>CM062204.1:5587500-5772500 GCA_031216445.1 Lateolabrax maculatus | reverse complement strand
ACTATTTTCAGACATTTTATTGACAAACATATTAACTGAGAAGATAATCAACTGATTTATGGATAGTGAAAATAATCACTAGTTGCAACCCTAGTTACATTCTCCTCTTCCTCCAGATCATCTCAGATATGGAGCTCCTCAAGCGTCTTCCCTCAATTTACTGATATGTTGATGGTACAATGAAAACACACACCAGACACGTGCAGACTTGATGAAATACTGGCATAGTATTGATTTTGAGCGCATGAGCACGCTTGCCAGATCTGTTTTTGGAAAGTTTTTGATACAGCCACACGCCCCAATTCTCATGTTGGAAAGGCAACTTGGCAATCTGATGCACACTTTGTTTGAAACATACTGATGCCTTTACTGTTTACTGCCTGTAAAAGTCTTCTGGAGGAGGTAGGGTGGTTAATGGGTGTATAAAACATATGAGTTTGATGGATTTGCTTCAAAAGGGAATTTTTTTTTTCTTCTTTAACTGTAACCATAACCTTTCTCTAACCTTAACCAAGGGTTTTTAGTCACCTCAGCTTGAGAAATGTACTGCTAGTGTGTCTTCATCCTGACAGTGTGGGTGCCAGATGAGCAAAATGCCCATATTGTGAAATTTGGCACCAACCGATTTTGTTGTTTATTATATTTTATAATATATATTTTATAATATTATTATATTTCTGTACATTGATGGACCGTTTATCAGTTTATGTATGATACAAAGTGGGACCTTAATGTGTGACATTGTCTTTCTGACCTCGAGGCCTCTAAGTTCATAACTGGTGTACCTGTAAAAGCATAGTAAACCCAATTTGTAAGTTTAAGACCCTTTAGTGGACACAGACAAGCACACACTCCCACGTACACCCCCACTGCACAAACCCCAAAGTGAAACAGGGTGGAGACAAGATCTTTACTTCCCATTTTCTCATAAAATCTCACAGGTCCTCCACCCCCAATGACACCACTGCCGATCACCGATCATGACTCCTCATCCTCCCTAAAGCATAAATAGCACTCCTCATTAGAAAAACTTCCAAACTCCAGCTGTGCAAATTTTAATGCTTTTACTTTTGTTTTTTTTTTACTGAAACTCTACTAGTCCCAAGAGGCAGGGCAGATTTAGGGAGTAACCCATGGGTGTGTCAGCTCCACTCGAACCTCTTCCTTAGTTTTCTGAGATGCATCATGGTGGTCAGGGGGAAAAGCATGTGAGTTTTTTGTGTGACGGCAGCAATGTGCAGGTTGCAGGCTCGTTGCATCATGCTGTTCTCTAAAGGTTGGACAGACGCTCATGGATGGATTTTAAAAAAGGCCCGGAGCCAAGCAAACTCCTTTCCTGTTGTTGTTGGGTGCGTCTTCCTTACAGCCCACTTCCACCCACGCTGTCTGCTGCAGGGTGGGAGTGTTGCTCATACATATGGCACATGTGAGTCTGTGTATGTGTGTGCGTGCGTGCATGTGCATGCAAGTATTAAAATAGTGTGTATGTAGAAAGGAAGGAAGGAAGGAAGCTAGCAAAGAATGATAGAAAGGGAAAAAAATAAAAATGGATTAAAACCGTAAGAAGAAGATGAGACATGTTAAGAAAGAAATGGACGAAGGGAGCAAGGGGAGGCAGCCAATGAAACAAAGAAAGCAAACGAGGCAAACAGAAATAGGCAATGAGGAAAGTGAGGAAAAAAAAGGCAGAAAGAACGGAGGTCGGAGCCCTGGTGGCCAGGGGGTTTATGGCACGAACCAACTGCAATGTCCCTGGTATGAGTCCGACCAGAGACACTTTATTTTCTGTCATCTCTCTACTGTCAACTCTCTAGTAAAGGCAGAAAATACCTCAAAAATACTTAAGTTAAAGTTGGAAAGGTGGAAGGAAAGAAGGAAGGAGGGAAACAGTGGATAGACGAAGGTGAGGAAGAAAAAGAATGAAAGAAGGAAAGAAAAATGTAAAGAAAAGGAAGAAATAGGTAAAGAAAGCAAGGGGACAAAGCTAAAGCAATAAAGGCATAAAAATGAAGAAAGAAAAAAGAAAGTGAATTAAGGAAGCAAAGAATGATAAAATAATGATTTAAGGGAGGATTAGATGAGGTATAAAGTAAGTAATAAAGAAATAAGAAAAAAGAAGTGAAGGAAAGAAAGTGGAGTAAGCAAAGAAAAAAGTAAAGGAAACAGCAGCAAGAAGGAATGAAGGACAGAAAATTTTGGAGAAAAAAGAAGGAATGAGGGGAGAGCAGGAATGAAATAAGAAGGAAAGAAGCTGAAGTAGGTCAAGAAAGGCAAATGAAATAATGTGGAGTGAATTGAAAGAAAAAAGAAAGACCTGAACCCAAAGTGAAGGTGTATAGTTCAACAGGGAGTAGAGGGAGACCTGCGATGACTCTCCTCTTCCTCTTCCATCACTCTCCTCCTCCTCCTCCTCTCCCTCCTTGCACCTCCAGGCCTCCTGTGGCCCCCGACCTGAGACCCCCCACTGAAGCCCCCGCGTGGCCGCTGGCCTCGGCCCGCTGTTGTCTCCATACTTTGACTGCTGTTTGCACATGATGGGTTCAGCGGGTTCAGCTCAGCTATAAAAGCACCACTCCCCCATTTTCTCCCCTGCGGCAGAGAGGCAGGAGTTAGCAGGCCTCATATGTGAGGAGGGTGGGAGGTGGTGGTGGTGGTGGTGGAGGACGAGGCCTCCCCTGGTTCTCCTCTTCTACAACTCCATAACTTCTATAACTCTTTTCCACTTTATTTTCTCCTCTGCTTTCCTCTCCTCTCCTCTCGCTTGGCTCGTTGGCTGGTTGTGGTATCGTTTTTGGGCCCAGCCCTGGACCAGACATTCATTTTTCTCCTCTTAGTTTCTAACCACTAACTAACCACTGGCTCCCTGCGTCTCCCCCCTCCTCTTCCTCCATCTTAGGAATGTTTTATTCACCTCCTCTCTCTGTCTTCCCTCTCTGATTCTTACATGCTAAAAGCTTACATGCATCCGTGCCAACATCTGCAAATAAACAGACAAATGTACACACATGCTTTGAGCACACGTAGCTTCGCCGACGTGCGGACACAATTCAGTAAACACACAGACATGCACACACACATTTTGACACACAAAAGGCCCCCCATCAGTATGTGCCGACCACCTGTGAGGGTACACACACATCCATAAACCTCCCTTTCTTCTCCCTCTCTTTTCCATTATCCTCCTGAGAGCCCAGCGCCGGGGCCTTTACTTCCAAACCAAACATAGACCAAATTCCACAAACCCCACCCCGACACCCCCCTCCATCACTCCCCCTTCTCCCTCTCTCCCCCTTCTTATTCTCCTCTCCACTCCCTCCCACTCGCTGCCTCTCGCTCGCTTTTCTTTTTGGTCTGTGTTTGAGGAAGGAGGCAAACGAAATGCTGGCCGCAACAAAAAAAAGGCCTTACAAAGAGAGGGAGTGAACCGTGAGCAGAGAAAGAGAGGAAAAAATGGATGAAGAAAAAAAGTTGTCTTGGCAGGAAAGGGAATTATGATTGTAAAGAGGGATCAAGTGCCATGAAAGATGGGCGTAGAATCAGAAATGGACTTCTTCTGTGTCCCAGTGGCTCATAGATGTGGACTACAATGGATAGACTGTTAGCTTATTTCTCTTCTTCTTTCATCACTCTCGCATCTTTGATGATGTTGACCCATTGCTTTGATGTCAGCCTTAACAAGTTTTTAGCTCCAGTAGGGCTGCAACTACCGAATACTTTTATTATTTTCAATCAGATGGTTGTATATTGAAATAATCAATTAATCATATCGTCCATTAAATGTAAGAGAAGAGTGAAAAAGGCCCATCACAGTTTGCCAGATCCAAAGGTGATGTCTTTAAATTGCTAGTTTTGTGTGACCACATGTCCAAATCTCAGACATTTCATTTATTTTAGGCTAAAACAGATACAAGAAGCAGTTCATCACATTTGAGAAGCTGGAACCAGTTTAAGACAAATGCCTTAAATGGTTAAAACTGCTGATGAATATTCTGTCAATGGACTAAACCAGTAATTCATTCAGCACTTTTCTCCACTATGAGATTTAAAGTAAAATAGTGACACTTAATAATATCCTCACAAAATATTGTAGGTGAAGCTGGAAGATTGGTGGCGTGACCACTTGTTGAGTTAGTTGTTAAAGATGTGAATAATTGTGGATGCAATGTAAGCAATCGATTTAACATAATTGCTAGAGAGAGTACCGAGCTAACCAGGTTTTTAAATACAGGAGTGGTTTTGTTAGTAAGGGTAATAAGTGTATTTCAACACATTGAAATATATATTAAATGATGCATTCAGGTCAACTTTTAACTTTCAACAGTCAACTTCTTTCTCTGCTGATTCCCACGTGTCTCAGATTTGTTAAGATTCAGCCCCAGTTAGATTCATCGACGTCACACAGATCCAGAGAATCAGGATTAAATAGGTTACTCACATCCCCAGTGTGAGGAAGCCAACTTAATGAGTGATTGTTTTAAGGAATTGTTAAGGAAACTTTGGAGTTAATTTACCTTTGCAGCAGCTTTCCCCCTGCTTGCTGGCAGGATGCAAAACCTTTAGGCTGGTTTGACTCTGAAGCTCCACATTGACATGAGTAGAAATTGGATTTTTTTCAAATGGCATGTAACTCCTATACGTGGACACCAGGACTCACAATGTCTACTAGTATTAAAACATTATTAATTCTTCCTGCTTAACTCTCAGCTGACTGTTTTCCAGCTCATTACTCTGTTATTTCATGGAGCTTTTTTCCCTTTCTCTCCCTCTTTGTTTCCCCACAGAGAATGAGAGGAACGGCTTACAGTACAGCTGGGATTGGTTATTATTTACTGGCTTGGCACACAGACACACACGCACACACACACGCACGCAGTGGAAACAAATTGGGTGAATCTGCTCTGCACGTAGGAATGTGAGGCGCATGTGTTTGTGTGTTTTAAGTCTGGATGACAGAGCTGAGGGAATGAAAGAGGGATGGAGAGGAAGAAAGAAAGAAACAGAAAAAAGAAAGAAATTAAAAAGAGGAAAAAAACGCAAAGAAAGAGACAGAAAGGGAGTGATAGAGAGGGAGAAAAAGAGATTGATTTCTGGGATGCAGTCTGCTCTTGGCCTTGTCTGTCAGGCCTGACAACAAAGGTTTCAAACACTTTTCTCCCTCAGTCTTTCTGTCTCTCTCCACCAACTCCCCTCCTCCCTTTCTCTGTCTTTCATTTCCTAATGTTCCTTCCCTCTTTCGCCCTCCCTGTCTTCATATTTTCAACACAACCCAGAATATCTGCACTCATTCTTTTCCCCTGGACCTCTCCTTCCTCCTCTTCTCCATCTTTAGTCTCTCCCGTTCCCTCGCTCCTCAGAGGGCGGCGGTGGATGATAGGATCGGGGAGGGGGAGGGATCTGTTGCTCCGCTGATGCAAAGAATTACAGGGAGGGAAACCAGAGAGGAAAAAAAAAGGTTTCTGTGTTGACCTTGTCCAGCTGCCAAGCGGTGGGGTGGTGGTGCAAGGTATTGTGGGTGGGGGTTATGAGTGAGGAGAAAGGATAGAGCTAGAAATAATTGAAAAGACTAGAAGATCAACTATTATGGAAGTCGTGGTGCAAGAATGAGACAGTAAGAAACAAACAAGTCTTGATTCAGTGGCTTAAACAAAAATGGAATATGCTTAAAGCGGTTAAAGACAAGGATTCAAGGTTCAAGATGAAATACAATGACAAGAACATATACAGGCACCTCGTCTTTGCACATTGCGTCACCCCCCATGGTGTAATTGCTGTGATCTGCTTAGTGTCCTTCAGTGTTTGGGTTTGTATAAGACTGTGATGTGATGTCCCCGGTCTGTAGTGATGATGTGATACAGATGTATGAATGGAACTATACTTCCAGAGCTGTGTTGATTTTTTATTTTTAATGGACCTTTATACTCTTGACTCTGATACCTTTGCCAAGGGACATACTAGTTTATGATTGGCTGGCAAATGTCCGTTAAAGTCATATAACAAAACACCTCAAACAAAGATCTGGTCAACCGTTCCAAATCAGTGCGCTGAGGAGCCTATAGCTGCTTGGCGTTGGCAGTAATTGATTTTTTTGGCTGCTTGGGAGCAACAGAACAAACTGCAAACACAACATTGATATGTTATAACTAATGTTGAAAGTGTTTTCAAACAATTGCCTATTTACCCATTTAGGAAACAATGAGCAACATTAGTATTCAGTTGAGATCAAGTGTCTTTCCACTTTCTTGCGCTCCAACTGTGAGGACATATCGGGCGCTTTAGAGACTAATTGCTTCACTGTGTTCACCAAATAGTCACCAACACTGTGTGCCTGCCGTTTGATGCTGGACAGGTAGTGAACAATGGGTTAACAGACCTTTCTGAGCTGTTAACCCACTGCAGAGTTAGGTCATAACTTCTCTGTGGGTTTGTCACCACGAGTAACCTCTTACATTACATTACATGCAGTAATTTGATCCAATATTAATATAAAAATATTGATAAGTGCAGTTTTAAAATGTGTTAATAGGTAAGATTTGCTCCCATTTATAAGTGAAGGTAAAGCAGTGTTTCTGAAAAAGAAAAAAAAAGGTGCTCAGTTTAGTTTTCTATGGGAAAATGGTTGAAACTAGTAAACTTTGTTGTCCTCCGCGAAGGAAGCAGCCACCACATTAGCCGGGGAGTAAGATGGTCCATACAAACTCGCTCCAAAATGGTATCAGCTTGAAGTTTGAACATCATGACTATACATGGTTACGTTCATCTTTGAGCCACAAAGGGATAAAGTGTAATGAGGTGGGTTTTTCCTTTGTTACAGCCCTGCTGCATCACTCCACCGACCCCAAGTGATCTCCTTCCCATCTGCCTCAAATTATTTGTCTTCTGTCTCCAGAACGAACTCTGCAGCAATTTCCCTCTTGGATCCTACCTGCTTCGTAGGTATTATATTATAATTTTCAGCTCCATATTCTCAGTGAATTACGCACACAGAGAATCAGTAACTAGCCATGAAACAAAAAATGCTCCGATAAGTCATTAGTTTATGTTTTTTTCCTTTTTACCTAGACTAGATGTAGACTTAAGTCACGGACTAGCTATATATAATTTACAGTACTTGTTTGAGCCTCCTAGAAGCCATAGAGGACCACCACGAGAGGATATTTCAAACAGTGTCATGTGTGCAACACTACAAAGACCCAGAGGTTGACTTCCTGCTACTTTATTGTAAACAACTAATGACTAAGAAAGTTGACAGAACCCCCCTTTCTCTGGTATAAGTAGATTAAAAAAATCTGATGTCTTACAGTGATTCAGAAATAAGTTTAGAGATGTACAGAAAGTCTGGAAGGAGAATTTATTTAGTGAAGGATCCCTGTCTTGAGAGATTTACTCCCCCGCTTCTCTTCCTCTGACGGCCGTCACCACTCCCCTCCTAAATGGTAAAGACGCCAGTGTTAGTGCGAGAGACGCTGCTCTCTCTACTGGTGGCTATTGCAGACTTGCTCTGCAGAGTTGCATCACTTAGCAATGCCGAGACACGAGAGAGAGAGAGATAGAGGGAGGATAATGCTGAGACGAATAATGGGAAAAGTGTTAGGGGTGGGAGCCCACGTCTAACTCCTACACTTTCTGTCTTTTCTTCTCTCTCAGTTTTTCTGTTTGCCATTTCCACCGCCTGCCTACTCCCCGTCTCCCCGTACGTTGCCATTTTCCTTTCGTCCTGAGAGAAATTCACTCTCCTGAATGCTGGCACTGAGAACATGCTGTGAATCAGAGCTGACATAATATAAAACAGTGGTTCAACACATTCACAAGCTGTGAACACTGACAGTAAATTTCCTTTCGCTGCCGTGGCGGCAGAAACCACCTAACTGCAGTGGCGGTGGTTTTGTTTTTGTGACTTGAGTTTGAAACGTGATATGGTCATTACTGTTTTGGATGATCTATGTAGACTTGGGTCCTTGAAAACAGTCAAAAACCTATTGTGTAATTTGAAAAAAATACTTGGATGTCAATAAGGAAAGAAGAACCCTTGTTTGTCTTCTTGAAAAACAAACTCCCTGCTGTTCCACCACTCTCTATGTCCTTGGAATCCCTTTTTCTCTCAACGCAAACCACTGTCTTTTTGTTTTTTGTTCATCGAAATGTTCCCTGCTATTTGCTGTTCAAACAGGTGTCCAGTTTCAGCCAATTCCAGCCATTTCCCATGAATGCACCTCAGCCTTTTCACTCAGTCTCTCTCCTCCTGTCTCTGTATGCCTCCAAATCACAAAAACAAAGCCTCCTGTCATCCTCGCTGTTACAGCAGAATTGCGTAATACCTTATAAGGACGTGGGATGGAAAGATCAAAGGATTTAACCCTTAAAAAACAGGGGCTGACATCGTTCCTGGAGTGATGGACCGTTTTCTTGTCGCTCCTCCTCTCAACTTCTAAAAACAGAGTTCATTTTCCAATCCTCCTCAAGATTCATCATTCATCATCTCATTTTTTTGTTTACAAGAGAGAGAGAACGAAGAGGATGAGGAGAGAATTATAAAAAAGTTATGTGTCACATACACGTGCATGAGGAATCAATATACCCGAAGTCAAGAATGACTGCTTATGAAGAGTTTCTGCTACGACAGAATGACAAAAAATTGAAGAAAAATGGAAAAGGGAGTTCAAAAACGCTCTGGAGAACAAAAATTGGGAGAGAAGAAAAAGGAGTGGGAGGTGTAGAGGAGAGGGGAGGAGAACAGGAGAGGTATGCTCTGCTGGAGGACTGGGAGAGGAAAACCACAGGAAGGAGTGAGAGGGAGGGAAGTAGAGAGAGCAAGAGGAGTTAAAAAATGGGGAGGGAGAGGCCAGATCAGGGCGCTGTGGAAGCAAAGGTTTCCTGTGAGAGGGGGAAAGTCTCTTGTGTGAGTGTGTGTGTCCCAGTTTGTGTGTCTGTACAGTTTTATATGTAATTCAGTGAAAGAATATTTAGTTTCCAGTATGTTTCTCTGAGCAACATCATTTATAAGTGAGTTTGGGGTGTATTTGCATGTGCATAATATGTGCACTAAAGAGCTCAAGAGCACAGAGTTTGTGTGACTGAATGTATACAGGCATGTGCATAGCTGATTTCCTGAAGACATGGAAATATCAGCAACACTCTGTGTTTGTATGTGTGAACTCTTTAACATACAACTGTGTGCAAAGTGTTTACTTTCTGCTTCTGTTGTTGTCAAATGTGAATCAAAGTTTATTTGCATGTACAAGTGGCTGTATGCATGTGTACACTGCTGTGTCCTCAGAATATGGGTGTGACCAAACATATGAATGCACTTGCACATGTACTGCGTATGTGTGTGAGGGGATTGTATTGCTATCTTTGTGAGGACCAATTTCAGCTCTAAACGATTGCAGTGAGGACATTTTTGCATTGTGAGTACATTTTTGCCAGTCCTCTCTGCTTCAAAGGACTGTTTGAAGGTTAAGACTTGGTTTTGTGGTAACATTTAGAATTAGGTCCAGGGTAAGGGATGGGGTTAGGCCTTTAGTTGTGATGGTTTTGGTTATGGGCTAGGGGAATGCATTATGCCAATGAGGGTCCTCAGAAGTTTTAGAAAGACAAACTTGTATGTGTGTGAAAAAGTGCTATTCCTTAGATGTGTTTAGAATATACACTATAAGTGACTGTGTGTGCAAGTGTGCACAAGTACAAATGTTTGTGTGCATGTGTGTGAATAGTCAAAAGTATGTGTTTTGCTAGGCGGTAGGGGATCCATAAGAGGGTCCGGGCATGCTGCCCAAATGCAGGTCATTGAGGGAAAGAGGGGGAGGAGCTGCTGGAAGTGTGTGTGTGTGTGTGTGTGTGTGTGTGTGTGTGTGTGTGTGTGTGTTAGTGGGGGGGGCCTCATGTGTGGTTATGAGTTTTGCGCATGCCTGCTGGTGTGACTTCAGTCTGCATGCGTGCCTTGATACATATGGTCCTGTATGTGCGTGCCGTCACAATACCTCCAAATAACAGCGTGTGTGTGTTTGAGAGAAGTCAGCGAGGTTGCTGTGGAATGTGAAACCAGTGTGGTGAAGTAGCTGGCAGGCTGGCAGAAGGACCTAAACACTGACTTCATTGTGGTTTAGCCTCTGCCTCATATTATGTCGGGGGATCCTGTCGGTGATTGTGGAAGAATTTGTGGTGACAGCAAGTTTGGAAGTTAAAGAGGTGTACATGTAGCTGGAAAGCTGCCAGGTTGAATCCCAGACTGTGTTTGGTAATCCAGCCAGTGAAAGTAAATTAAGAATGCTCTTACTGCCAACTATCATTAAAGAGCCATATTGTGAGACACCCAATAGAGGTTTTACAGTTGTGTCACAAATCTACTTGCAACCCACGTCTGGCGCCATTTAGGAGCTCCACTGGAGGCAAATACTGCCTAAATATATAACAACCAGCCAGAAAAACAGGTATTTGAAAATAATTTTGTGCTGTGGGTTCAAAGTTCCAAGTGAAAGTGAAAAGTCTACAAGATAGATTTGATTCCAAACTTAGATTGAAGGAATAGTTTTACATTTGGGGAAATACATCTATTTGCTTTCTTTCTGAAAGTTAACTAAGGAACTCTATAAGACTCCCATGTCTGTGTGTTAAGGGGAAACTTTGCCAATTTTCCACCTTATCTGTATCTATCAGAGTTAGTAATATAGTGTGAAAAACGGCTGCAGATGTTTTGTGTGTCTCTGGGGCGCTGCCAGGAACAGCTGCAAAACTGCCCAAAGTTTCCCTTCAAGTACGGGACTAGAACCAGGAAGCGATGAGCTTAGCTTAGCATAAAGACTGGAAACAGGGGCAAACAGCTAGCCGGGCTTTTTCCAAAGTTTACTGATACACCTACATGAACATACCAGCACCTCTAAAGCTTAGCAATCAACACAATGTATCTCGTTTGTTTAAATGCTGTGACAGCCTGGTGCAGTAACTTCCTGGAGTCTTCCCTGGTTGCCTGTAGAAACCTCACATCGTCAGTCTTCTCATGCAACCTGCTGGCGAGAACGCAAACAAGCACATTTGCCAAAATGTCGAACTATTTAGCCTATAGCCTTACAGCTTCTCCTCCAAAGTATATGGTAAAAGATTCGTCCTCGTACTGTACAAGAAGGCTGGTTTGGCAGCACTTTCAAAAATGAATCATGAGCATTTTCTGCTCTACCACATCTATGATTAAGGTCTTGTCATGTTAAGATCTGGTCAAGGTGACTAAACCTACTTGTTAAACGTTAGGGAAAACAAAACCCAACGTAGCTGTTTCAGCGCAGAGCTTTGCTTAGTCAATACATCAATACTGCCCAAATTATCTAGTTACCCTAGTGCTCTGTTTTAGGGCCCTCTTCAACCGCTCAAAAAAAATGTTTTATCAGCTTGATGCTTCTCGACTTTTACTGATTTTATGAGAATTATTTACTTTAGGCACAATTTTATAAACATATTTCATGGTTCACAAGTTCGCTACAGAAAATTACTATTAATTAATAATAATTATTATTCTGTGTTAATATCTCAAAGATCTCAGATGTGAAACAGTTAAATAGGTGATTGGTTGTTTGATCTGTAATTGGTTTTGTTTGTACTGTCAATAGGACACCTCATGAAATCCAGATAAGTCTATTTGGATTTCTGTTGGACCTTGTATCAACATTTGAGTTTGACCTCTCACGTACAGAAGTAACATTCTCTACGTAGGAAACCATACTCTACAGTCTGTTGTCTGTGAATATGTTTTTGGCAAACAAAAGGAATATATATTTGTTGATTTGCAGCTCATACAACGTTTAAAACCTGAAATATTTCCATAATTGGGGTAGTAATAATGCTTTATGCTCATTTTTGTATTTTGTCACCTTCGACAAATGTTCAAGCCCAGTTTGTGGCAAAAAGAAGTTACCACATTAATACTGTTCCACATTTTGGGATTTAATAAGAGATGATCTTAAAAAAAACAAACAGATGACTGAGGATTTGCCAGGCAGCTCTCAGGTGTGAATGTTGTGTAACAGTGTGAGTGTTACTGAGAAACGGAGTGCGTGTTGAGTCAACTTTCACAGCAGCTGTCAAGCATTTGTTCACAGGTTTGGTCCACTTCACTGCAGAGTTTCCCCCCTTTGGTTTCCTCCTGTGAGATTTCTTTCCTTTGAAGCAGATATCTGGGTCTTGAGTCATTCGGTCTTACAAAAACTTACGAGTTGAGTCATAGACCAGGGTAGCTTTTTGTCTCATGCTTCTCTCAGAGTATCATACCACTCTGGGTGGAAAACTATTGCAAATTCTTGTTAAGCCCCTCTGTGAAGACCGGCCGCAGAAATGTGGACAAACCATCATCATAATGATTCTCAGGAGGTTTTTCTTCTCAGAAACTGAGCAACTAAAATTCACAACACAGGATTGAACTCTATAATTGTCTTAGAAAACATGGATTATATAGGACAGGACGACAGCTAGATCTAGGTTGTTGTACTTTACGTTGTGATTTCAGGAGTTAAACAGGCCTATAATATTAAGGATTTTTTATGTTGTATTATGTTTTATTGAAGTGATCCAGTGAGCCTGTTACAGTGATCACAGCGAACCAGCATAAACAATTGCATAACCCTGAAACTGAATCAGCTAAATGGAATCAAGCAATTATTGTGTATATTATTATTATTATTTTATTATTTACAACTGTTCTTTTCCTTCTGTGACATGTCTAAGTATCTTGTTGAGCCTATATAGATGCTCTGATTGTTTTTGGCACTGAAAGAGTTATTTGCCACATTTGTCTTCTGTATGTTACTGAAATGTAACCTTAGCTACTGTACACATAACATTTGGGTTTACTTTAATTACTTAAGTTGACTTTACTAATTTATGTAAATAATATGTTTTTGCTGGAATAATTTCTCTACATTGTTTGGGACTATTTCAGAATTAAGTTACAATATTATTACTCTATTAGTTATTATTTTATTATCCTTTACAGCATTATCAATATTATTGTTAATGTGTAACAGTTATGTATGCTGTGTTTACCACAGCTACTACACTGGCTTCCTTTGGTTCATTTAGTGTATAAACAACAATCTTTGGAATAATGATTTAATCTGATCTCAAAGGATATGAATGTAGCTGTGACTGATGTTGCGCAAATTATTTCACAGTAACTCAAAAGCCAAATGAAGTTCAGCTGTCTATAAAAGCAAAGCAGACATTTTTGTAGAGAAGATTTAAGTGCAGTTGGCTCTTAGCAAGTGTTTTCCTCACACAGTCACACTTCAGATCGTACTCTGCTTTGCAGTGATGTCAATGACAGATTGGTGCAAAATAATTGTACTTACCTGATTGGTCAACATCCCACTGTGAGAGACTGTTCATGAGGTTGTTTTGATTGACCAGGTAGCAGATGTGATTTGACTGATGGATCAGACTTGTCTCACTCAACTGTGAGTGTGGGGAGGGACTTCCTGTAGCGGTTAACACCCACAAGAGACCCGTGGATCCCTGTCAGAGCGAGAGAGAGAGAGAAAGAGAGAGAGAGAGAGAGAACATATTGAATGCCTTGAGTGTAAACTTCTAAAAGCCTGCAGTCCTTTGCATAGATACCTTCCAAAACGTATTTTTTACTTTTTGCTCTGTGAGAGAAGTTGAATCCCTGAATGGTTAAATGTCCCATTTGTGAATTTTGGAGATTTCTTGCAGTCTACTAAAGTAAGTGTGTTTTGACCACTTGACTACATTAAGGTTCTCTCTCCTCAGGTGGGCAGGACTAACCAGCAGCCATGCTGTCACTGGACGAGCCGCTGGACTTGAAGCTTCCCTCAGGACGGACAGATGCTCCGGTGAGATTAGGAAAGAGGACTTGTCCTTCCTCCATCTGCGCCCCGCTCAGCGCCACACGACCACGCCTGCTATACACAACCTTTCCATCTCCGCCCTCCTCCCCAGGTAAGAGTTCACCAGGAAAACTGAAGCTTGACTTACAGTTTTCTGGTCGACAGCATCTCCTTCATTTCTGTCTTTAATGCACACATGACGTGCCGTTGCTGACGCCATGTTGCAGTGCTTAAGACTGTCACTGTGATAATGCAATAGTATAATAAGTGGATTCTGTGTTCTCACTTTCCTTGTAATTTAATATTGTAAATCCAATGAGTGTTAGCTCTCTTCTGTCCTCAGATAGACACAACCTTGTCCCCAGATTTGTCAGTGTGGCTCATAACAAGAAGAGCGTGATACTGACATGAAGTAACCTCAAGGCTTACCACAACATGGCCTCTGTGACAATCTGAAGCGACTGTATAACTTTATACTTTACAGCCAAAGTGCTCAATAAATATATATATAAATATAGGTTAATATATCCAAATCTACACTGACAGCAACCTTTATACCACAGTTCTAACCTAACCAAGCCAAAATAGAAGTAACTACAATTCAACATTGCTTATGAGCCATTATATGGAAATGTTTTATTTCAGTGTGACAAGTGTAACATCATCCCATTTTAATCTCCAGATTCCCAGTCATCCTCTCAAGATCGACCCGGGTCCTGCTTCAGTCCTCCAGCCATGGACCTCAGCCTGTCACCCTCCTCCCGCCATGCCTCCTCCCTCTCCCTCTCCCTCTCCCTCTCCCCGTCTCCTTCCTCTCCCTCCTCCCTCTCCCCTTCCTCACCCCTGGAGTCCCCTCACAGCAGCAGCAGCCCTCAGCCACATCTCTTCTCACGGGTGAGAAGAAGATCTTATAGGAAAGAGACCTGTTATCCTTGCAATGCATATTGGCAGGTCTTAATTATAGATATATTATAAATAACTACTACTACACACTATAAGCCAAAACACACACTTCGCATTTGGCATGTGTCATTGTGGGTTGAAGGACTAGTTTGAAATTTGGGGATATATTCTTGTTTGCCTTCTTGTGGAAAGTTGCATGATCAGTACCACTCTCGTGTTTGTGCTGTAAATATTAAGCTACAGCCAGCAGCCTTTAAGCTTATCTTATCTTAACATAAGGACTGGATCAGCTATCCTGGCTCTGTCCAAAGGTAACAAAATCTGGCAGCCAACACCTCTAAAGCTCACTTTTTAATCTTGCATAAACCGAACAACCATTCAGAATACGCCAATGTCCTATTCACAGCTTCAGGTAGTATACGGTGGGTTTTTGGAGCTGTTTCGATGAAAACATCAGCCTACGGCGGACAAAATTGACACTATGAGAGAAGGGAGAGTGAAGCAAAACAGTAACGTTGTGGCTGAACAGCTGAACAATGAACTGAACAGTGAAACTTAAGTGAAGCTGCATAAGGCCGAGGGGAGCTGCAGATTCAGTTGATCATTCTCTGCAGGTTCATCACTACGAACAATCTCTGTCACATTGTTTTCAAACTGTCATCTGATACGTTGTTATAAAAAATGATATTATAGCCGCTCTAAATTGTATCATAAGAACCAAACTCTTCTGTTTCGTAAAGGTCCACTTGAGGGAAGACTGTTCTGTCTAGGTGTGTATCTTCATGTCAGCGGTATATTTTCCATGACCACAGTCGTCTCAGAATAATCGAGCCAGCTACATATTGTGGCTGAATGTGCTCCACTCTTCTTCAACAGCATTGAATTGAATTGGGATCCTGGGAGTGAATCTAATTTGTCGGTGCAGTGTCTGCTCAGAGCCGTCCAGTGACTCTGACTAAATCAAATTCTCGGCATGCTTGAATGGTAGAACATGAAACATACAGCTTCTTTGTTAGAGCATCAAATCTCCCCTCTTGGCTAAGATTCAACTTTTAGCTCAGAAAGTACCGATTTTAAATGGTCTAAATCCTTAAAAGTGGACTGTGAGAAGCTCATTATGTCCCCCAGACAAACTTCAAAGATGTCTTTGAAACAGTTGGAAGCAGCTTTTTCTCCATAATAATTCACTTGACCAGTGTGAATTTCCCTTCCAATTTTAAACCATCTTTAAAAAAAGAAGAAATTGATTTTATCAACCATCCATAAATACATGTTTTTTTTTTTTGTTTTTGTTTTTAAACCAAAGGCAGTAGTATTTATCCAAGCAGTATCATACTTAGACAACAATTAAAATGTTAAATGGATTGTAAAGCTCTAGCAACATTGATGGTCCTCAAAGTAAACAAGACAAACTAGTGATATTTCAAGAGCAGAGTAGATTCCACAGCACTAAGAATATAATTTTATTCCATCACACTTCCCATTACCATTGATAATCATTCTTATTTTCAGTAAGGTCAAAGGAAAAGTACCACAGGGCTCAGTTGTACCTCAATCCTAATGTTGCACTGCCGTTCTCCTGAGTGCTAATGAAATAAACAGCCTTGTCACTTTAAAGTGTGTTCTCCTCTGCCAGTGCTGGGTATGTTACAGCTATTTTTATGACATAGTGACATAAAAATAAATAAATTTAACTTTTCAGTCATTTTTCACATTGTGTTATCTTTTTACTGCACATTTTCCACAGTCAAGTATTTACTAAAATATTGCCAAAATTATAGCCAAATTGTTTAAATAATTTACTGATAACTGTAGTTATTTAGATAGATCAGCAGTAGATAATAGCCAATAGCCAGCCAGACACAGAAAACAGTCAAGGAAATTGCTTAAAAGGTATAACCCATGACACATTGTGACCGTGCGTCATTCTATTGACAAACCATGAGAATTTCCCAGAGACAATAGATGCATTTCATGTCAGTCAGAGTCTACTAGATATGCTTCATGGTACTCTATAGCCTGGGAACCAGACCTATTTGCAAGCTCACGTTTTATTTGCTCTGGCAGATACTCTGGAATTTGTTGGGTTTGGTACAATGACTGACAGAGGAACGTCGTTGAGGCATTTACATAAACAACCAGGCGGCTGCCGCTTACGTGGACCGTTCTATCGTGTCAATATTAAACAAACTGATATTTCTCTAAAAGAAGAACAAACAACTGGACTATAAACTTTTGTTGATGGGAAAGATGTGTTGGCCCTACTTCTGACAAGACTACGACAGGTGTGCGCTCGTTGATAACGCCCTTTGGAAATCGAAAATGAACTAAGAGATTCCAGACAATACGCATTTGCGAATTAGTCTATGGATGCCAGGCTAGATATTCCAGGGTGCACAGGACAAATATATATATATATATATATATATATATATATATATATATATATATACTGTATATTTATATATCCTTCCATGTTTCTGTGTTTTTGCTACATTCATGATATACCAGTGGAATGAGATGTTGGGGAAAACTTATTCTAATCTGACTTTGTCACACATTATTTGAATTATTTGTTACCCCAACTGTTAGTCTATTAGCCACACCAGATAAATATCCTGAATAAGCTTTTGTTGTTGTGTTACATATTTTCAGCGGTTAAATAAGTAAAATCTGAGCCACATTAACTGGATTTTATGTATTGGATATTTATTATGTGAACACGGCATTACATTGCCTCCTTGGTTAATGTGACTTGTCTCCATCCTCCTCCTCCTCTTTCAGGAACCAGCTCGTCATCGAGGTTTGGAGGGCGGAGCTTCACCACAGGGTTATCCGTTTTATCTGCCGATGGGAAGCCCACCGAGGGCGTACAGCTTTCCCTCCATGTTCATTGGTCAGAACAGAGAGAAGCAAGTTTCACCAGAGCCCTCATTGGACGGTCAGCTGGCCTGCCGTTGGATGAAGGTGAATATAATTATGAAAACAAAAGTAAATCAGTGCACACTGAGGGGCTTCCGTCAGCATTCTTCACAAATGCATGTTTATTAAATTACAAGGGCTGTTGTGTGAATAATGCATTTTCCACAGGCTTCAGTGGGTTCACTTTACAATGATCTCACACAAAATACAATAAATAGTCTTAGTTGAGCATTCAGCCCTCATCAATCAATACCAATAAGTAAATCAGATGCCCTGAATTTCTACTGTAAGAAAATGACAGAGGGCTGCATCAGAAAGACTGCAACTGTCACTCTGACCACTAGGTGGTGCTGACAACAAAATATAATTATGACTGACAGTCAGAATGAATGATGATGAAGATGATGAAGATGACTGAAGTTTACAATACAAAAGTGTCAAACATATTTTTGACATTTGATTAATCATTGTAGTCATTAATCAAGCAAAAAAAAAGAAAACATTCATGTGTTCTTGCATGTAAAATGAGTAAGAATGTGAGGATTTGTTGCTTTTCTCTGTTGCATTGGAAATTGAGAATTTTGGGGGTTTGGATTGTTTCTTGTATCATATTTAGATTTTACAGTATATTCTGAAATTTTAAAAGACTAAAGTTTCAAACATAACATAAGTAATCAAAAAAAGTTACTAAAAGCTACTTTTTATCGAACTAAGTATTCATTTAAAGTGTTTTAAGACAGAAAAAAATGGTTCTGTTTTAATGTTAAATAATTTAATCAGTTCAGTACACTTGATTCACTTGGTATGAGTGAAACTTAATTTTTAAATCAAAAGAAAAACCCATCAAATCTTGATGTGAAGTTATATAAAACATGTACGATGTGTGGAATAACTGCTGAACTTCTCAAAAACAGATTTAAGTTGGAGCAGTTATGTAGTAATGCTGATCATCAGTGTCAGAGTGTCATCTCTCTCCTCTCCGCCTCTATCCTCCAGTGCCACCTGCTGTTCGACTCGCTGCAGGACTTGGTGGATCACATCAACGACTTCCACGTCAAGCCTGAAAAGGATTCTGGGTACTGCTGCCAGTGGGAAGGCTGTGCTCGAAACGGGAGGGGCTTCAATGCGAGGTATGTTCACAATGTTGTCACTGAAATCTCATGACGTTTCACTTTACATACCAGATAACTATTCCAATGCAAATATCCTGCTTGTACAGGTGTGGAGTAACCCTCTCCTACTGTGCACACAAGTTGGATATATACTGACTGAAAAAATAAATTAGTAAATGGTTGTGTAACAATATTGGGGGTAAAAATAAATACATAAATATTAAATAAATAAATATGTTTTTCTAAGCTGTCCTTTGCAGTATTGTTAATAAATGTCCATCATACCACTGTAAATCACAATTACAGAAGTAGGTTTTGATTATTATTGATAATTTTTTGATTAACTGATTTATATTTTAGTTTAAAGTGTCCACCATCAGCCAGAAGCGGGGGTACTGAGTTTGAAACAAGAGAGTTCCTCATTCCAAAGCTGGAAGTTGACAACAAAAGCTCGGCCTCTCCTTAGTCATACACTGTGAAACAGCAACGGCCGACAGTTCCTGTTTCCTGATGACCTGCATTTCAGAGATATAGGCTGGGGTCAGGTCATTTAGTGGTGTTGTTTGACAGTCAAAAAACACAAAGGTATTTACTTTACATAGATATGAAAGAGCAAAAAGCAAGCACTTCATTTTTGAGAAGCTGCAAACTGTTTTTTTCTTACGTCATAACTGATTGAATGTAGTGAATACCAAAATTGTCATTCATGAATGTTTTGTCAATGAATTGATTAATTTCAGCACCATAAGTGAGTCACATTAAGCCCTGACATCCACTTCACCTTATTATTCCTTTTAAGTAGCTTTAAAGTTGTTAAAATCAGTGTATTCCACTCTGTCTGACAGTATCATGTATATTCTGTATCTGCTTTTTCTTGATGTTTACACCAAGTGAAATATAAAAACCCCAAACTATGTTTTTTATGACTGCTTCATTCCATCAATTGGAAATGTTGTAAATGTCGTGAATGCATAATTTTATTCACTTTATGTGGGTCCAATAATCGCTATTTTTATAAGAAAGTATTCAAGGCAACATAAACCAAGAAACAGGTGCATAAAGTGGACAAACAGCTGTCTGAATTGCTAGGGCAATTGCGAAAGACAGGCCACGTTCTATCAAAGAGGAACTGAAAGACAAGATGTTTGCTTAGCAATACTGCAAACTTTATCAAGAACTAATTGAAACCACACCTGATTTGTCTCACTGCACATTGTTGTGTTGTATTGTAAAGTTTCAATGTGATTTCATCCACCCAATGTAAATTAGCCCAGGCTGTGTGCACAATGTACATAAGAAACATAAAAGTGCAGTAGTTCCCGGGTTCCCATTGTCTTGTCACAGTGGGAAGAAAGGTGTTGGCAATGAGATGACATTTGAGTATGGCTCCGACGTAGGCAGGTTGCTAGACTGGATCTTGACATTTTAGATGTAATGTCACTGACAGCTTTGTTTGGTAACACAGGTGGCTTCAATTACAGAGCCACATTATCAGAAAAGATAGTGAACATTTCAAAAGCAACGCATTGTGTGTGTCCGTGTATGTGTGCGTGTATTCCATAAACAGTTTGAAAAGATTGTTTTTTTTATGTTTGATGTTTTATAGGTACAAAATGCTGATTCATATCCGCACACACACCAATGAGAAGCCACACCACTGTCCCACCTGTAACAAGAGCTTCTCACGTCTGGAGAACCTGAAGATACACACTCGCTCACACACAGGTGAGTTCACTATGAAAAAAATATGGAAGAAGGCAGAGTTAAATGTGTTATTATATTTTTTTATTATTGACAACAAATCCTATTAAAAGACCAACAATGAATTGATCCTACTAACAAGTGTGGTCTGTGTATCCAAAGCCTGATATAGCTTATTCCTCTCAGTCATAGACCTCCAGCGTTGTCCAAAAACTGTTAAAAACACATCAATGAAACACATGACATGTTTGAACTGAATAACCACAGACATGGTACAGAAGTCAGAAAGTGTTAACAAATGGACTAATCCCTTGTCGGTTTTGGTCTTTTCATGCAATTTGTTGACAATAACAAAACATAAAAAATATCCTTTAATCAACACATCACCTCAAAACAAGTAAGTTGGGAAGTTGGGGAGGAAGTCTGTTTCCAAAGAGCAGGGGACAAAAAGATGGTGTGAAGTTAGCTGCATCCAAAGAAAATAAAATTAAAGTAAAACATCTAAACTGTTATTGACTTACACATTCTATGTTCTGTTATTGTTTTAATCTTCCAGAGCATTAATAGGTTTTAAAAGATACTATATTTGCAGCTTCAGTCTTTTGTATGGGTCAAACACAATTTTAACCCAAACCTTAATTGTTTCCTAAACCTAACCAAATTGCGAAAGTTTCACAATGCCCAAAATGTTTTTCAGCAAGCTTTATTTTGAAAGTCCAACCTGGACGTTACTACAGACATTCAGGGTCCCCAGAAGCTGAATTGTTATAACTTTGATCCCCTGACTTGTCATCCAGTGCATGTTAATATTTTCCATGTGAGCATGTTGGCATGGTAATGTAAGTATTTAGCTCTAAGCAGGTTGTTCCTAAGTGAAGCCTCACAGAGCTGCTGGCACGGCTGGAGACTCGTAATCTTGACTGATATCATGCTGTGGAAGGTGAATAACGCGTCTGGTTGATTATGGCACTTTTTAAATATTTTTCTAAAACATTTTCAATGCCAAGATAGCTTATTATTTACCCAGGACAGTTTGTATTATTTACAAATGCGGGTATATCGCTAAAATTGTGTGAAAATAAAACATAGTATCCTATCCATCATGTTTTGTTTTTTTTTTGCTGTGGATTGTTTAGACCAATATATCAATTCAACACCGTTGTTTGGATGATTCTGGATTATAATTTGTTTAAATTGATTGCAGGGAGAGGGTGCTGCTACTTACTATCTTGCCTACATTGTTTTCTCGGACAGTGACTGCATCTGCATTATAAACCATTGATACTTGCATTCTACAGAGCTAGAAACTGACGTGTTATTGGGCGAAAGCCTGAATAAAAACGCATGAAAAACCAAACCCTTTAATTAAAGGTGACAACTATTAATTTACAATTTTCATGGACACATTGACTTTTGGTATTCTTAATAAAATATCTCATAAACAACACATGAAATATAGACAATATAGCTCAGTATAGACAAACCGTGAATTGAAACACGCTCACACGCTCCCAACACCCAACCACCACACACATAATGAAATATATGTTCTACTCGTCATTCAGGATGGGGCAGTTGTACAAGTAGATGTTATCCACTATGCAGTTCCTGGCACAAACTGCAGCATTAAAAATGAAACAGTGGCCTTTGGCTAAGAAGATAAGATCCATCACAGAAAGATGTTTTTCTTTGAAGGAGTATGAGGAAACATAGAGTTGAAGCTCTGGTCTAACTACAAGACAATACATGACTTCTGCCTGACAAAATCATCTCTGTGTTTTCAAAATAGTCCTGCACATCTTGCATAAGTCTGGTCTCTCCTTTAAACTGCAGAGGGAAATTAAACAAAACATTATCCACCAGTTTTCAGTACAAATTACCTTCTTGCAAGGGATCAGTTTGAACACATTAAGAACTTGTCCTTTTGATTGATTTTAACTGATTTGATCTTAATATGCAGCATGACTTGAAACATGCCCAATATGAGGACTCAGTACAACAATGAAATGAAAACTATAAATTACCTTTTAAATAACAAATTAAACACCCATTATCATAAAGAAATTCACCCCAAAATACGAAAATACGAGTGAAACAACTGGCTTAAACCTGAAATCTGTTACTTTCAATACTTTGTGTTCCAAAGACCTGTAATATACATGGATTTATGGTGTTGATTTTAAAATTTTAAAAGAAAAACATGCTACTTGCAGTTCAATGTCTGTTTTGAGATGGTCATCGAAGTATCATTGCATTTTATTCCACAAATCAGTATTAAAAAAAGATAAACAACACTACGAGACTTTATATTTGTTTGTCTCTGTGAATGTTTTAAATGTAAAGACTATATTTTGGTTTGGACCAAAAGAGTCTATGTGTGTTTCCAAAATGCAGGGGATGTGGAGGGGAAATAAGGATGGGGTGAATTTAGTTGCGTCCGGGGGCACAAAAAGTTTGAAGACTTTATTTTGCTTTTGGCAATTCCTTTTGCTACCAAAACCTATAAAACACACCTTTTCTTTTTAAGTATGTGTGTTACCTTTTCTCACCAGCCCACCAGGTCCTCAATGAACATTAAAGGTGTATTTCAACAACAATGACGTAAATAAGGCATGCACTGCAACGTGAACAGGATCTATCAGTGATCCTGAGTATTTCAACACCAGTGAATGGAGAATACACACAACCTGTGCAAATAACATATTTCACAAGGTTGGATCATTTCATAACAATACGGGAAGCCTTGTGACAAGCCGGTAACTTGGCTTTATTATTTGCTTTGTCAAGGAACTGGGTCTGAGACCTTTCTTCAGTTAGCAGTGATCCTGTTGCTGTTTACTAGACTACTTTATTAAAATACCTTTTGTAAAAGTAGTCTAATCCTGTAAAGGGAACAACTCTTGAGTTGTTCATTTGTTAGTTGTTCAGCATACAGTGGGACAGTAGTAAACATTATCACTGGCTGTCTGAATGTATTCTCTTCTGTTTTTCCAGTAAAGTGAGGGGGTCACACATCAAGATTAGTTTGCACGTCATGAGAACTTCATGAGAACAGTTCATCATCAGTTATCTGGGGCCCTTGTGTTTCTACAATCTGAGAAAATAATCCCTCATAAAGTCCCAGGGTTATCTCGTCTTGGGAACTGCAACATTAAGCCCATGTTACAGTTAACAGTTTTAGGCTATATCTTTTTCTTTTTTATCTTTCACTTTATGAAAGTGTGATACCAAGTTGCTGAATTACCACTTTAAAGTCCTTGTAAAGCAGTGACACAGGATACAGCTTCAGGAATCAGTACTAACCCATCTTGCTGCTCAGACAATGTCCAGCTGAGAGCCACAATGTCAATAGAATTTAAATGAAGCAACAGAGTATCATAAATTCAAACACATTATGAGCTTACATGCAGAATTTCAAATTATGTGATCAAAAACGTATAACTCAATATGGCTCTTACACCTGCAGTGAAACCTATTCAAACCAGCCTTTTCTGGCTTTGTTTGTATTTATGCTGTTACATTTTTAATATGTATTAAATCTCCCTCTTGTTTTTTTTTGTGCTTGTCTCTCTCTTTGTCCCCATCTAGGAGAAAAACCCTACATCTGCCCTTATGAAGGCTGCAGCAAACGTTACTCCAACTCCAGCGACCGCTTCAAACACACTCGCACCCACTACGTTGACAAGCCTTATTACTGCAAGATGACAGGCTGCCTGAAGCGCTACACAGATCCCAGCTCGCTACGTAAGCACATCAAGGCCCACGGGCACTTTGTTGCCCAAGAGCAAGGTGCTCCGAACAGGCTGGGGGTGGGCCTGGGTCTCCCCGGGCGCCAGAGTGCAGTTGAACTGCCATCTGTAGGCGGGGCCCACATCATCATCCCCGCAGCTGCTGCAGCTCTTCTTGGGGGCCTTGGAACCTCTTTGCCTCTCTCTGCTTTCTGCCACGCCAGAGCCCTGGGCCACCACGGGGCACCGCTCTTCTCCATGGGTGGAGGAGGCGGCGGCATAGGGCCGCTCGGCCTCTCGGACTCTCCTCTGTTACACTTCGGACTTTCAGCTGCATCGATGTTGGGGCTGGGAGCTCTGGGAGCTCTGGGACAGATGGCAGGGAAGGAGATGGAAGGCGAAGAAGAAGAGGAGGAAGGAGTGGACGGGGAAGTGCTGAACCTGTCTGCAGAGGTGGGGCCCAGGCGAAGTGATTCTTTGTCCTGGGTAGTTGTTCCCCCGAGGGCACTTCTCCTCAAACCAGCTGTTGTCAGCTAGGATGTACACGTTTAACATTTCTGTGTCGCTGTTTGCATTAATGTCTGGGTGTATTCACAGACATACTTACATAATTATGATGAGTGTGTGTATATGTGTGTGTGTGTGTGTGTGTGTGTGTGTGTGTGTGTGTGAGGGATCAAAAGACGCTGTCACCTGCAGAGCCATACAAAGCACTTCAGTCATTCAGAAGCAACTGAAAACAGACTATAAGACTGAAAAGCACAGAAGTCTTTGACTGTACAAAACCTAAACAAGATATGTGAGTGTTGCAACAGGTTTTTGCATCATTATGTTTTAACTTTCTTAACCTTTAATGGATCAGTTCACTCAAATTACAAAAACTTTCCCCTAATGGTATCTGGCCATGCAGATCCATTTTTATCTGACATATTGAGCCAACAGCCAATGTTTTTCTTTTACAAATTCAACAGTAACTTGTCGTTCCACAAACAAAGTCTGTGTTATTTTGGATAAACCACAGGCATCACTGTTCCTTTATTTGAACTACTTTGCAATGATGAGATTTTCACATATAATGTCTTGGCACGCTAGGGATAGCAATCCCAGTAAGTCGGTCGGTCCACCACTTTGGTACAGACTGAAATATCTCAACAACTGTAAGATTGATTGCCATGACATTTTGCACAGACATTCATTGTCCCAAGAAGATAAATGCTACCGATGGTGATCCTGTGACTTTTCCTCTAACACCATCATCAGGTCAACATTTCAATTTGACCAAAACTTTTGGTTTTTGTACCCATAACAATTACATCAACCTCCTTTTGTTTAGTGTTAATAATAATATGTTAGCATGCTAAGATGCTAAATTAAGATGGTTCACAATGTGAATATCACATCTGCTTAACATCAGCATGTTAGCGTTATCATTGTGAGCATGTAACCACCCATCTATCTGCATGGCTAGGTACTGCAGTGAAAAAATATAATATGTTATTTGGGTGAACTGACCCTTTAATAGTCAGATTCAGCCATCTCCTCCCATTGAGCTTACAGTGGACAATCACCTGTATTAGATTTACTAAACCAGGACATGAAAAGAGCAGGTGCACTAGCCATTTTGTAGTTTTTATGTTCGACAATCCCCACTGACCACACACCCATTTTTTACTCCTACATAAATATGGGGAAAAGCAGGATTATGGGGAGCAATAAGTACAGTCAATTCACAGTAAGATCTACCTATGTTACATCCATCTATATTTTCTCCTTCAGGCAAAGGTAAGAGTTTGTGCAATTAAGGGGTTAAATCAAAAAATTCAACAGCAACTCCTGTAAAATGACGAACCGAACCTAGCCACATCTCCTGAGGCCGAATGCCACTAATCATTATTTTTTACGTAGTTATCGCCCTGATTTACTTTTCGTAAAGTGATCTCAGTGTGGTGCTGTTAGCTGCTCTGTTGTTTGCCGTAACTCAGAGATAACTTGACACAGAATTAGTTTGGGACATTTACGACAGTACGATGTGTGACAATAGGTTAGAATCCACACAGAGCTTTCTGTTTGACCATGTGATTTTTCAAGTCGCAAGACGGAAGAAAAAAATTGGTTTGACGCAACTGAATGTAGGTTTTAAGGTTAAGTCCTTTGCTTGCAGTTTATCTTAGCTACTTCCTTGCTCTAGTAACCATTACAAGACAACGATCTGGACAGGATCAGCCCTGCCTTTTAGACAAGACCAACAAAGGACAACATTCAAGTAGGATCAAGGTAGACAAAGGTGTGTATTAGGCCATAATGAGTACACATTTGCTTTAAACACAAAAAGGTACACAAGAAGAAGCCAAACAATGGTTTCAAAAAGTCTCTCGAGTATTTTTGAATGGTGAATGTTTGACAATGGCCACATGTGGCCAGTTTCTGTGTTGATTTATTTTGTTTTCTTGTTTGCACATTGATTTATCCTAATCAGTATTTCAAAAGGTGTCCAAGTGCCTTGTGTTTCAAATATATCTCACAATATATGAAAAATATTTACACAAATGTAAAGTGTATAAATGTACTTTTCATTACATTTTAGAAAAACTGTAATTGAATTACTTGACAACAGATGTGATTTGTACATCAGGGCCACTGCAACACTTTCCAAGGACGTCACCAGTGTTGATGACTATGACAATGACTCAATGTCAATAAACACAAACAAATGAAAAACCTACTCTCTCTCCAGTTGTGTTCTGATGTCGGTGCATGCTGTGAGTGGGAAAACTTGCCTTTCCAGTTATTTTCTATTTTATTTTATTTGCCTGTAGAATTTAGGAAAAATTCCCTAATAGATGTATTTGCATAGATTAACCAAAAAACAAACAACCGTGCAAATTAAACAAAGGAAATAAAGGAAATAAGAAAGAGGAAATAAAAAAGATAAAAAAATAATTAACTAAAAGGTGAATAAATAATGTATTTTTTGTTTCACTTCATTTAATTGGCCTATGAAACATTTGTTGGTCTGTGCCATTAAAAAATGTGTCTGCAATTTCAGTATTTCTTTCCATTTTTTTCTATTTACTTTGTTGAAGTCAGTTGGCCCTCAGGTGTGTATTGCTGGTTCTAAGTTTGGACTGGCAACCAAACATTAATTCAACATCTCTCCGGGATAAGGCCAAACCATCGTTAAAGGTTTCTCATGTGTAGACTCCACTCGCTGGGTCACCATGTGCTCCTCTGACAAGCGTGTGTTCGATCGATCAATTAATTTCAAGTTAAGTCAACTTAAAATTTCTAGAACTGTCATGCGACCTTTCACCTGAAATGATGAGTTGAATGAATATACTTAGAGTACTTTAAACTAATCAAATTAAGATTTTTAAAGAAACAGTTAACCTAAACTCGTTGACTTTTGGGAACTCAAAAGTCACCAATTGACTGTTTCTAATTTTAAAAATATGTTACAGATACACCAAGATGTGTTACCTGGTTTTAAACAATGGCATCTTAAAGTGCTGACGGGGGGGTTGAAAGGTCCCACGCAACATAGCGTTAAACAGGTTCTTCATGCACAGAGGAAGAAACCTGATATGACCACACCTCCCAGAGTCTTTGTGTAGGGCTTTTACTTTTTTACAAGTAAAAAAGAAGTTTTAAGTGCAACAACATACTTTGAGCTCATAAAATATGGTGCTCCCTTAGAGTCTGACTGGAGTTCTTTACAAACAAAAAAAGTCTACTGGTTACTATTTGAATAAGTAAATTAAAACATCAGGTTAACAGAAATAGTTTTCCAGTGCACTGTACCTCTCTGACAAAGGGACTGACATCAGGCCCTGCTTACAGATACATTTCCTTTAAAGGACAACAGAGGTTATGGCAATAGCATAGTGAACGCAAACTGTGTGTGAAGATGCGTTTGTGTTCATGCTAATTGGCTAAAAGGGGACGTGGCGGTGGATTCAAAGAATTGCACAAGATTTTGTAGAAAGGTTGGTCACGAGCCAAAGGATGGCTGATTAACCGTTCACTCCAACCGGCAAAAAGGAAGTGTGGCAGCGGAAGTGGCTTACAACAAAAAGGTGTATATTTCAAAATGGATTCATCTAATATGCCCACACATACAGACGCTTTTGTTGGTGTGGTATAGCCCCGCCCTCCACACTTTACCCTCGCTCCTCTCATTACTCATGAACCGTTTGTCATTGACCCTTGTGGGAGGCATCATTGGACTCAGCAGAGGTTCTTTTTTTCCAGTGGTGTGTGTCTGCTGGTCCATCAGTTAATTGGTCCACAAAAATCTATCCGTTCATGGGTCCACAAAGCTGTGTCCACCCTACAGCAACCGCAGTTTTCTACCTAGTCAAGTGTTGGTGGGCAGGGGTGTAAAGCTGCTGGAGCGCTTGAATATCTGGAAAAAGACTAAAATGTATGTCACAAAGCAGAGCCAATAAAAACAAATGGAATGGTTGCAGAGTTGTCAAATTGACATTAAAGGTGCGTTGATTGATTCAGGATGTCAACTCAGCCATGCATTGAGTGACATGCAAGAAAACAATCCACCTTCAAAGTTTCCGGCAGATCCTGTGACATATCTGCGTGTATGGAAACGTTTACAGTGACTTACAGTAGCCTCCCTAATCTGTATAGTAAAACGTTGAAGAAAACACTCACATGCAATTTAACCGTGCTCATGGTCATAGGTGTGCTCCGTTATCTGAAGGAATAGCACTACACCCCTGTTTGTGAGGTTGTGTGTCTGTTTGTATTTACTTTTAAAAAAAAATCTGGGTGGAGTCAATGGAAAAATTGCGGTAGCTTGGCTATTTAAAAATGGCGGGTTTGTCCAGTGTCGCTGGCGCATATGATATGTCTAGTGACGATTCCCTTCTGACCAATCAGTGGCCTGCAGTGTTTTCAAGTCACCTTTTAGAATCGGCTCAGCTCGCTTGGAACCTCGACCGAGGTGATACCAAAAAAAGTACCAGGCACTAGGTACAATCCACAACTTTTGCCAATGGAAAACAAAAACAAGTGAGTAGAGTCGAGTCAAGCCGAGCTGGTACCATGCAGTGGAAGAGGGGCATTACATAGTTACATAGTACTACTACTAACATAGTATTTTGCGCAAACATCCATTAAGAACAACCTTTAGATCCTAATAAAAAGTATTATTTAAGGAGAAGGAGCATTCAGCTTTTACTTGGACCAACCTAACCAAAACACTACAGCTTGATCTACACATAATTATTACCGGCTGCAATGGAGTTAAGCATTTTTGGGAAGCATATTGATAAAACTGTATTTTATAATATCCGGGATGTCATTGATTCACTGAACATCAGATGTTGGGTGCACGTTTAAACACAGGATCCAAACAGCGTTCCAAGTTCCAATCTTTTATTTTGGTGAAGTTAAAAGTCGGTTGGTGATGGATGGTAAAGGTGGATGATTTTGTCTATATGAAAAATAGTAAAGGAAATATTACGATCGAAACATTACCAAACATATAATCAGAAATTAGGTTATTTTTCACTTACATCATTAATGCATCCACTCTCTTAAGGTCAAAGGGTTAAACTATAATGAAACACAAACGATCAGTAACTCTTCAAACAATATATCAACCAAATGAATTATTAGGAAAGTAAACACCATAAGACTCACATCCTCCCTTTGTTCACCTGAATGTTTGGAGGGAAAGAGGGGGTCAAAGGGCTAAAGGGCCAGGTTATATAAGGTTTGGGGGAGTGACTCGAGTAGGTGTGGCAGTGATGCAACAGGTGAGGAGGAGACAGGTGAGGTGGAGACTTGGGATTTAACACATATACATAGCATATATTCACTTCCCCTTCCCAATCCCCTACTTCCCTGCCCCTTGCTCGGGCCACACCGAGCTTCAAATGGAGCCTTCATTGTGATCTCAGCTACACATCTGTAAAGTTTGGTGACCACGGTTGTGACGCAATAGTGTGGACAAAATCTACGGATACGGGCGGACCTCCTCCAGTGCAGGCTACATGGAGGAAAGTTAACCATTGTTAGTTTGCATCCCTAGTATCCCTTCAAGATGTTGCAACATCACAGTTCATTCTTCCATATCAATGCAGAAGACAACATTTTCTTTTGACTGCACAATTCAACAACATGTCTGCAAAATATTGCATCCATCTACAGTACTTCTATACAGTGCCGGTCTATTGTGTGACCTGCACGCAGGTGAAAGTGGGCACAATTAGGGATCTGCAGGATTTGTAACAACTGTTTTGCAGTAAACATCTTCCTTAGAGGATAGACAATAATGTGGTATTCCAGCAACAGCATCAACAGGAATGTGTCTCCTCCCTTTGGCTTAATTACTGTGGTAAAGCCCCATTCCCACACAAATGCTTAGAAAATACCAAAAAGACCACATGATGTAATAAATTTTCAGATTACAGCTCAGTTGTGGTGGTGGTGGAAGGATGAGCTGGTTTTAATTTGGGAAAAACTATTCTTTTTTTTCTTTTTTTTAACGGAGCTTTTGTCACCGTCATACTTGTGTGTGTGTGTGTATGTGTGTGTGTGTGTGTATGTGTGTGTGTGTGTGTAACCAGGGGAACACTTGAAACGCCTCCCTCTACAACAGGTCTGTGAGGGTTACAGGTGTGAAACTACATGACATAACCTCCCTCCTTCCCTCCCTCCCTCCCTCCCTCTCTCTCTCCAATGACGGGATTTATCGTTTTACAGTTGATTCCTTATAATGAATGATGCGTTGAAGTCCTGGTTAGATAGCAGCCTATGAAGCTTGTCAAACTCTAATAGGCATTTCATACGAAGCAGGCGTGAAGAAGACGAGGAAGAATTAATCAGATCAGGAAGGAAGGTTTGCGGGCGTCATGGGGGATCCAGAGACTGGCTCAGGTCCGGAGAAGCTGAAAAGGTAAGAACTTAAAATCCTCCAAGTCCCTCCAGCTTCACTCTGAGGTAAAGCGAGAAGGTTTGAGTGAATGAGTGAGTAAATGAACGTGACGCACAGATCCGACTTATCTTAATATTTTCCTTTTATTTTCAGTAGTCTATCCCACAATTACCACATAACATATGACACAGAAACTTTATCTGGATGAAATTAACTTTTGCGACTGCTCATGAGCCGACAAGACTGGTAGGCTTTCTTAATTTCTGCGCAGATAATAAGAGACACGTTGTGAAATGTTTTCCCATTCATGGCAACCGTGGGAATGATTTGTATAACCTCATCAGGTGCGTATCTGACGCACTGAAGCGCACATCTGACCCATCTGCTACCTGAGAACAGCAGCCTGAGAGAAAACACGCCGTTTACCTGAAAATGGCCACACCCAGACCAACCAGACGTTTTTCTGTAGTTCTGTACTGTAAATGAATGTGTTCTTTGATGTTGTTAAATGATACTTAAAGATAATACAGGCCTACTAGTCTACTATTTATTATTAATGAATAATTCTAATCATTATTTAATGTATTATTGATAACTATGAATAAAACATTATTATTATTATTATTATTATTATTATTAAAATGACCCAAGAGATAGCAAGCCAGTCTGGACTGGGATTGCTTGTTTTAGTGTTTCATTTGTTACACTCATATCTGATGTTCTGTGCTTGACACATAGGCTATGTACAGAAGTCAGAAGTTTACATACACTTTACATACACTAATTTTATAATCAGTCGGCAGATTTCATGCAGACAAACAAAGTTTCTGGCAAGTGGGTTAGGACATCTACTTTGATGTTTAAAGAGAGATTATTTCACTTGACTGTGCCTTTACACAGTTTGGAAAATTCCAGAAAACGATGTCATGGCTTAAAAAGCTTCTTATAGGCTAATTGACAACATTGGATTCAATTGGAGGTGTACCTGTGGATGTATTTAAAGGCCTACCTTCAAACTCGGTGACTCTTTGCTTGACATCATAAGGGAAATCAAAATAAATCAGCCTGTCTGATTCAGCAAGTCTGGGAATAATTTCCAAACACCTGAGGGTACCAAATTAATGTGTACCAACAATAGTATGCAGGTATTAACACCATGGTACCACGCAGCCGCCATGCTGCTCAGGAACGGGTACGAAAATGTGTATATCCACAGTAAAACAAGTCCTATATAAACATAACCTTAAACACTGCTCAGCAAGGAAGAAGCCACTGCTGCAAAACCGTCATAAAAGACTACAGTTTGCAACTGCACATGGGGGCAAAAATCTTACAGTGATTATTTGGCCATAAAGACTGGTGCACTTCACAAAAAAGATGGCAACATCAAGAAGGAAAATTATGTGGATATATTGAAGCAACATCTCAGGACATCAGCCAGGAAGTTAAAGCTTGGTCTCAAATGGGTCTTCCAAATGGATGATGACCCCAAGCATGATGTAATTTTAAAAACACAATCACAAACAGCAGTGATAGGCTACTATTTCTAATAAATATAGTGAATGGGCATATTTGGAAATTTTGAGGAACTAGGAGGTTTTCCGGGGTTGTGGTAATTAACAACCATGTGAGCACAATATAAAGATAATTAAAACAGGAATTTCAGGCGCTCAAGATTAGCTATACAGGACCTCCCTTATCTGATATTTCACTTAAGTGATGCTCACAAATATGCACTTAATCGAGTTACCAAAATCTATTTATATGCAGTGAATGTGGTAATTTTCGGGCACCTGTGGATCTGGGCCCTGCACGTTGCAGTTACTCACTTTGCTTGGTAAGTAATTCATCCTTAGGAACTTGCCAAATCAAGTTATTTTGACGCTTGGTCAAACAAATATTGTAGGAAATATGTAGTGTCTTCTGTTTTTGTCTATGAAATAAATAAATGTATACATAAATGAGCAGTAATCAAAAACAAATAATTTAATAAATTAATAAATTGGCAATAAATATCATGGGTTTCTGTCTTTTTTTGTGTATATATCCACATTTATTTATCTCTGCATTTTCTTCTCCTTTAATGAGGGAGGCTACATAATGTTCTTCCAGCTCCCATTTGCTGATTCAGTGTCAGGGTTAAAATTTCTACTGGTCCATAGTGTGTTCTGTAGTGAGATGGACAATGTTTCTGTAGAGACATTTTGCTATTACAATTTAAATATATGTATATTTTTCAACGCTGTAAGCACCACAAACAAAATTCCATTCACCTCATCTGAAAGAGAAATCTCCAAACCTCAGCAGATAATACCAAAACTCCAAAACTATCTGCATGGCTACTGTTTTTGCTCATTTTGTGATTTGGGTGAACTGACCCTTTCAAGATAAAATCATCACATTTCTTTTGAGGTGAGCAAATCCCTCCTGAGACGTGTTTTGGAATAAATGTACAAAATGGCATTGACCCTGATTAACAATATATTATCTGCAGCAATATTTTGTCTTGTAATCATAAAGACACAGTCTTGTTAGGACGTTACTTTTCTTCTTTCACTCATCTCGGCTGATAGAGTTGAGCTGGACTTTTTGATCTGCAGGTGACAATGTAGCACTAAATTCCCTAATTCTATGTTTTTGTTGTAGCTCCTCTACTAGAAGCAGACTGTCCTCCCCACTTTACTTGCTTTCACCTGTTAATTTCTACTGGAGATATTAACAATGTCATACAAACAAAATGACCTTAAATAAGCATACAGGAGAAAATGTAAGGACTTTTTTAGAAGAAGAAAGCAAAGGGCAGAGGTAGGTCAAGGACAGGGTACTTCCTGGGGGCTGGGGTTCTGAAAACTATGGGAAGTTATTGTGGTTTGATGAGAAATGTCACTCCTTCCCTGAGTCAAAACTCTGAACACAAATCTGAACACACAGACCTGGTGCACATTTTTAAGCACGTTTTTAAATTAGGCGTGACTTGCACTTTCACAAGATATCATTACAGTACACCCATCATGAATAATCAGTATTAATAGTCAATAAATCCCTTAACCCCATTAACAAGAAGATGCTCCTTATAACGTAAGAACTAGCATGAGAATTGCCATGTTTTTAAGTTTTCTTCAGTATCAAAGTAATCCAGTGATAGTTTTCTCTATACACATGGTACAGTGCAAACACTAACTATTAATAACTATTTGGCATACTTGGTACATAATGGTGCCAATTTTCCAAAATGTAAACAAATATAGACAAAATGTAGTCCGCAGCTAACTCACTGAGTCCATTTCAACATTATACTTCCTGTTTACATCCCCCAATATGTTCTCACCAGTTTTAACTTTGCCTTTCTTGTCCTTTCAGACAACTTGTCAACAACCTGTTACATCCGAAGAAGACTTTATGTCAGTCCTGGTTCCGGTTCCTGCTCCTGCTTTGTCTGGTGCTCATCGTCTTGTTTTACACTCTGTCCAACAGCTCTCAGTCATGGTTGGAGGGCCTTCCAATCCAGGGCCACTACCAGAGGATTGTCAATTGGACCAACCAGGTTAATCTACCTTTTAGTGTCCATCGAGAACACATAGTTGAAACAAATGAAATCCTTCAAACCACAGAACGCCTTACTGTAACACCTACAGGTACTCAGTACCACCAAGCCTACCCACGCAACTACCGCTTTACTATTGATAACTTAGAGGTTTGCAAGACCAAGACCCCTTTCCTGGTCCTGATGGTTCCAGTGGCACCAAATAACGTGGCAGCTCGGACCGCCATCCGGCAGACATGGGGCAATAACAGCCTGGTTCAGGGCGAGGTGGTGCTTACTCTGTTCATGCTGGGCTTCTCCAAACAAGCCAATGTTGAGCAACTCCAACAGGAGAATCTGCAGCACCACGACTTGATCCAGAGTGACTTTATGGACAATTACGCCAATCTGACCATAAAAACCATGGTGATCATGGACTGGCTGGCCACACGCTGCCCTACAGCAGCATATGCCATGAAGATTGACTCGGACATGTTCCTGAACATTGACAACTTGGTGATCATGCTACAGAAGCCAGGCATCCCCAGGCTGAACTACCTGACGGGGATGCTCATGTGGAACAGACCGGTCATCCGTTCAAAGAACTCCAAGTGGTACGTGCCTGTGGAAATGTACCCAGCACCCGAATACCCGACCTACACTCTGGGTATGGGATATATCTTCTCCAACGATCTTCCAATTAAATTTGTGGAGGTGTCAAAGTTCATCAAACCCTTTAACATAGAGGATGCTTATATTGGAATGTGCATGAAATTGTTAGGACTTAGACCCACATCACCGCCAAATCCCTCCCAGTTCAGGGCCTATAACACAAGATATAATCGCTGTGAGTACTCCAGGGTCATCACCTACATCCTTGGGTCTTCACGAGAGTTGGTGGAATACTGGACAGACTTAAAGAAGCCTGGACCACCTTGTTAGGACAATAGCAACCACAGATGGACTGAGAAATCACATGGGTGGAAGGGAATTATGTGGTCTGTTCTGGTGTATCATTTTCATACCATCCTCATATCAGAAATAAGAATAGAGATTGATTAAATAAAAAGCTGTTATGGTTTCTGAAATGCACTATAGAAATGGTAAAAAAAGAAGATAATTTATTGACTTTTGTGTATTTAAAACTCTCTAGGGTTGCAAAAAAAAAATGGGAACGTATATCCATCCTGATAGGTGGAAATGTGAATGAGTGGGATGAAAGGTACCCTGAGGATCTTTTGACCGCTAATGTTGCTGTAGAGCAATGTTTTGACGAGCAGGTCATGCATTGTTTGTGTTTTATGTTGTTCCTGTAAGTTTGCAAAGGCACACATACATACGGTTGCAGAGTAAGGCTGCATGAAGGTAACAATGAGTCAAAATTAAAGAAAAAAAATAGAAATATCACTTGAATCTATTGCAACGCTGGTTTAGAAAAGATTTAAGATGTGGGCTTTCAACATTTTTTTTACAATGAACATGGTACCTTTCAAGTTACAAAGGAAACATGCCATTGACTTCTAGTAGAATTGTGTAAAAGTTATTTATTTTTTTTTACTGTTTTACTGTTTTCTCTGCATATTAATGTCCTTTTTCAAATTAAACAATTAACAAAGCCAAACTATTGAACACACCTGAAACTAATCTGTACTAATCTGTAATTCACTTATCTTGTGTTTGAATTGATTGAGTTTTTATTCCATTTTTTGAGAACCAAATCCTCTAATGTATTCTGGTAGCGAGTAGCAACAAGGGGTTACGAGAGCTTATATTAACTTGAATACTAATATTATCATCTGAACATCCGAGTTTACTATGGATAGGGCCCCTATCCAGATTTCTGAGACGCTGCACTGACTATATACAGGGATACAAATAACTAGGTTTCTCATGTTACATGTAAAAACCAATATGATCAAAACAGGGAAAAGTATGCGCACAAAATTGCATTATTGACTTGATCCGGCTAATTTTTTCATAGAAAGGATTTCCCCCCCCATTTTTCACATTGGAATTGTGCTGTGAAGGGAACTATATATAAGGGTATATGTATGGTATGGTATAGTATAAAGATATACTAAAAAATCAGAAGATATACTTAGTGAATTCTAGTAGTGTAGTACTTCAAATTTGGCACTATTTTCACTCTAGAGGTTTGCAATGAGAATATTTTTGAGAATTACCGTTTCTTTTTTTTAGGTTTCATACAGTATACCGCCGTGCTGGTGCTGTATGACCTCATCTATATACACTTTAGTGCAAGATTATTCTTAAATGAGAACTACACTCAGGGGCATGGTCCAGACCATGTGGGGCTGAGGTCAGGCTGTGAAAAAAATATTTTTAGGGTGGTCCCTGGTAGTTTTGCTTAGCTACATAAGTCAATAAACCAGTGGTTCTCAAATCCAGGGGCAGTAGTGGGACTTTTGTTTATACTTTACCTTTTTATTGTAATGTTGTGGGAGACCGGGGACGTTTGTAACAAAGGGATCACCACATTCAAAATGTTACAACCAACCCCATAATGACAATTACACACATTTTCAATATTCTACTTCTTTTTTCAGCATGTCAAGCCAGCGGTTGATAAAAACTCATGTTCTAAAATCAGAATCAGATAAGGTGAAGCAGGGAAAGACAGTAAGGTCTGTTATCAAAGAATCTGCAATTTGACATTGAGCAGATACTGCAAGAAATTACAAAACTGAAAGTGTAAAACGTATCAGCCATGTTGTCAAGATGCATGTTTTGTGGTTTGGTTTCCTTTTTTTATTTACTTTTATTGTTACAACTTTGCCCCGGTAGTGGGGCCGGATGTCACAATGGCACTCCTTGTATTTGACATCAATCGAGGAATTCTGTGGTAAGCCTACCGTTGGATTAGTTGGAAGCAATGCTAACTGTCCCCACCCTCTCCCTCCACTCTCCACATCCACACACAGGCAAGCAGCAATGGTCGGGATGGACTGGAATTCAATTATTTAGCTATATGTCGTGATGATTATAGATGTTTTCCTCAGTCAGAAAGACTTGGGGCTAGTAGATGAAAACACCTACAACACTTGGATGGGATTCTATCAAAAATGGTCCTGGATTTTCAAACATAAAAGCCCCTTTCTGTATATAAACTGAAGGGAGGGTGCAGTGTGAGCAGATCACTGTGAAACAAGACATCTGATAAGCACTGACAGGAAAGGTTCAGGATCTTTCCAGGGTTAGTACTGCTGGTAGGCCTAGCTTTGGGTCCACGAAGAAAAGGCTTTTGAAAGAGATTCCTACATGCTCTAACAAACAGAAAGGAAAATAACAAGGCCAAAATAATGAGCTAATGAAGAACATTTTTCTCCAAGGAGGTCTATTCCCCTGTTTGTGTCTCAGTTATTGCCCTTAATTGTTTGCCTTCACATTATAAAGGAACAGTGTGGGTGTGACGTAGTTGGATGCATATGATGCTTAATAATTTTTCTGTGGAATTGGGTTGGGCTGTGCTGGTATTTGAATGTACTCAAACAGGAAATTCCTAGTATAGTATAGTTTACTAAGCTTTATACAGAGTGCATTGTGGGCTAGTAGCCTGTGATTCTAATCACTTAACAAAAGTAATAATATAAAATAAACAATTTCCACAACCCAAAGCATATATTCAACAACAATGACCACCGTATCACACAATAAACATAATAAACAAGGCAAACTACACGTCATCAAACCAAAATGGGACGAAAGGACAAACTCGGTGCGTCTTAGGACCCAGCAGACAACAACGAAACAGGACGATCTCGGTGGAGAAATGAGTAAAATAAAAGATATAAACCAGTGATACTGTGTGGAGTGATTTAATGAAGAATAGAGAAATACAGAGAGTTATGGACGTGTAAGCAAAGGTATGCATTGTGATGTGTGTTCTCACTGCAGAGATCGAGGTGCGTGCTGCAGCTTCTCCGTCACAAAGCGTCAAAAAGTTTTAACTTTCACCCTCATCCGTCACCGGTGCAATGTTAAAACTGGTGGCATCCCACGAGGGCATCCTAGACCTCGGTCCCCTCAGAGCTTTGTGATGACTTTCCGCAGGTATCCAGTGATATTCAGTAAGTGGGAATGTTTCTGAATGTTGAGAATGGCATGTTACTATAATGGGAAAATTCTGTTTATTGGGTTAATTTCAAGAGGCAGCAACAATGACATGGGGGCTTTATTTAATGTGTGGCAGAGAGCAGGCCACGTGTACTTGTCTGACTTGCCTTTGAGTAAAGATAACATGAGCCACTGTATCTGAACAGACTGTGTCACAGCAACGTGATGCTGTATGCAAATAATTGAGTCAGGAACATGTGAGAATAAATGTTTTTGCACATTCAGAGAGAAATTATTATTTATTATTATACATTTTTTTACACAAAAAAACACCAGCGAAACATCAGATAAATGATATTTTCTTCACATTTACACCCATTCCCTGTGTTTAACAACACAAGTATAATTTTTAAAAATGTGTCTTCTAGCTCTTTAATTGAAATTTAACATGTTTTTTTTATTGTTACACTGCATATATGAAATGATAATGACATTGTTTCAGAAGTTACAAGGGATAATTGTTCACTTCATCATTTTACAGCTACAGTGAAAGGATTTATAGCCTACTCTGTAAGGTATCTTTTGGTTACAGTATATAAAGGGGGAAGTAACAACTTTGAACACTACTGGTATTTTACATTGTAAACTTCCTGAATCAAACCTAAAGGGGACATTTTATGTCCCTTCATTTGGTGGATTTGCACTAAATTGCTTGCAAATATGATTGATATGGCAATAAAATCCAACTTTAAGAATCAATATTGAATTTATTTTTGTTTTTACTTTTATGAATAAATGTACTATGTTATATTTATGCTGCTGCAACATAGTATGTGCGTGTACTTATATGTGTCAAGATAAAAAGGCAAAGCAATGAAAAAGTGTTCCTAAAATCTTTATTTAACACAGCTAATAAGTTCCACCATTACGTTTTCATCCTGTTTATATATTCATTAGGGTGTGTGATTTCATTTCTGCTTTCTGTGACATTCACTGAAAACAGGCGAAACCTTGTGCCCAACAGCCCTGGGGCCCACCTACAGGTAGAACTGGCCCATCCTGAAAGACTGGGAGGACACGTGTTTTAGAGCATTAGCATGGGGGTCATTTCACTGTTTGTTAGTCTGTACTGAGCTTGGTTTTTATCGTGTTGTTTATGAGATATTTTATTAAGAATACCAAAAGTCAAAGAAAAAACTAAGTCAGTGTGTTGATGATATTTGTAAATGAATAGGTGTCACGTGTATTTGAAGGATCTGGTTTTTGGTGTGTTTTTATTCAGGCTTTTGCTCATGCAGCAACACGTCAGCTTGGTATAATGCAAGTATTTTCTTAGGACTTGAGCAGTATATCCACATGCTCCGCTTGTAATGAATACAAACCCGGCAGAAAGTGTCATATTCAACTAGACGCACTGTCTCCGTCCACAGCCTATCAGCAGACGGGATATCAGATTGCATTTCTTGTCTGAAGAGTCATGTTTGGTGACTCTCAAACAGCATCACTGCTCTTCCTAGATCATGCTGTCCTTGTACCATGATGTTTGAATACCACAAAACAGTTGTGCTGTGGATAGAAAAATTTCTAATCTGTGGACTAATGTGTTTGGTATAGCAAACTGTCAATGAAGAGAAATTGGTTAACATTGAACACAGTGGGACATCTAGTGGTGGAAAAGGTCTTTTACAGTAACACCCACCAAGATTGACTATTTAATTGAATCTGTTGTGGACTATTTGATGAGTCTGGGGTGGATTTAATGGGGCTTTATGTTTGCAAATCATTATCAAAAGAAACATCCCTGAATTGCAAGTGCCTAGTAACCCAACCATGAGTGAAATTTAACACTGAAAAACCTACATGCATTAAGATATGGCATTTAATAACACTTTTTTCTAAGCACTTTGTTGATTTTGAACTATTTTTAGGTCAAATGTGTTTAATTTATGAACTTCTAATTAATTAGTTTACAGTTTGATCTAGGGAGCATTTTAGTCAGGGCAAAAATGTGAAATTTGACAACAGGAAAGACTATAATTAAAAAAGTATGAAACATATAGTTTCCAATTATAAATGCATGATTAGAATCAAAATTAGTTCAATATTATTTACCAAATAAAAAAAAAAAAAATTATAAAAGGGACAAATCCTCTGGAACCGATGAATGTTTGGGATTTCTGCTAAGAAAAAAAAACAATGAACTAATCGATTACTTTGCCTTTGCTCTGGTTATAAGTAATTCGATTGCTCCACAGAACTTGGATGTTTACCAGCTGATAAGTGTTTCGTTTCCCAGGCAGTCAGAACGAGTTCAGGCAGGTTTGTGTAGGATACCTGGCGGGGCAGCACGGAAGTGAGGAGCTCACGTGGTTCGGCCTCAGGTGAGGGAGGTGTGTTCAATGGCCGCCAGCTGCGGGGTCCGTGCGGGATCACACCTGCGGTAAAGCTCTCTCTGCTCTCCCGGGAGCTTTACTGCGGAGGAGAGAAAGACCACGGAGACGGGAGGAGCTTTCAAATAGGGACGCGAACGAGTGAAATGTAAGTTGCGGTAACGGGGGTAAAAAAAAGAGAAGTAAGTGTCGGGTTTCTGTATTTTATTGTAGTCGCGTAGACATCTCTCACCGCCCCGCTGCAGGTCTCAGGTCAGTTCAAGCTGCAGAGCAAACTCAACCAAACCACAGGGAATAATCCCAGTCCACAGGTGGAAGTTATTTTACAACATTTTACTGTAACGAAGGTGTTGAATGGGATGCATCACGATACATAAAGTTAAGGGACTGTCCTGATAATAAGTTAAGATACCTTTTGTCAGGTAAAGACAGAAAAGGCATTTTATTAAAGTAATATATGAGAAAGATGCTGAACTATGTTTGATGTGTTATTTTGTTAAGTAGCCATTAATGGAAAGGTTAATGTGACAGGTTACTTTTTATACATGAGGTAGGTGGACATGAAAGTATATGAATGTATATACAGACTATGCACAGTGCTTGGGTTTGTATTGACTATTATGTTATAAGACTGTGTACAGTACAGTGAACCTTTAGTGCACAGGGATTGTTTCTGACACTGTATGACTGGTGTTGGCTGTTGACTGCTCTGACAAGTATAAATCCTGAACAGAGGGCAGGTTGGCATCAGTGTTTTTTTCTCTGCGGTCTTGACTGTCACTTGAAGTCTGTTCCTGTCCTGTTTGGTCTTTGGTGTATGTTGGACGCCCACTTTAGGTCCTGGGAGACTGCCAGCTGTTCCTGTCTGTATGCAGACATGCAGTTTTAAGATATTATGGCGATTCAGGATATTATACACAGTTTGCTTTAATCCACCTCATCAAAAAGTTTAAAAGTTTAAAGTATCTCTCAAAATAGCACTTGAGCACTTTTTCATTCAGCTGGTAGTGTATTTTTTGTATAAGTTTATAAATATCTAGTATTTTGTCCAAAGAAAGGTGTTTCCTCGGCTGTATAGAGTCCTACCCAAAATATATGTATGAACTCGTATGTATTTGCTTGTATGCTGTCATGATTCAGTAGCATGTGGGGCAGAGGCGGAAGTGCTGCGGAAGACTGCTTTGTGAAGTAAACAGGATGTAAGTGCCCTAATTCTGTGATCACGGCAACACGCTTCTTCAGTGGAGAACTGGTAAATCTTTGTTTGTACTCTTGTCACATTTACTTCAGGTTTTTGTATTGCTCTCAGGGATCATGTGTGAAAAAGTGCGCTGAGTATTCATTTAGAGAGTGAATGTAAAAAAAAAAAGGAGAAAGACATCAGCAGTTACAGGACAGAGCTGGTACTTCCTTGAAATTAGCAGTGTGGGAACATCTTACTTTCTTCACTTCAGACTAAAGAAATGTGCGTATCGTAATAATTCTCAGAACGTTAAATGAAATTGCTAAAATGTGTTAAAATGGGTTAATTTTACGATGTGTATGTCTCCACCTCAAGCCATTTGATATTTACTTATATGGTTCTAAATAAGGCTGCTTTGGGATTTAAGTTATAAGACTGATCTACTGATTCCTTACACTTGAGAGCATGTGTACCTGCTTGGTTCTCTGGGAATTCCCTTTCTGTCTGTGGCCCAAGGGAGCTTAGCATTTGGATCATGTTCTTCAGTTTTGCTCTGTTAGATTCACGTGTGCAGGAAAGGGCTGGGCATCAAACCTCAATACATTGTCGGTATCAACTGAAATGTGTCCGCAGCACTGAGTGTCCTACTGAAACTCGGCATTTGAAGTTCAAAGTTCTTGTACAGCTGTTTGTGTTTAGACAATATAGCATTTGAGGAGTTCAACTTATTTTTGTTACATGAAAAAGGGGGTCTTGTAGAAAACACCAGATGTATTTCTCAAAGTAGCATATTGAAAATATTTTGGTATCATTATCCCAAACTAAGGTGTTGTATTGGAACTATTAAAAAACATTTAAAATAAGACTGATACGCATTATGTTGATATTGAGGGACAACATTTTCTTGCAGCTTTTGTAATTGCATTATTAGAGCATTCAGGTTTTTTCTTGTCAATTATGATAAATTGTTGAATTGTGTGTTGTCGTTGCTGATAATGTGAGATAATGTGTGTGATAATTTGGTTCTCTTTTCTGTGTAGTTTTAATGGAGAACTGGAGGAGACACTTAAAACACATCTTTATCTGCATTCTGGTAGCAGTGATAATCCTCTACATCTACCTCAACTTTGAAGGGACCTCAAAGAGCTTGGATGCTCCGGGTCACAGCGGAGCATCATCACCTTCAGCACCAACAAAATGGGAGGATCCTGGGCCGTATCACGTGGCCTATCCACGAAACTACAAATTCATCATGGATGACACGCCGACATGTAGGAGCACAACCCCCTTCGTGGTCCTGATGGTTCCAGTTGCACCCAGTGACGTGGCAGTTCGGGACGCCATCCGGAAGACGTGGGGAAATGAGAAACTGGTTCTGGGTCAGCAGGTCGAGACTCTCTTCCTAGTGGGCCTTCCCGGAGGAGCTGACGCTGAGCAGCAGCAGGAGAAGCTCAAACAAGAGAACCTGCAGCACCACGATTTGATACAGAGTAATTTCCAGGACAGCTACCACAACCTGACCATCAAGACTATGATGATGCTGGAGTGGCTGACTGCGCACTGTGTCAAGGTTTCATATGTCATGAAGATTGACTCCGATGTCTTACTTCATGTTGGGAATTTGGTTAAACTGTTGCTCGATCCCAGCACGGCCAAACAAAACTACATGACCGGTTTGGTGTGGTGGCACAGCCCGGTTTTAAGAAACCCATTCAACAAGTTCTACATGCCGAGAGACGTGATTGCTGAGTCGGAGTACCCCCCATATCCTCTGGGCTTGTCCTACATCATGTCCTTGGACCTGCCTGGGAAGATCCTGGGAGTATCTCCTCAGATCAAACCTATCCACATTGAAGACGCCTACCTGGGTATGTGTCTAAAGCGCCTGGGCATTTCCCCCACCGACCCTCCTGAAAACACTATGTTTATAGTCGACCCCGTGCATCCTCTGAGCGGCTGCAGCCTTTCAAAAGTGATCGCTGTGGCAACGACAAGCATCCAACAGATGACGAGTTATTGGACGAGGGCCAGGGAGCCTGAAGCTAAATGCTGAACTTAATCAGGTTTACCTAGAATTTAGACTTTTGGGTGGTGGGGTGATGCTTTTGTTTATATTTAGATCATGGAAGTGATACTGTGGCAACCTTGATCTGACGAATATTAAACAAAACAAAAAAAATACTACAATGAAGCCTATTTATTATGTATTTGCAGAAAACATGGAAGCACCTTGCTTCTTGGCTGGACAATAAATGTATTTTTGTATAAAAGACAAACAGCCGTGACTCAGTGGTAGAGTGGGGTCGTCCAATAACCCAAGGTTGGAGGTTCGATCCCCGCTCTCCCTCCCGAAGATTGGTGGACTGGCAGCTGGTGGGGTGGCAGCCCACCTACTTGCCACAGCCGAGGTGCCCTTGAGCAAGGCACCGCACCCCCAATTGCTCCCCGGGCGCTGTGAACTGCTGCCCACCGCTCCAGTGTGAATATGGCACCTGTCTCTTTGTGTGACCCTGTGCATGTGTGTGTTCGTACAGGTGCCACTGGATGGGTTAAATGCGGCGAAATAATTTCACACTTGGGTGATAAATAAAGTTAAATAAAATAAAATAAAATAAAAAAAAAAAATGTAAGGATTTCAACCCAAAACTACCTTGTTGCCTCTCAGCCAGCTGAGCTATAAGGACTTTCAGAGCTGTATCAGCTTTTACACAGATCATCGAACATCTGCTGGATCCTAAATTATAATAGTAAACAAAGACTGATTCTTCATTCATTGTAAACAGAATTTTATGTTAACTTTTGCTAGTTGTGAGTCTGAAATACGTTTTTTTGCTAATAAATTCTAAAAATGTTAGATCATCGTCTTTTCCATCACCGAGTGATGTCCCTGGAGCAGAGCAGATCTGAGAAAGATCAACAAGGCCCGAATGTGGTTGAACAGAGTGATGGCCAAATTTGTCAGGGATTTTGTTGGAGACAGAGTAAAGCATCTTTGCATAAAGTTTGACTGTCCTGGCATATTTCTGAGGGATGGAGTTTATTTCACCAATTCGGGAAATTATGTTTTACTATTATATAATTTTTATACACTAGCTGCTACAAGCAAGTAAGCTCACGTTGGCGCAGTGCAGCTACGAGCACGAAAACTGACCTTCATGTGAGCGAGCCCGAGGCCGAGCGGGGTTAAAGGAAACGCTTGTGTGCTTGCTCACTCCCACAGAGCGGGAAGATCCGAAAGTTTGCTTTTTGCGCCACTGAATGAACGGTGCCCTGCCTCCAACACTTCTCTTCATACATCCTTGGTAGAACACTAAAACACTCACAAAATAAAAAGCAGTAAGTCCAGTAGAGTGTTTTGTTTTGACCTGGTGTTGTGCTACCTAAATGACTGAGAGGAGTCCACACCTGCAGAAAATCTTCCCTCCTACAATGAAAAACCTTTTTTTCTCATTTCCTAAGCACGTCTTACTTCATGCAACCCCGTGGCAGCTAGAATTAGAAAGTGAGCCCCATCTTGTAGAGTAATTACTAATGCAAACTAATTACTAATACATACAATATAATATAATTTTTGCCCCAGGCCCCTTTAGAGGGTTAATACCTGATTTTCATCCGTCAGGTCATTCTGTCTAAGTTGCCCAGACATTGAACACTTTATGTGGGGTTCAAATTGAACAACAATGACACCAGATCACAAAATAAGTTAACTTTGAAAGTTCCTTGGAGGGACTTGTTAATAATATTTGTGACTATTTAATGTGTATGTGTGTGGGAGATGACATATTTATCGCAGTTATTTATCTCAGACTTCCAGATCAAATGAAGCACAACTATATGTGAACGTAAAAGAGCCCTAATTATATATAGTTGATATTATATGAGTTTTCTCTACAGAGTGCTTTCGTGTTATAGGCAATAACAGCAGTGTTGCTTAAACTACACTGGCTAAAGAAGTGATTTTGAAGTCCCTCCTGCATCCTCTTTACTGCTTTGTTTTACATTTGTAGTTAGTCCTCATTCCAGAAGAGGGCAGGCTAACATCAGATAAAAGCCACCGGATCAAATTTTCAGGATTTCTCAGCTTGAAAGTTGCTATCCGTGTGTGGAGTTTCTAAAATAATATATCCATCACATTTAAATTTTTAGTACTTAGATCCTCTATGAATACTGTGTAAATTCACACTGGCACAGATACAATGACACCTTTACTGTACTTGTTCTGCTTTATGAATGTTAATACATGTTATAGTTTTTACAGTGGTTCAGCTGAGGACCTTCCACAATAGATCCTCCTCATGACTATTTCTGAGCAACTACTGTAAACATTTTCTTCTGTGATCTGCACTCCTCTATTGCACTTTGGATTTTCCATCATAGTTTGATTAAGCATAGCTCAGTAGGGGCAGTATGGGGAACAGAGTACCACACAGTGCTGGTTGGAAAAATAACAAAATCATGCTTGAGGTTTCTGTTGTACTTGTGTGCAATATTTTACATCATTGTCAATAAATGTGGGAGTTTTATGTTGTTTTATTAGTGTGTCTCTTTTTTTCCCCTCTTTTTGATACCTTGCATATTTCACAAAAGTCAACGTAGGCAAATACTTGACATGAAATTTAATTTGATGCGACAAGAGGCCTTTTGGGCAGACTGACGTAAGAACAAAAGCATGAATAGATTTAGTCACCATAAATCAGTGTACCCTTTCAAATTGAAAAACTCATCAGACAGCGTACAACATACTGAAGGTTCATTCTCTCCTCACCTTTACGTCTTAACTTAGAAAAGAAAAAGAGGACAGTGACCTTACCTCGGCTCACTGTCTCTTCCTCTCTGGCATGAACAAGCTTTTCCTCTCCCATGTGTTCTCATTTATCTCCAGCTGTCTATGATCTGTTCTCCCATTGTCAGATAAAGGAGGAGCCCTCAAGTCAAAGGCCCTGCTCTCCCTTTTCCTGCTAACTGCAGCCGGCATAAATCACAGAGATGCTGAAAACCCGTCCACACATTATTCATTGTTTTGCTGCCATCTAACGTCAAAGATCCTCCTCAGTGGTTGGTATTACATCTTAAATCACTGTTGGCATCCACTGTGCAAGACGTACAATTTTACACCTGGCAAATAAATATCTTTTTATGTGAATCCTGTTAATGACGTGTTGCAGTGTGTATCCAATGCACAGTTTGGAATTTAGTTCCTTGTTTTGACCCAAATGTGTTCTTAGGCACTTACAATTGTTAATCTCACAATTCTAAAAAGTTACAATCATTGCCACTGCAGAGCCACCAGGTCAGTGTACACGTTTGTTTTTCTTTCTCTTCCTAATCAGACATATATATATCCTCCACTACTTCCTGTCTGTGCCCACCAGACAGTTTGTTTGAGTGTGTGTCTCCTGCCTCTGAGTTACTAGACCCATATATTGTCTCGCTATTTCAGGTATAAACACAAAAACCCTCACAGAGATTACACAGACGCTCCAATTTGTACACACACCCACAGCTACAGAGGAATTTGTTCATCTTCTCTTCCTTTGATGCTCTCAGACGGATTGAGTTGATGGATTCCTGTATTATTCATTTTATGTAATATCTGTGTGTGTGTGTGTGTGTAACAGGTCAGGGATGGGCTATCATTTATGTTCCTTATCTCAAAACAAAGGCTTTTCTAACTGATTTGGTGCAAGGGGATGGAAAATCTGTATTACAGGTCAAAGACTGACACCTGACCTCTTGACCCTGGCCTCCGGATACATTTTGTTTTAAACTTAAAACTACAGGCCACAATTACCCAAAAGTCTAATTTCACACTAGTTCTCCAACATTTAACAGGTAGAAGTACAACACATATACAGAAATTATACCCTCCACCCACCATATTCTCCAGTTTTACCCACAGACCAGGTGTTGCTGTAATGTAACCCCCCCCACCCCCCGCCCCCTGCAGCCCGGCTGTCCTCTCTGTAACCCTGAGAAAACAGAGAGCACTGCAGGGTCATAAACTTCAGCTGGTCCTGTTTTGTCCATAGACACACACACACACAGACATACAGACATACACACACACACACACACACACACACACACACACACACACACACATCACCACCTCAAACATCTATCCCTATATGCAGGGCTGGCCCTAGACTTTTGGGGGCCCTAAGAGGGATTTGGTTTGGGGGCCCCCTCATTGAAACGTGTTGCAACTTAACACGGCACTGAACCAACTTGTGTATTGTAAATATTAGTTGAAATGTTTGTTAAATTCCCACATGTGAAATGAGGCCTTAAAGGATTAGAAACAAACAGACCCCTGGATCTCCATGACACAAGGTTGGAATTCACTAAAACTGTTTACCCACACTCATTATGTGGACATTATTCTAATATCATACAAGAAGTGTGGAACATTAAGGGACATTAACAATGATAGAAAATCTATGTTAACTTAGAAATTTAACAGTATGGCATTATTAAATCATTTGCTGTTATTGTTGTCGAGTTTTGTGTCTGAATTACCTTTTATTTGATGTCATTATTTTGGAAACAAATACTTTACAACCAGTAGCACACATGTACATAGCATCTACCAGTTTCTACCAGCATCTACCTCTTTCTCTCTGACACACACACACACACACACACACACACACACACACACACACACACACACACACACACACAGACGAACAAACCATTAATGTGAAAGTAAGCCAGACTTGGTGGTGATTTACGGGAAGCAGACAGTGGAAGGGTAGAGGCCAAGCTCTGGGTCTCATACTATCTCTCTCCATTCACCAACACATAAATACTCACACTGCCTCACAGTGACATGAGGGAAGCTGCAGTTTGAGATGAAGGGCGGAGGTAGAGGAGATGGTGTCTTACAATGAACAGTGAGAAAGAAGAAGAAAAGTGACAAAAAGAAGACAGGTGTGGGAAAATAGAGAATTCAGACGTCCTGCTGGTTCCACTTCTGGGTCAAATACTGTTCTTGTTGGTAACTATTTGATCGATTTGCAGTACGGACGGGAGGGACTTAGCCTGGGAACCAGACGAATCTGTGAGCTCATGCTTTGTTTGCTCTGGCAGATACATCTGGCCCCTCTCCCGTTCAGATTTCCACCCGTCCTGATATTGGTCGGGCCAATCACAACTGTTTATCTAATATAGGGGCGGGTTTGATACGATGACTGACAGAGGAGCGCCAGAAGAGGCTTTTGTAACTGTGGTTATAAAACTGTGACCATCGGTAGTAGAATGCAACTAAGTTCATTTAGGGGAGACTGGGCTCAATTGTAAGATTTTTTACATAACTCACAGACTTCTTGAAATACACTAGTCATCCTTTGATATAAGGAACATATTTATGTGCACAAATTAATGATACAATTGATATATTTTCACTAATAAGAACAAGACTATAATATTACATTTAATGCAAGAAGTCAGAGTGTTAACAATTAACCCACTGTATATCAAATAAAAGCCCACCTCAAAGTAATCACATTACTGTTGTAGTATCTAATAATGTTACATCAGGCACTGTATGCATTTAAAGCAAAAGTCTATTTCTATTTTGCAGAAGACTAGGCAACTATTCAAGTGGTAACCAGATTTTAATTATTTGAATTGAGTTAAAAGCATGTTTTACTAAAATACACTGATCAGCTGATGAGTCAATGATAGTCTTTAACCAAACTTTAATGAAATTGTAAACATAGACGTATTTACAGAATAACACAATGAGATCATGTGGAGATAATATTCATTACATTTGAAAAAAGATTTAAAAGCAACACATTCTGTGATTTCATTAAAAAAAAAGTATGATAAGGATATAACATTTTCTAAAAAACATGTAAAACAATTAGCAGCAAAGAAAGAGTGCTTTGAATTAAATAGAGAGATCAATTCCAAACTGATCTCACTGTCCCTGAAACCCAGTGAGCAGGTTAGAAATCTAGGCGTTATCCTCGACTCAGAACTCAACTTTACAAGCCACATTACAAGTATAACTAGGACAGCGTTTTACCACCTAAAACATTTCTAAAATTAATTCCCTTTGTGGAAGGTGGCCCAGAAGCAGAAGCAGTGAAGGCAAAGAAGGCCGGTCCAGCCGCAGGCACAGAGGCGATGGACACAGTGGAAGCTGGACCAGTGACTGATGTCTCAGGATTGTGTGGACGGTCAGTGACACAGGATGATGCAGAATCAGCCTCACTGGCCAATGCCTGTGCACCTGAAGCCAGCCTGGATATCTGATGGTGTGGCAGCCATTGGGAAAGAATCCCTTTTTGCTGGCATGTCGTAAATGGACATCAAGCTGTCTGCTGTTCTTGAAAGATCAAAACCCACTGCAGTCGAGTGGCTGCAACTTGTGGAAACACTGCAGGGGGTAGGAGAGGAGACTAATGCTAGATCCACGAAAAAAGTCAAAAAAAAAATTCCACACAAGAACGTGTGGGAGTGATGGTTGTCGAGGATCAGCAAGACCTTCTGTGTTGGGGAGGCTGTTGCATGGGTTTGGAGGTGGGAGAAGAACTCTAGAAAATCTTCATCCTCCATCCATCCCTGATGAAATGAGGTTGGAAGTTTTTCCTGGGGAACACAAAGTGTGGAGGGTTTGCATTCCCCAGTGCATTCACTGCACACGCCACAGTGACAGTCTTCCACGCTCTTAAGACGTTACTGCCCCCACTTGCTTTTGGCCTCTTTGGGCAATAATCTTCTCCAGATTCTGGACAGCCGTCTGATCCATATTCTAGATGGCAGTGAAATGGTGTTTTTGTATTACCTTTACCAGATTGGTGAAAAGGCTCGGGTGCCTTTTCAGGAAACCATCTAACCACTCAGCCCCTGCCACTCCGTACTATGTACAAAATAATTACAAATAAGCTCCACCTCAACCAGCTACAATAGTAAAATCCTGCATTTATATCAATGCATGAGTGATAGTAATCTGAAAAATAATTTGAATGATTTCCAAGGCAGGATTAACTATTTTTACAGTGTGGTATTAGTACTTTTACTTGAATAACTGATCAGAATACTTATTACACCACTGGCGACTACTTCGATGCTCCCTTAGCAATGAGTCTAACAGGAAGCTGTCAAAAGAAGTGTCTACAGGTGTAACAGGTTTGTTGCAGCATGGATTTTCTCCAACCTTCATTGATCCAAAAATAGCCGCCTAAATAGCTTTGTCAAATGCCTTCCTCTCACTATGTTAGGCTGTTGACATCTTTGAACACTGCTGTTATTCTTCTCTTTATATTTTGGCGAATTCCTCTTAACCACAAGGACCCCTGCCACTCAGGTTCTCACGATCCCTGTCAGAGAGTCACTCTGTGGGCTGTGAGAACCACCAGTGGCCCCGGCTGCCGGAGGCCTCATGCTGTCGTCCGCTCCCTCGGCGCAAGCACGCAGACACAAACAAAAGCACGCACAAACATGTCACAGGGCGACGTATGTTGTATATGGACAGAATCAAACAACAGTACGCGACAGTGCGCATGGCCTTTTCCTCCAGCCTTCTTTCAAACTGTCCTCTCTATCTCTCCTAAAACAAACACAGCTGTTGAAGCTGCTCTGCTATAAATGCTAAAAATGTTTAAGTAACAAGGTTTGTGTAAAACAGAGCAATTATCACACAGATCACTTATGTAATCAGAGTTTGTGTGAAGTTATTTTAAGCCATCAAGTAGTTGCAGCAGTGGTGATACCTACACTAATAGTAGCTGTTGCAGCACTGCCAATTAGCAGTATTAACAGAAAGGTAGTGGTAGTAGTACCTCCAGTACCAGTAGTAAACATATCTCTAGTCATAGTCATGATACTGTAACCTTTACAGCAACAGCAGAGAAGAGTAATGGGAGTAGAAATAGTATTAGTGTCAGTGACTGTAACAGCAGCTGTAGGCCTAGTGGTAGTATGTGGATTTATGCTTGTGCATAAAAAAATATGTATTAATAGTTGATTGTGTGATATACAGTGACCGTGGGAAGGTTTGTTTTGTCTATTGCCATGTGATCATGAACAGGACCTTTGTGAGCACAGGGTTCACTGCGGAAATGGTGTCATTGAAAAGGAGTAGATATATTGAGCCTTTCTCTGACTTCCCTTGATGTTGTTTTTCTCTGTCAACAATCTCCACCTGCTCTCCACCTCTTCACGTGGTCTCCATGGGTGCTGTGGCCTCACAGCTACGGCAGCTACAGTATGTGCAAAGGGTCTGCTGCTACGCCCTAACCCCTTGACACAAGGCTATAAATGTGGCTACTTCTGTTCCACTTTTATTTTGAAGTCTGGATCTTTGCTTTACAGCCTCTGTAACATTGAGGATTTGGTTTCTCAGGTGCTGTGAGCTGTCCAGGAATGTTTTTTATTAATGAGCACAATTTATACAGTAAAGCAAACACGTCACTATATAAGTGCAAAGCTTTTAAAGTCAGTGCATCCCACAAGTAATACTGCACTAATGCCTGCACTTTGACTCCAAGCCAGATTTATTCATTTTAATTTTAATTTTTTTGTAACAAGTCTTGTAACAAGTCTTACAAGTCAAAAACACTTTTTTTTAAAAAATATTTGGTTTTACAAACGGTATAAGGAAAAATCGGAATAAAAGAGTGGAGAAACATAACAAATGTAAATACAGGACACATCATTTGGTGAGTATGAAAATGATGTGAGTAAATGGTTATAAACTTAACAGTCACCAGAGTCCAACACAGCTGAACACCTGCTGGAGATCTTGGAGTGACATGCTGGACAGCGCTCCATCATCTAAACATCAAATGAAGGAGTATCTTTTGGAGGAATGGTGTTCCTGTTCTCTACTTTACTACAGTGAAGTTCCACAGACTTGGAGAATCTACGCCATGGAGCGTTAAAGCTACTGTGGCGACCCAACACCTTATGAAGACACTTGATGTTGGATGTCTTTACGATGTTATGTGTTTCTGCCTCTGCAGTATTTTTTTACAGCTTTTGTTACTTTTGCCATGGCGTCCATGCTCACAAAACGTCTCACCACAGCTCATTAGCAGCGCTGATGACTCTGAGCAGAAACTGCTGTGAGAAACGTCATTAACATCTGTTTGTGGTCCGCACTGCGAGGTTGAAGGCCATGTGAAAACAAAACAACAACACTGACGAGGCTAACAACTGCAGAGTCTGGAGCATTTACCAAACATGGGTTCTCATGTCTGTGTCATCGCCCCCCCCCCTCGTCCCTCTGTCACGCCCCTCTCCCCTGTTGTTTTTCTTCCTCCCCTCTTCCCACTCCGTGTACATCATTGAGTTTCACTCTTGTCCTCTTTACCTTTTTCCCTTTTACTTTCACCCTCTGTCCTTGTTTCCGTCATGTCCTCCAATCCTCACTCCCTCTGCCCTCTTTTCTTCTCTCCAAGCATCACTCCTCTCTCTCAGTCAGAGATTAGAAGAGGGATACTGGAGCTGTTTGGCGGTTAATGACGAAGTCTTGAAGTCTTTCCTTCAATTTTAGGGCCTCTACAGCAAGTCGGCCCTGCTGAAGTGCCCATAAGCATCATACAGAATTCCCATCAGAGGGGGCAAGAAAAAAAGAATAACAGGCCCTAGGACGATGGGTGTGAGCATTAAATCAGAAGCAATTTGCACTTTCAGTTAGTGATAAAGATTAGAGACAATTACTGTACTTTAAAATCTCAAAACAACCCTACAGACATTTGTCCTTTCACCAGTCAAAAAAGAGAAAAAAAAATGGTAAAATTATTTCTGCATGTTCTGAAATAATTTCTGATATGTCATTATATAGTAGATAGTTGTGTAATTCAATTTTGTGTCTGTAAAAGTTCTACTTGGCTCCGACAGTAAAAGACAATATATCATGACAGGCCACTGTCCTACTTCCCAGCATCTATGTGCATCCTCTCAGCAAACTCTGTCTCACAGAAATTATGTTTACATACAACTAAATGCAGCAACGTTTGGATAGAAACATAATCCCACCTGAACTACTACAACTAAATCAGTGTTGTTGTGTTTTTTCATGGTTATGTTTAGGAACTCAAAGCACAAACATTGTTATCTTTGTTAAATATTGTAAAAGTCAACGGCGACTTTGGATAAAAGCACTATATAAATTCAGTCCATTTTAATTTTCATAACTGAAATCATCAGAGGGAATCAAACAAGTTTTTGGAAGGCGGCACGATAGTAAAATATATCCCACTGTGGTCTGTTGTGGACTTTGTAAATTGTTTATTCTACAACTCTACTATCACTATAGGTACTTCTAAGATAAATTAAATGTACTAACTGCTTTGCAATGACCTGAAATACTCCTGAGGAAATATTACTGGAGAACTGCCACTCCCACACACACACACACACACACACACACACACACACATACACACACACACCCACCCTGTCTGTCTGTGCCCTCTCTGGCCTGGAGTGTGTGTTCCTGCATGGAAATGTGTGCGTGGTAACTGTGACAGGGTACAGGTGGCAACTTCATCATCAGCGGAGAAAAGTTCTATTAATATGCCAGCGTCTGAGAGGAGAACCAACACACACACACAGAGGAAAGATAACGCACAGATATGGAGAAAGGGGGAAAAAAGTGCATTAAAGAGGCAAAAGAAAGAGATCGGTATTATTATAATAAGACCCATTGTCCAGAATTTCAGTAAAGGCCCAGAGATGCAGCCACAAAGAGCAGTTAAGAGACAGAAACAGGAATAAAAAAAGACATGGACGCTGTTGTCGTTTTCCTTTGGTGTTCCTGGCTCAGGACCAAACGGCGAGTCTGACTGCCTCCCCTGGGGAGAGTAACTCTAGGCTTGAATTCCTTTGTGTTATTTCATGTTTTCCTCTCCGCCGCAGCAATTTCTCCCTGAAACACCCAGTCTGTGTACCAGCCCATATTAAAAGAACTCTGCCAATGTCTGTGAGACTTTAAAACACATAGTATAGGCAGCTATTTGCAGTGAACAAGTACATGCCAGACTTGCAAACACACACATAAATGCATGCATCCTGAAGTATACAAGCATATGAAAAGGTTAACACTCCCTCTGCTTCATCCCTCTTTGTTTTCCTGTCTTTTTTGAATTCATGTAAAGCAACAAGTTGAGGAGTTTGGGAGTGACTGAAGGGAGAAATTGGGGGTCTTACATAGACAGAAGTCATTTCCGCTGTGTTGGGGAGGTCTGTGAAGGGTCAAGCCTTCCCCAGCCTCGGCTGTGTGAATCACATAAACACTCAGACTGAAACACTCCCACTTCGTACCCGACTGCAGCCCTCCTCTGGTGCTCACACAGCAGGAGCCACACTCAGCCTTTTACACAGCACTTTGCACTGTACAATTAGTGTTTGGCATTGAAATGTTGTTTCGTGTCTTGAATGTCCGCTGAAATCCTGCTAGACTTAAAACTTTTGGACACTTTATGGATGTAGAAGTGGATAGAGGAGACCAGGGACAACCCCACCCACATACAACATTTTAACTAAGTCTGAAATCTATTTCAGGTTTTTAAGGCATTTAAACAAAATCACATTTGTATTTGGTGCCCTGATAATTCAAACAGTCTCAAGCCCAACTCAAGATAACCCGGATGACACCATCAGGGTTATTTTTCCAGACTTTACAAAACTCATCAATCCAGAGCCGCAGAAGACATGATACAGCTGTTTTCACAGGCTGAGTAGCACTCTCCATGATGACTAAACTGACCTTTATGTGTAAAATGCCCCTTTGAACTTTCCAGTTATATTTCTGTAAATTGAATCTCCCAATATTACAGGTCAAACTGTTTCAAAGCCAACTCCACAATGCAAGGTATTATATTTACATTGTGTTTTTCCTACAAAAAAAGTGACATTTTAAGATATTTGGTGTAACAAATAACAGAATAAACCATAAAAGCCATAAACAAAATAACCCCACCTTGAAATATTACCATTCAACATGCCTTTAGTGTCCTCAATGGTAGCTCCAGTCCGGTCCTGGATAAATAGACACATTTGGTGATGGTTGATTCTAAAGTACTTTATATTTAATACTATTTAATAAACTACACAATCTATTTACCATATATCAATTTATATATCAATTTGAACCAAAGTGATGGACCGTTTAACTTCACCTCTAACTTGACTCAACACATTAATTTCAATTTAATGCCGTAAAACCTCAACATCCACCCCTTTTGTTTCTTTATTATTTATCTGATTTTAGTGTAGGATTTGGAACTCTGAAAATATTGATAAAATAAATAATTAAATACACACAATGAAACATTTAATCTCCCTTTTCAAATCATCTGAAATCAGTAGCAAACATGTCAGTTTAGTGTATTGATTTCTTCCCATGAGAAAATCCCACTTTAGTGTTTCATTGTAAAGCAGCAGATCAAACATGAGTGCGGAGGATCCGGGATGTTGTGTTTGTTTTCTCGCACTCCTGTCGAAATCTGTTCCTCTTTCTCAACCTTGCAAGTACAATCGCACAAACACACGTAACACAAAGCAGCTCTTTAATGGGACAGATCCCACAGCCCAGCTGGCCTTGTTGAGGGAGTCGAGGCCACTGATAGTACATGAAGAATGGGGGTTAAAAAAATCAAATATTAACATACCTGAGTCCCTTAGGTGCATTCCCTGATTGCGTTATAACATATAGTGTGCCTCCAGATCTCTAAATGTCCCTTGCAGCTTACTGTTAGTCAGTTATCTCCCCCCTCTTTATTAACACACATATAGCAAACATTTACTGCAGGACCGTTGTATGTGACCACATTAGTGTGGTGTACCTTATAGACTGGCAGCTGAGTGTCACTTTATACCACAACAATAATTAAAGCTCAACTTTAACGGAAATTACTAATGCCTTTGGAATTCATGTTGTATCAGTCAGCTTGCTGCTCACGTCTGCTATTTAACAACATGTGCAATTGTGCAACATGTTCAGTTAAGACGTACTTCCCTATAAAAACACACAGTGAATCAAATTCTCAAACGCTGTCAACCCAGACAGCTGTGTCAAACTGTTGAACGATAAAATGTACTAATGTGATAATATTGTTGTAACTGACTTGGGTGGCTGATTTGATTCCTCATGCTGTAATCCAGATAAAATGTAGAGAAAAGGAATTGGCTTTGTTCTTGATACTTCTGGTCCAGTTGTTAAAACTGTTCTAGTTCAGGTATTTAAAGCCTTTTTTTCTACAAAATCAGACATATCAGCTGTGGCTAACTGTGATCCCAGTCCATTGTGTTTTTATTGTGTGTGAGTCATGTAGATGGGAGCATGATTTCCTCTGGACAGTGTTTAATGCTTGTTCTGACTTGTCTGACTGACCCTCATTTTAGACTCTCAGATGTCTCCCAGTGTTTATGTGTTTGTAGGCATCTGCGCATTGGGTGATGTAGCTGCACATATACTATATGACTTTAAATGTTGTATAATTACATGTATGTGTCTTGTTTGCACTCTATTATTGGATTATTAATGTCCGTCCAGTCGTGTGTGTGTGGATAAGTCTTTCCCATCAGTCCACAATGATGCTGTTAAACCCATTTTGCCAGGCTGAGGGCTGGTGAATACGATGAGAGTTTCAGGTTTCAGCACAGCCCCGCGGATGAATTTAGTGTCTATGTCCACAGCTCATTTACAGCTTAGATGACCGGGCGGAAGTATTTGGTTAGTGGTGCACCTGCAGTAACTTTCCCAAGACTGTGTATAAATACACAGGCTTAAAATGGAAATGCAAACGTGGCGACTGAACCGTAAATAAAAAGAAATGTAATGGGTGGGTGAGCTTCCATGACACAGTTGGCATCGACATTTTCAAAAGAGAAAAACTTGTAAAAAACAAGAACAATTTGAATGGTACTTTCCTCCTAAGGTTTTATTATGAATGCTGTTAATTGCGTATGGCTCGTTAGTTAATACTGTTGAACTCACATGGGTCACTTTAGAACAACTATCAGTAAGTTCAGCGTCATGCTCACTTCATCAGGAAACACTGACTCTTTATGGGGATTGAACTTGTGGCTTTTTCAAACTTTATCATATAACTGAAGCATCAGAAATAAAAAGATATAGTTATTGCTTTGTTACTTAAACCAGATTTATGTGTCATTTGTTGTAACTGGCCTTCTTTAGTGTCCATGTTGGTTGAAAATGAAGGAAAACGAGGCTTCATTTTTGTCTGCTCAGGTTTCCAAGTGTAATGGAACTGCTCAACATCCGTCTCCTTATACCCATAAACCCTTGTGTTATAAGGTCATTTCCTGTAGTTGATTAGGGATTACATTCTCACTTCGAACAAATCTCTATACAGTGTGCTTGGAGGGAAACAGAGAATTGCTCATCGTTTGTGGTACCACTTGGGTTTGAACTGCAGCAAAACAAACCAAACGTAAAGCTGCTCTGATCAGTGTTTGTATATTCACAATAGATCACAATGAATACTGTAATGTGAAAGATTTTGCTTGTAGTAACAAACCAACTGAGAATTACCACACGACTTTCCCCTCAGCTGTGTGTGGCTGTTTGGTGTCTTTCGGCTCATTGTTTTTTGTTTTTTATGGCCCCACAACTTTAATGTTTTCTCATCAGCGTTTTCCTTTTTTCTTCCAGACACAACAGCAAAAAGTAATCTGATAAACCGATTGTACTCCACCCGACAGCACTAAACGACAGATGGACAAAGTTAGCGACTAGATGGTGAACACAGTGGAGCGTTTAGAGTCAGATATTTCCATCAGGAGTTGGTGGACACCAAACCAGGGATGGGAGGGTGATTATAAAATGTTCATTCACCAGGTGACCAAAAAGGACGCCATATCAACCTTAAAAGGTGATAATATGTCAGTGCTGTGTTTACAGTTTGTTGCCCCCAAGTGGCCAATAAAATCAATCAATGCAGCTTTAAGGAGGTCATCTCCAGAGCTTTAATATACACACAGTTTATAAATAGGCAAATACAATATTTAACCAATTAAAGGAGATGGAAAGATTGCAAAATTAAATTAATTAGTCGTAATTAAATTTAGTTACATAAAGTTGCAAATTACATTTGTGCAACAGGTAGTGTGATCTGCAGACGTGCACCTTTGACTCCCTGAAGAGGAGAATTAAACCATCCTTTCCTGCTCTGGATATTTTTTTGCAGGTGCAGCCGGCCTCGGGGACGCGCACGGCCGCGCGCCGGGCTCCGGCCGGTACCTCCCACTTCCCCGGGCTTGTTTAAGTGCTCGCCTCCTCCGCTTCAATGAGCGCTATTGTTGAAATCAGCCTGTGCGCCCCTGAACGCTGGCCGGCGGACCTGCGTCTCCAAAGCCCCTGACACACGGAGCGGAGCGAGCGCGCTGCGGCGGGACGCCTCCGGGTCTGCACCAACTCTGCTGCGCTGCACAAGAGGCTTTTTTAAACACACAGAGAGAGAGACACGCAGACAAAGTGGATAAAAAAAAGTTTGGGTAGAAGTTGCAAGAGCGCATTCCCGCGGACTGTGGATTACTTTGCCAAGGTAAGCCTCCCCCTGCGCTTCTCTCGTACTAACTCCAACTGTGATTTCTAACCTCGCAGTGAAACCAAGTGCACATTTGTGCACAACACGAATGACTGGATGTCACGACTGGCCAGCTCTGCAGCTGGGATCAATGCATCTGCACTACCTTGTGTATCAGATGAACGCTCCTCGTGTGTGAAGTCGCACAGATGCGGTGTTATCGATTCAAACCACACAGTTAATCGGTTACTCCGTACCGAGGCTGTGATAATCGATCCGGCCTCAGCCTCGCACGTTAAAGCTGCTCTTGTGGCCGGTGACTCCTGTCGGCGTTTCCTCGCATTCCTCTCCCGGCGCACGGGTCACCATCTCGGGTCAGGATCTGGCGGCCAGACGCGCTCAGAGGGGAGGCTCGTCCGGGACTCAGAGGAGTGTTTCTGCAGAGATATGTGGACCCAGGATCAGCTCTTGTCGCCGCCTCAGACCGTGTTCGTGTCCAGAGTGTCGGATTAGAGGCTCCTCTCACTCCTGGCTGTTTGTTTTCACCTCCGATGGGAGTCTTTAATCTGGTGGGCCCCTGAGACAAATCGAGGTTTTCCAGACATAAAGGCTGTCTGAGGGTTCAGAGCGTTACTTTGTCATGTATGCACCGTGTTATTTACTGTGGCTGAACGATAACTTCAACTCTGTTTTATTAGAGCGCAAACAATTAGTCGATTAATCACTGGACAGATGATCAATGGAATCAACTATTTTGTTAATCGATAAATGGATTTTGTTCGGGTTCCAGCTCCTCTCTGTGTCTGTGGGGATTTGTTGCTTTTTCTCTGTTTTATACTGTAAATCGATTATCTTTAGGTTTGATCGGGCAAAGCAAAACATTTGAAAATGTCACCTTGGCTCTGGGAAACCTTTGACTTTTTTCTGACATTTTATATTAATCGATTGAGAAAATAATCGTCAAATTAATCTAAGGTGAAAATAGTGAGTTGTAGCCCTTCTATTCTGTTGCTGATATCAGTTTCCCTCAGGGACCTATATTGCAGCAGAAGCTGACTGTAAATTGGCTGTGATTAGTGCTGAAGTTATTATTAATCAAGACAAAATAGCCAGTATGTCAGGGTTTTGGATTGTTGGCAGGACAACACAACTTTCTGTCATTTTAAAGGATGAACACTTCATTGATTCGTCTGAAAAAATAATATTTTAATAATTATGATAATATTAATCACTACTGAACAAAACTTATAAGTTGCAACTAAAGCTGTGATTTTTGCACGTGCACATGAAGTCCTTGTTTAGAAATGTGTGTTATGGAGAGAATGGTACATTGTGCAGTTACAGTATAAAAAGAAAACAAGATCATTTATCAGATCACATTACACATAGAAAAGAAGATAAAACCTCATCGGATCTATTCATGTCCAGACTGCATATAAACCTGCACTTTGTGGCATACATTATAATACATGAGCGCTACGTTAGGGAGAGTTTGTAAAGCATGGCTGAGCTGTTCAGAGAAATCTAATAAATCTAGACAGTGACATGCCGACCATGACCTGCTGCCTTTGCCTTACAATGCAACTTGCTGCCTTCACTGTCTGCGGGCTCCATGAGGAGTTTGGGTACAATAAGGGCTCTCCAAATTAATATTGGATGGTGAGCAGGCAGAAAAACAAACCCAGCGTGGAGTATGAGTATGGGAAAAGCAAAGAAAGGTGGAGACAGAGGGATGGACCGAAGTACGCACGGGAGAGAGGGAGAGCAAAGCAAACATTCCTGACTTGGTGTCTCAGCAATTTAATTAAGGTTTTTGTGAGATGCTGCAGCGAGCACCTCGAGGTGAAGGATTAACCCCGCCTCTCCCCCGTTTCCAGCTTGGACTAATCCCAAGGGTCAGCTAATAAGTGTTCGGGTCATGCCACCATGACAACTAAATAGGGGCGAACCAGAAGGAAAGCTCCCCAATCAGGGAGTTAATAACCCCATGAAGGAAGTTAAGAGGTACAAGGTGAAGAGGATGGAGTTGAGGATTGGATTGTGTGTGTGTGTGTGGGCGTGTGTGTGTGCGTGTGTGTGCGTGTGCCCGCGTGTGTGTGTGTGTGTGTGTGTAGATGAGATTCCAGTTGTTATCAGCCCCACCAACTTAAATCCCCACTAAGAAGAGGGACTTTAAGTGTGCCCTGTGGTGCTCTGATGTTACACACACACACACACACACACACACACACACACACACAGCCCCCCCCCCCCCTTCGGGTTAGATTTCGGTCACTGCTCTACTGCTTGGATACATTTTATAGGGAAATAAAATCAATGACACAACTGGCTGTTTTTTTTTTTTTTTCTGACACTTGTAACTGAAGTCCTGCTTCCTGAAACTGACAACGAACCGTCTCCCTGCTGTTGTTGTCTTGACCATCTTTGCCATTCTGTCATTCCTTTCTTGTTCTCCATTTCCACTGTGTTTGACATGTGCAAATGTGACATTTTTACCACTGCAAAGCGGCTCGTTTCCAGCCTCACCCTTCTGCTCTCTTGTTCTGGTTTCCGCTCAGTCTGTTTTCCATTTTGGTTTTCTGCTGTTTGCCTAATATTTCGTCCGGGTTTCTCTTTTATGTGGAACAGTGTCACACTCACTGAAATCCTTGTGATACCCAAGCCAGACAGAACACTGATATTGGATGATTCAGCAAAACATTGAATTACATTCAGTGATGTTTTTTTAACGTCTAATGTCAACATTTTACAAATTAATTTCTTCTACAATAACTAAACACTTGGTTAAGGTTAGATAAACTTTATTGTGATTTTAAACAAAAAGGAATTTCTCCCATTGCTTTGTGTTTTTTTTCTCTTTATCAATATGCCCTTTTTCAAACACAGTTTGGCTTGAAAACGCTGGCTTTTTATGTCTGCTGTAAGGAAAAAACTGCACCTAAAAACAGGTGGAAGAAATCTTGATCCTTCGCGTTGTGCAGACGCTGGTGGGGTGGGCCGAGCTGCTTGTCAGCTCATTTGGGAGCGTTTAAGGGAAGCGGGGACCACGCAGATGGAGCGGACGTCCAGCATCAAGCCTCTGACTGCTGATAAATCATTCTGCTCAGTTCAGTCATTATGCTGCTCAGGGCTGATTTCCCCCCTTGTGAACAGGCGTACCTGGAACTCTGCAGCCATACTGAAACCATTTACAGTAACAAGCTGTTTTGTAATCCATTTGCAATGATATAAAACAGAGAGAAGCTGGAACCAGAGAATGTTTGCAATTTATCCTTGATAAATGACTTCAAAGACTAATTCATTGATTATCAAAATTACAGTAATCCACTTTAACAATACAGGCATCAGTTATGCTCTCCTGATTGTTTTTAAATGGTTGACTTTAAATATGTTGATTGGCCACTTACTGTGTATTGCATCAATATTTGTCAAACCCTATAGTTACGTATGTTATAGTATATTGTTTTTTGTAATGGACTCTCCTCTCTATATAATCTAAATACATCAAATCTTGACTGAAAAGCAACTTTGACATGAACTTGCTGAATATGCCTTTATTTAAATGAAGGTAGTTATTGCTAAATTTGGTTTCTCTTTTCAGCGACATAAAAAGACTCAAATTACATCTTTACAAGGCTCCTTGACACCAGAGGAATTCTAGACTCAAACCTACAACAGGCTGAGACTTAACATGCTCACCAGAGGGGAACATCTACTTTCCTAGAACTCGACCCCCGCGCCTCCACTCCTCCACCCCCAGGGAAGGTTTAGGGGTTGCTACTCCTTTACTAACCCATGGAGCGTGTCTCTAAGTACCTCCCCGCCTCATCCTCACAGTGTGTTGTATAAACACGGCGGTCTAGTAGGAAGGTAAAGAGCGTGACACATATAGACTCCTCGTAACATTCCTCTGCGGTACCAGGAGGCACCAGGACAGAAAGATGCCTCCGACGGCAGGTCGGTGGTCAGATTACCTAAAACAGAAATACCAGGCTGAGATTATAAGAACGATTAACCTTTTGATAACCTGATGTCAGCAGTTCGTCCCTCAGTTCATGTCCCTTAATAAAAGTGTTGAAAGCTTCATCTTGCAGAATGCATTTTACAACCAGTCATGGTATGTTTGATTTAGCTAATGTAAAATGTCATCTCCGTTACTTTTTGACTGAAAATAACCTTTTTGGACACGTTGTAATAGCTCGATTTTCACAATGTAGACATTTTACACATTGTGCGAAAACATATCTTTGAATTAATGGAATTCATTCGATAAAGCGCCCAGGGTTCGTTTCAACAAAGTCTTCTTCGGTGCTTTAAGAGGAAGACTTTATCGAAGCCATGGCTCTTATTCTGCATAAAGAATACTTTTTGCATTAAATCCGACATGTTGAATTTCTCTTAATATTTCATTAGTTTGCAAACAGTATCAGCCTTTTACTGTGTACCATTAAACATTGTGCCCGAATAAAACAGCAAATCATCTAGACAATTCATAATCTGAAAATGAATTAATTTAACAAACTTGTAAAACAAGTATAAAAACACATTTTTCTTGCTGTGTGAGAACCCAGAGAAGCAGGGACTGTATATACAGAAAGCTTTTATATTCTGACTTGACACCTAATCTGTCTGAAGTCTTTAAGATAACATCCCTCCGCCTCCATCCTACACCAGCCATTCCACTACCTGAGGGCGAGGGGAGGTGTGTGTGTGTGTGAGGAGGGGGTAGATTAGGGGAACCCCACCTTCCACCCCCCTTTTTTGAAGCCCCTCTCTCTTTTTTCCCAGAGGGCACATAGTCTAGCTGTACCGACACACACACACACACACACTCAGAGGCTGGAAGTAGACAGTGGCCTGGGGGCTGCAGGGTCTATTAAGCACTTCAAAGGGTCGAAGTCTGGATCTATGATGTTCTGAACTACTCGAAGCCACAACAGGTGAAGAGAGATGCCGTTTTGCAAACAGAAGGTAGCCGGCAGTGTTGGTTACCATGGACACGTGCGCTGAAGTCCACGCTCGTGTGTAGCACGACGTATGTGTCAGGACGTGTGAAGTATTATTCAGCCACAGTTGCCTCAGGTGTAAGTTTAGGGGAGGGTGTTTTGTGCTTATGTGCGTCTGCATTCAGGTGCACATGCAGTATCATGTTCCCCTTTACTTTCCTTTTGTCGTGCAGTTGACATGCAAACCCTGCTTTTGTGCTTTTGTGCAAGTCTGTGTTTGCCTGTTTTTTCATTTTAACTCATGACATTAATGCAGATAAACTAAAAGTGATAAAATTAAATCAAATAATTATTAAGATGCTATTTAAAACAAATTAATCAAAACACATCTTAGGCCTGTAGGTTGAAACTGTGCAAAATTTATTAGAAAAGTCATCTTTTGACTATAAATATTAACTATAGTATATAGTATGATGGGACCAAATGGTTAAAGTGTATTATAGAGAGGGATGGTATAATATGTTTGGCAGCGACAGATTTGGGAGTAACTATAATAAAAGAGAGACTTTGTGGGAGTCGATATAGAAAATGTGTAACTATGGGAAGAATGTGGAATGAACTAACACTGAGGAGAAATATTAGGTGTATGTGAGGAGTGTCGGGGCGAGGTGGGTTTTCTTGGCTCAGTAGGTTAATTTGTTTTCACGAAAAACTGCACATTTTGATCTGTTTGCACATTTTACACAGACACATTGTAGAAACCTGGCAGGAGACTGTGGGTATGTCAGAGAATTGAAATATGTGGTTGAGGAGGCAGAAGGTGACGTAGTGATCACTTGCAGGGCTAGTTGATGAACTACTGTAGCTGGTGAACTAACCACTAACATGCTCCGGTTCTGTGTTCCCTCAAAAGGTCAGTACTCTTCACACGGCTTGCTGTTGGTCAACGGTGCACATGTTTCCATTCAAATGGTGTGACTGGGCCTTTATGATAAATGTAAAGATAACATTTCTAGAATTACATCCGTGCTTGATGTTATTTTGCATGTTTCTGGACTTCTGGACTGAACTGAACTGTGGGCTGATTGGTCGGTTGACGTGTAAGATAAGTAAGATTTCGTCTCAGTTTTATTGTGTTGGAGTGATATTGATATGAGAACATTTAGATTTAATTTCTAGTCCAGCACTATTTAGATGAGTAGTAATATAAGGGCTTTAAGGTGGATGAGTATTGAAATTAAAGACTCCAGTTGGTTTCCCAGGAAACTGAGGCTGCTGAGAGAGCACCACCACATGCATGGGTATTTAATTTGAGGATTCCTCTCTTTCAAATGTCAGAGGATGAATTTAGACAAAATTATAGACTGCAGGGTGTTATATTTATTGCTTGATGAGATATGTAATTGAACCCAGCGCACTAAAAAGAGTCGTGCTACAGTACAAATGTCAACAAAATGTAAACTGAATCACACCCCTGACTGCAGATGTGGCTCAACAAATTCAACCCGGAAATGTGTGATTGACTTGACTTGTTTAGCCCCGAGTCAGATACTCAGTGTTTGTGCACAGGTGAAATGACACTCCTGTGTTGTTGAGTAATAACTCATATTCAGTTATGTATTAATACTCCGTAGCCCATTGTTTACCTGACGCAGTCCTTCATACACTCTCATAACTACGCTGGTGCTGAGAAGATCAGAGACACACACACACACTCACCAATCCACACAAATGTAAATATACACACACATTCATGATAAGACATTTCGTTTAGACTATGCTGATTTTAACAAAGAATACAGGTACATACTGTATACTCTTCTTTCTCTGTCTCACACACACACACACACACACACACACACACACACACACACACACACACACACGCATGGACACACAATCACAGAGTCCTCCTTGGAGGCCTCGCTGCAGCTGGCAGGGGATTAAGAGGTCAGGAGTCAAAAGGGGGGACCAGTCAACCCACAGAGCGAGACAAGAAACTGACGAAGCAGAAGAAACACAGGCAAAGACAGGGAGACATAGAGAGAGTGTTGAATCAGAGTCAAATTTACAATCCAGATTACCCAAATAAGAAGAACTCTACCATACAGAGTGAGTACCACACAAACGAGCATGTTCTGTGGTTTACGTTTGGCCCAAAGCCAACCGTATGATGATGCGTGGATCACCACGGAGAGACAAACAGATCGAACCAGCACGTTCAGGCTTGTGCAAGATTTAAGAAAATAAAAGAGCAGGATAAGGTCGGCTGTGCCCCAAATGTCAAATATCTTGTTAGACTGGTGCCATTTTAAAAGTAGAGGTGTTTTGAAGTCAGCTACAATAAAGGATTGCCAAAATTATAATTATTATTAATGTTCGATGTATTTCTTTCTATTGCAATCAGAAAAAGTATAATAGAAACCAAAGAGTTAACTTGTCTGTTGGGAAACTTCTGATCAGTTTCAGTTTATTATAACACACAAACACATCTTTGATATTTTCTGACAACATCTGTCTCCACTGTTGCAACAATGAGCCCACTGATGGCAAACTTTAAAAGAAACTCAATAAATCATGGGGGAAAAAAAAAAAAAGATCAAAAGGGACAGGCTAAATGAGCCATATAATACAAAGTATCCAAATAAAACTACTGTGGAAGTGAGAGTGCTTATGTAAATTAAACAGCTTTGTCTGGTGCTGTAGTGAAAAAAAGCAAAGGCAGGACAAAGCTATGTATTTTATTGTTTGTGGGTGACATTACAACGTTCGGTTTGCTGTAAAACAGGAACTCAAATGTTAACATATGCAGAAATTACACTCAGCAAACGTCGAAGTCGAAAAGGCACACGTCGTTCGACCTCTAGATCTCTATTCAGCAAAATCAGAGCTTTTTAGGAATAAGACAAACAGCCTTTAGTGTGGTCTGTTCTTAGGATTAGGGTCAAAAGTGAAAAAGACAGACACTAATACACAAATCAGGTTTATCTGGAGAAAAATAGGTCATTATAATTGATTAACAATCCCTCTGGCTTTCTAAGTTAGTGCTGTCTCAGATGATGCATCAGTCTTGTTGCTGTGCACTTGACTCTGCACTTAACACATCCTCTGCTCAACTGAACCCAAACTGTGGCTGTTGAAGAGCCTGTGGTATTCTTTTAATTTGGACATCTTGTTCACAGACGAGAACCGAAAGCCACTTCAAAGAGATGGCAAGCGGATTAAAAGTTATGCTGCAGCAGCTTTTAATGCACACTGGTGGGGAGAAGAGTGAATAATGGAAGACTGTGCATGCGTAAGAGTGTGTGTATATTGAAAAATACACAGCAAACAAAGACAGCATGCAATGAAGTTAATAATAAAGCTAAGTAGATGTCAACAAAGGTAAACAGGGGAGACTTCGGAGCCCGGCAGGTAGAAAGGGTGACATTTTGGATCATTTTATGCCCCATGAACTGAAAATATACATTTGTTGCTCGTTTGTTAGCAGGAATCTAGCAGCTGTTTTTCATGGTTTTTAAATGCTGTCAAATAAATAGCGTTAAATTATCAGATTTATTCCGCAACACACTCCTTCAGCTATACAGTTTCAATGCTACGTTTGATGCCACATTGTTTGGTGCTCTTTTTCGACTCTTTGCTGAGAATCAGCTTGCTGCACACATGCTGCTGTGTAAATGCAGAGCAAAATAAACAGTGAAATTTGTCAGGTCATGGACAATATAAATGGGCCGCTTGGGCTTAATAGGGCCTTCAGTTTTTATTGCAATTTTGGACTGAGAAACGTGTATATTCTTCAGGTTTTGGATGCCAAACACAATGTTGGGTTGCCTTTGTTTGTGTGTGCCAATTTCCTAATTTAAGTGAACACATTAAGTAATTAGAGGCTAAAAATAATTAATTTGAGGGTCCACCATGAAAAAGTTGTACTCTGATACCTGCTGGACTCTTTATTTAAGTTTTATAGAGGAGACAGTGTTTATTTTTTTGTGTCCGTTATGTGTAATCTACCAGTGCATTAGCGATGGCCGCTGGCTAAACCAAGACACTCCGTAAACACAGACAGACCGATACAAGTCCAAGACAAGCAGTCAGCAGGTCAGTGGGCTGCAGAAACACTGCCCCGTACCTCTGACGAGGCCAAAACACACCAGACTATTACTCTCATTGGAACAGATGGGACGTATTAGACAAAACGAGGTAGCAAAGATTGATAGAGCAATTTCACAGCCTCATAGCAGAAAAATGAACATAATATATGTGTGTTGGGTTTGATTGAGTTGTTGGTCGGTTCAGATCCTGATCCCTTCTCGTTAAAATTTGACTGCTGCCATTATTCAAAAGGATGGAAGGGTTTGTTTGTGTGTGTGTGTGCGCGTGTGTGTGTGTGTGAGGCTTAAGAGGCGTTTGCACAAAGTTTGTTGCAATTCCTTTATTTCGCCAAATGATAAAGATGACTTTAGATTACCAAATGCACCATTAACTTTACTTATTTATATGGATTTTACCTCATATTAATGTCTCAGCCTCGTTAGAGAGAGGCACAACCTGGATAGGACAGAGAAACCTTTTTAAATAGAGTGCAGTCTGTCATTTACAGGGTAACAGTACGGTCAGTTAAAGGGTCGGCACACTGCACAGCTGAGCAAGCAAATAACAATAGACATGAAGTAAAAACTCAGTCCCCTCAGTAATGTCCCTACAGTCGAAACAAACACACAGTATTTTTAATAATTGGCAGCAGAGCCTGTAGAGACGTCAACCAGTTTCTTGTTTTAACCATCTTCTGTGGCTCACTATTCTCAATATGTTTTTAGTATGCTCTTACCAAACCCTCAAAGAGGCAACACTAACATACGCAGAGTTTAATTTAAGTGGAAACCACATGAACTCGGGCCACAAGAACTCAAGCATGCCCACTGTGAAATTCACTTTTATGTGCTAAAACAGAATTTATTTCATAATGTAGTCCTCATCTGAAATGATAGGACATTCTAGACTAAATCATTGCTCAATTTGTGTACAGTGAAACTGAAAGAGGAACATCGTGTAAAAATACATTTGGAGTCCCAGCTGTGACCTGAAATGACGTCTAGAAACGAAGGTTTTGAAATGACAAGATGAACTGAATTTGCTTAAACGTGTTAAGATCAAGTAGCTGAATATTTTTTTAATAGTGGAATAACAAAATATGAAATAAGTTCAGGTTGATTTTGAAGAAGGATTTAAGTTATTTTCTGTGGTTGAGCTGTGATTGATCTATGGGAAAACATGTATGTGACTAAAGGAAAGCACGTTTTTTCTGTGCATGCATCTGCATTTCTGTGCATGCATACCTGTGTGTTCACACACAGCTGTTGTGGTCAAAGCTAATGTGAGGAAATCGGTACTGATCTATCTAATTTCTATCTCTTAACAGATCTACTTCTGTGATTAACACGGCCGAACTGCACATGCTCAGAAAACTCAGCATGTTTGTTGTTCAGCTCAGCCTCACTGTGTTATCGGACTAGTTAAAAAACATACGTATCGTCCCATTAAATCAGACGGACCAGATATTATCTCCAAAGAAATCTGAAAGAAGCATGGCGTTGCGTTCAATGGCGCATTTCAGCTCCTTTGAAACTCATTTAAGTTAAAAAATACTTCAAACATTCAAATTAAATCCAACTTTCCATGAAGTTAGCAACATTTGGGTAGCAATTACAAGTATTTGTGACTTTTCATGTTCCCATCACTTTGTCCCACGCTATTTAAATGAAAATGTAAAACCAAAATTGTCTCAAAAATAAGTCATCTTATACCCTGAACAGTAAAGTGTTTCAAAAAGGCCAGCATTATTTATGCTATCTAATTAGGCCATTTGTGGCTTCTGTGTGTGTGTGTGTGTGTGTGTGTGTGTGTATGTGTATGTGTGTGTGCATACACACTCCATCCATCCACACAAACACAACATAATTTTTTCTCCCCATTCCTTTTCCAAACATCCCTACAAGCCCCTGGGCTTTTTTCAGAGTCGTGTGTCAGCGCCCATTCTGCAGTGGAGCGTGACGTCGCCATTCCTTCACATCTCTTTTCCTCAGAGTCCAGTTAGTCTACACGGTGTGCAGTGATGCCTGCAGAATACTTGCACACAAGTAAAATGTTTGTTCGCAATCAAAAAGAAGCATTCCATTGGGCTTTGACACAGGCTGCATCACTTATTGAAAACCGTTGCCCAATACAGGCTCATTTGCTGCTGGTCTTTGCTACATATTTTTGTCTTTTAGTGGTTTTGGTGTGACTTAATACTGTATTGACTTCTACATTTCCTGGATCTTTTGACTTGTGTGGGCACCTAAAACCAACAGACGGTCAGTGTTTGGCCCCCAGAACGCTCTGTTGTTAGTAACAGCCCCTACTGGCACCGTTCTACAGCAGTTTAACAGACATTGTTACATCCACCATTTTGTCAGATCTGTGTCCAAGCAAATATTGACTGGAATCTTTTATCTACTCCCCAAGGTCCCTCGTTGGATTATCTGTAGGAACTCCTTTTGTTGACGCTTTATTGGAAGTGTGTTTAACTAGCAGATGAGTAGTAATTGCCAGTTACAGCTAACCAGGTCAAATCCTGTCCTACTGTTCTTTCACGAACCCAATACTGAATTTAAGCTCATTTCCTTGTTACATAAATAATATAATACAATAACGTATCAAAACAAGAGAGAAAAAATAAATCTTGAAAAAACCAAGAGGCTAAAAAAAACCCATCCTGCCTAAAAAGAAAACAAACAGAAGGAGCAAGACAGAGTGTTAACGCGACCTTTGACCCTATTCAACTAAATCACTTGTAGGGTAATTTGAGCTGCTTTTTCTGCATCAGTTCAGTTGCAACTTGACCCAGCAAATAAGACTCACAATAACTGTACTCGGGACTTTGAATAAGTTGTGTCTTATTTGAGGTGGATGTTCACAAGTTGGGTGTTTGTCACTGCTGATAGTTAAACAAGTGCAAACAGAGAGAGAGCCTGGTTTCTGTCTTGATTAATGGTCTGTTAAGGAGATAAGCACTCTGGTGTGTGTGTGTGTGTGTGTTTGCATGTGATGTGATCAACCCATGTTTGAACCCATGCTGCTTTGTGAGTTTAGGTAAACAACTGTGGTCTCAGCATAAGATTTCCACTTTTTGATTTCTTTTTTTTTTTGTCAGTAATGGTTTGCAATTATAAAGCAGGAGTAGAAAGTGCTGTACAAACTTTACATTTGCAGCGTGAAAAGTGATTTTCTGGCAGTGTTATGTTGCTCAGATAGCACAGGATGAACTTTGTCCAAACTAAAATTAGTTCCATATTTTCCTTCTCTTGCAGACACAAAGGGTTCTCAGCAGAGTCGCCCTCCCAGGACACATTTTACGTGTCTGTAGCAGCTTTCACACTGTGAAAATAATGGCAGGGATCAGGTCTGGTCTTGTAAAGTTGACGGAGCAGACGGCCGGGCATTGCTCTGAACAGCACCACAAAGAGTTAAAAATCAGATTCTGTTCCTGTGTAAAAGGCAACCTTTGTTTCTGGGTCATGAACCAGCCGAGGTCACTGGCTTTAACCGAGCCAAACAAACACGCACACGCAGTTCAGTTTGCACTAATTGATTCCCCTTCCAGCAGAGACAAGAATGAGAGTGTGTGTGTTAGTGAGTGAGTGAGTGTGTGTGTGTGTGTGTGTGTGTGTGTTTACTTTAAAGGATCTGTCAGGAGTTTAAGTAAATAGATAAGTGACAAAGTAAACATCCATCCACCCCCCCCCCCCCCCCCCCCCCCCCCCCCCCACACACACACACACACACACACACACACACACACACGCCAAAACAACATCCTACTTCAGGGGTAAATTTCTCTACACACACATTAACTGTTTGTGCCATATATATATTAATAGACTGTTCTGTATTCATCGTTTTCTGTAGGTGAACCCATTTGCCAATTATAATCCAATTATAATCATGTGTGTGTATAAGTTCTTACTGGCAGTCCCTATAGAAGTCTCTCTCAGCAGTAAATCCGTCCACACTCCCTGACCTAACACTGGGTTAATGAGGTGATCCAGCAGCAGGGGGACGGTAGTTTGAGGTCTTTGGGCCTGTTCCAGTTTGTGTGTGTTGGTGTGTGTGGATGCATCTGGTCAAGGATTTAAGCGAGTGTAGCAGAAGCAGCGTTCATGGTGTAAAGGTGTGTTTGCACGGGACAAATATGATCTGGAGTCGTGTGATTGTAAATAACGGGGCGGTTTGTTGCTGATTTTCCAGTGCAACTCAGCCATGACTGTAAATTTCCAGCGCAAATTACTTAGTAGGTTTTGGTTAAGACAGAAGTCCCATGATATTATCAAGCCTTGCAAAAAGTTTCCGAGCATGCAGTTTTTAGCTTACTGCTGAGGCTGTGGTGAAGTCTGAAATATGTTCTGAGCACATTTCTTAGCACACATTTCACGTACTGCTTTGCTCAGTAGGAAAATTATCAAAGAAGTACCACAATGTATATACGACATCCTTACACATTTGTATTAAGGTCATTTGGAAATGGTTATGTAATGCTTATCAACAGCCAAAACTTGCAAGTAATGTATTTAATTATTAATTCCACACATAATCCAATGCAAACTGCGTAGCAAATCTGCAACTTACATCCAGTACCCTCACACCAAATCCCCATGACTTGTTCACCAACTGCTGAGTAAAGTGACGGGGGTCAACCACGAAGTGAGCAACAACTTCGCCCCACCGGAGCAGAAAACAAAGTCTCTCCTCTGCTCTCCGTCTCTACTGTAGTCTGGTCTGCATCCAACATGCACAAATAACATATAGCATTTGAGAGATGTAAGGCATGATGGTATAAAAGGGAGAGCGATATCATTCAGAGCCAGAACTGGGTTCCTTGTTTGTTAAAGTACGGATAAGCTGCAATGGTACAGTATCTGTTTAGACTTGTACAAACTTGAGGGGAGGTGTGTACCACCCCCACTCGTCCCCCACAGTCCAGCCCAACCTGTACCCTGCCAGAGGCCACACTTTGGTAACTGACAGCTGGGCTTAACAAGCATGAAGGGGCCCCTATAGGGTAAGAGTCCCGCAGGTGATCATCAGTCAGTAATCAGGCCTGGAGGTGGGAGGGGAGGGGGGAGGGGGGAGAGAGGCAGGAGACCAAACAACGCTGCCCCAGTTGTGATTTCAGATAGCAACTTTGTGTTTCGGAAGCAAAAGAGGTGTGACGTGTAACACATGCATCCAGCAGCGAAACAATATCAATGGCAGGTGAACTGAGTGCCGTAATTTTGCTTGCCATGCAAGTGCAACAACACTGTGAAAAAGGGCTAAAGCACTGAAGAGCACGGACAAGTGAAGTGTGTTTGACTTTGAACAAGGATGGTAGGATGCATTGAGAGAAGAAAGTACAGGAAAGTTGATTGCACGGAAAACAAGGCAATTACAACCTCCTTGAACCTTTTTTGTTTTTGTTGAAAAACATTTGCTGCTTCTGTTTCTTCTGCCAGCAGTTCAGCCTGAAGCTAGATGCCGTTTCCAGGTGTAAACAGCTCATTAAGATGAGTGACAAGTGATGGCAAGGCAAGAACTGACAGATCCGAGAGGGACGAGGCAGAGCTCATAATACACTAAAGTCTTATTGTTGCTCTAAGCCATGCGTTCTAGGAAAAAATCAGCACCAGCTAAAGCAAAAGAGTAGGTCACTATGTACTTAAAAGTCTTTATGAACTCCAGCTTTGGGAATTTTGTATCTTGAGCTTTTATAAACATGACGAGAACTTCTTGGGTGAAGCCGCTTAGATTTTGTCTATAAATGTCAGACTTTATGTACGCATTACTCTATTGTAGAGACTGTAAAATGTACTCAGAAAAGATGTTACTGGATTATTTTGTAACTTCCCCGGAAGGATGAATCAAATTTGTACTATTAGTAAAAAAGGGAAGAACAAGAAAAGAGTAGACATGAGAGTGTTGTTCCTACTGCCAGTTGCCTGCTGGCACACCTGTGTGAAGCTGAGTACAGGTGACATGCTTATTTCCAACTGTTGACAGACAGGATGGGCTCTGAGTCAGTGAAGCATGAAGACACACACGCTCAACCTTTACCTTCGTGACTCTTTTGGAGACTTTGTTGTAGTTGTTACTGCAGAAAGCGTAACTAAGCTTGCGGTGCCTCGTCGCTGGCATTCATACACTTTTCAGTGGAAAAACCAGTCTCACCAAAAGTCATCCTGAGTCGGGGTGTGTACGCCCCGCTGTGCCACCAGTTAATACCAAACCAGATTGGTTAATGCCTCTTCTAGGACAGATCTCTACTGGCTCTATACAAGTTATGTTTGCATTTATCTTTGTGTGTGAACAATTAAAGGTAGACAACTGACCATATTATATGCACATCAGCATGTATCTATTAAATATTTACAGAATTTTAATAGAAAGAATCCAAAGCATACAGTTATTTTATGTGTGTACTTATATGATGCTACAAGATAAATATCAATAATTTAGTAAGATACAATGACATACAGCAACATGCCACTATCACATTTTGTCATGCTTAAAAAAATCTGTACTTGAGGGTATTTAAAGTTAACTATATAGTCCCTAGAGTGTTTTACACATATGCACATGTATGTATATTGGTAAAAAAAGATAGTAACCTCTAGGTCAGTGGCTAAAAACCCAAAACTGCTTTGTCCTTGTACAATTTGTATCTTGTGTTGCACCACTACAAACACAAGGATGCACATGCATGATACTAGCATTTGCAGCGGTAGTTATCAATAAAAGGAAGCAAAATGCTGATAAAAGAGGAGAAAAAGAAAAACCTATGTTGACAAAGGAGGTTTCAAAGCATCCAGAAAGGTTTGATGATATGCATGCAACAAGTTTGTTAGGCTGAAGAAAACACATAATGTATCTTGGTGAAAAAACATTGTATTTAAACAAAACCATCTTTCAGTCAAAGACACTTAAATCAAAGAATTAACCATTTAAGCTGTAGCACAAGGTTATATGTGGAGAAAAAGTCTCATGCAACAGGGACTCTGCTGGGCACCGTTAATACACTCGTACATAACATTCTTAAACCAAGTTAAAGTTGTTAAATCAACAACACCAAAATGTTAGCACATATGAAGCTGTGGCAGAAAATTAAATTGCCATGAAGAAATCAGCAGAGTGACTGAGAAGTGTAAGTCATATACACCAGTATAAATATGATTGAATTGTACTAGTCAGTTGGTAGCCAAGCAGATGATGATTAACCTACTGATGGTGAAGCATGAATGAATCAACCAATTCATAACATGACGTAATATGCTCGATTTGTTGAGGAGTTTAGAACTCCACAAGGGATGTTGAATAGAAGTCCCCTTTACATGCACAACTTGCACAGAGACATGTAGTCATGTAAGAGTAACACCACATAGAGTAAGCCAGGTTTGATAGAGCTTTCTAACAATGGACATGTTAAAACACAGGTGTAACTAATAACCTTAATGATGGCTCTGTTACATTTAGGTTTGCCAGTAAGCCAGTGAGCCAGCAGGCACAAGAAGAGCCCTGGCACTGACATACCCAAATGGAATGCAGCTATTATCAGCGATATTAGTTACACCTGTCTCATAAGCCAAAATGTGTGCTGAGAGAGGTCTGCTGATGGCTCAGAGATAGAAGCAGAAACGCACACACACACACACACACACACACACACACACTCCTCTAATGTCAGGTACTTGTCACTGCAGCTCTGTGTGGAACAACTTCAGCAGGAATCCGTTAAAAAATCTCTCCGTTGGCCTTTAGCCTCAAACTCCTTAAGCTAAACACAGATACTATTTAAAGAGGCACGATGTGGTATTTTGCTGGGAGAAGCGTGTATCCCCTTACAGCAACGTTTCCCAAAACCCACAGAAGGTAAATTGAGGTCTGACAATCAGCAGCAGCACACCTTAATGTCACTTTGCATTTCCACCATAGCAGCAGCAGCATATCCGCCATACCTGAGTCAGATACCAAAACACCCTGGTGTCACTATACACATGTTCCAAAAGCCCTCCACAGAGCTGGCCAAGGTCTCTGTCAAATGATGATGGATTATTGTTTGTTTGGAGCAATCATGTCAATTAACATGATTGTCTCCCCAACAATACTGTAACTACTGTGGTCAAACAGGTTAAGCAGTGCTTAATAACTGCCCTGCTGATGTTTCATACTGGTATTATGCTCACTCGACCTTCCCTGAGTTGTGCAGCAACAGATGTAGATGTCTTTTCTTTTAAATTCATGCCTGCTGATTGCACTTTTGATCCTAACAGAAGTGGAATTGTTTTAAAATTTCAAGCATCCTTTTTTTTCAAACAATGCCAGTTATATAGAATAGTCGCTAACTGGTTGATTAGGTTGTGAGGGTTTTAGTTTACTATAGCACGCCTCAGCTCTGAGGTCAAGCTGTTATATAAAGAAGCATCCACATAGTTGTAGCATTCTTGAAGCAGACACTGGATCCCTACCCAAACCCTGACCCTGACCCTGACCTCTGACCTCTGACCTTTGACTTCCACAGTGAAGCAAAAGACGCTTTGCACTGTATGTGAAGCTACTTCTGGCTGTGACAAAGAGGTTGTCTGTTCAGCAAGCTGCCAGTTATTCCTGTTAATGCAACAAAAGCAGGTAGCGAGGGACCAGAGTCACAGTCACCGGACAAGGTTAAGAAAAGGCACAGAGTAAGGAGGACTGGTGGAGAAGAAGAAGAAAGATCCAGCAGGTATGGAAATATGTGACTCAAATCAGATCACGACGCAGCAGCAGCAGGTTTACTGTAGCTTCTAATAGCAGGAGGACATGGGCTGTCACACACCCTGTTATTAATTTGTTCCACAGGTGACAGGTTATGCTCCCTCTGTGTGTCGGTTGGGTGTATGTATGTTGCCAAAATGAATGACAGTATGAAGAAAGATGTTAAGGCGCAGAGAAGAAGAGGTGAGATCAAGCTTTCAATGCAGCTGGAGAGAGATGTTAATAACAGTAAAGGAAACTGTGTAATTGAGCTTTTATGCTGATGCTTGTTACTACCAAGTCCATTGTGTTAATTATGACACATTTATGTTCTGCTATGGTGAGTCAAGAGTTGGTTTGGCTTTGTTAGCTGCCATGCAGTCGGTCCACTGTCATCTAGGGCAAAGACCACAACAACCACAGCTACTTCTGCCTTATTTCAATGATCTTAAGGGAGAGAATTCCACTTGTTTTTTGTGTTGTGTTTGATTTTTTTTCTTTACATAGTCCTCATCCTAATATAGACTAAATCACAGTTGTCACTGCCCAGTCTAGACAACAGTTGTCATCACCAAGGTGTTAACTGCGGCAGAGAAGATGACTAAGTTGCTGAGGATGTCTCAGTCTGTTCAGTTCACGTCATAAAACTTTGCTGTACACTTGCCTCATCATCTAAGTGACATTAGTTTATGTTGTTGCTACATTGTAGAAAAGCGCGCCAATCAAACAAACAACGGAGTCGACGTCACATTCTGAAAAGCAGTTCACTTCCGTGTTTAGGTACGGTAGTTTTCGCGCCTGATGCGATCCGTACCCGAGTAGCCTACACATGAACCGTACTTGAGAAGTGTACGGTACACGGTGTTCCTGCTATCCAAACAAAATGGACTTTGGGGCCAAGAAAACTCAGATCCAGGCCGGAGTCCCTGATGTATAAGCCTCCTTAGTCTTGATGGGCAGAACTTGGCTTTAGAAGGAGCGGAACATTTTGTCTGTTTTTTTTGTAGGATGTATTGTTATTATTGTTACTGAATATAGAGGCTGTAGGGATATTGCATGATGGAGATATATGCTATAGTTTTCAGGGGTTAAAGGTGTAGTTGTATATTTCAAAGTTCTATAGTTTGGTTTCATAACTTTAAGAAAAGACCAAGTGATGGAAAAAGTTTGATTGATTGTGTTCAGGATTAATGTGTGTTATTATATCCTTACACATGCTTGTTTGTTTATGTGCAGACATCACTGTGCAGCACCCGCACAGCACATACAGTATAGGCCTATATGCTTTATCTGCTTACACAACAGCTTTTGGGGCTGAGAGTTTTAGAAAGATTGAAGCTGTTAAACTGATTTTACTGGTAAGCTTGTCAGGCATGAGGTAACAGGATATTCCACTTTGGGGAGTTTCGGGGGTGTGGGAGTTGAGGTATGGTTTGTACCACTAACTCAAATCCCCTTTTTCTTCATGAAAATGAAGTAATCTCCCTGTAGACCAACTTTCTAACACAATTTATGATCCGCTCTCCCCCTCTTTATCTACCTTCCTGACTCTACTGTCCTTCCTCCTCCCTCCTTCACCTCTCTCTCAGTCCGTCCAAATCCTTCCTCACCCCTTTTCCTTAAAGTGGTAATCCTGGAAAACTTCGTTAGTTGATTTTGGCTTCATTTCTAGTGATTAAAGGTCATTGCTGTGGTAATTTCTCGACACAGTAAACCCTTTTCATTCAATTTTTTTTATTGATAGTTTAAACAATAGTTTAATAGTTTAAATGTTTTTTTTTAATTCTAAGAAAACTGAGAAAGGAAAACACGTCACTTCTTGTGCACAAAAGCATGATTAGCACAAAAGACACACCAGACATCATCATCATCATATTGAAAAGAAAGTATAAGATCTAGGCTAACTAAAGGTAAAACCACTATTGTGTCAAATCAGTCTGCAAAAGAGAGTAAAAAAATTCCTAAAAATCATACCGCTTATCCTTTAGAGGGTCACAGAGGAGCCAAACCGAGCTGACACTGGGCGAGAGGTGGTGTACACCCTGAACAAAAGACTTTTTTATATTAAATCTACAATCTTCTTTGGAGCTACAGTGGGGAAAAGGGATGCCTGTACCTTTACAACAACTCCCATATGTCGGCTCCCTTTGTTGCTCTTTTATAGCAGCCACTGTGGATGTTTCTGTCATCAGTATTTCCAGTTTCTCTAGGTGACTTCTTTTATCTTCATAATGCTGCATACTGGCACGGAGTGTAAATAAATGAAGACTACCACGCCTTCCCGGTGGCAAGATTTAACCACAGAAGCTGTGCTGCTTTCCTTTGATGCCTCAGTACTCACCCCTGAATGATCTGAATCTCATATAATGATTAGGACATCATGATGACATAATGATGATAAACTACAACAAAGTCTGGCGGGACAAAAACACAACGATCAGAAGACAGATTGTAAATAGGATAATATTTATGTGGAGGTAATTTTGAAAGTGAGCGTACCTTCACTGCACAGCAAAACTGTGTGCGTGCACAACCACAACCGGTTCGATCAGTCAGTTGAGTTGAACCAGGAGGTCAGTCTGGAACTGTGATGGATCCTTATAACAGAGATTTTGGATTCTGATTTTACAGTGTGCCTTTGCTTTTTTGTCCAAACAAGTTTGGCTAAATTTACCACCTGTCTGAGTGTCTGCCTTCTCTTTAGTTATGTTGCCGCCTTCCCAGATCTCCGCAAGTCATTTATTGAGTACAATGGTTTTAGGATTTATGACCAAACCTACAAAAATAATATCCGAATTGTAATTAGGCAGACTTATCCCTTAATCCATCTTGAGTAATAGTTAATCCAGTAGCATTAATCGCGCTTGAACAGGATTTTGTACAGTAGGGCTCCCTCCACCTCAGTTTGAGAGAATGTACAACACTGTCATATCTGGATATTTTCATGCACTTTAAGTTTAGAGGAGTCAAGCTTTGTTTACTGCAGATTTTGGATGAATGGAGGTAGTCGCCACTACCAGCTATTAGGACACCAAATTTCTCTTTCCCCTCTCAGTTTACCTCTCACACTCATTGTCTGTTCGTCTACCCCTCTGTTTTCTCTCTCTCTACCTTTCTCTTATCACAGGGGAGGACAAAGGTTTATGTGGGCCTTTCATTCTGTCCCACAGTGAGAGATGGCTGCAGTGTATTGTGGGTAACAGAATCCAGCTGTGTTGTAGACTCTGTGTTTGTGTGTGTGTCTGCTGGTGTGAACATGTGCAGGAATGTTGGTGTGTGTGTGTGTGTGTGTTCATGGCGGTGTGCTGTTCTGCTCTGCAGGTCTCGGGTGCATGTTGACCTGTTTCATGTCATTTTGACAGCAATGTCTCTCTTTCATCATGCAGCCTTATCAACCCTCATACAAATAGCTGAGGATATACTGCGTGCCGTGAAGTCAGAACAGCCGAATACTCTGTCACATTTAATTATGAATTTATGAAAGAGCAAAGACAACTGGTTTTGCAACTCCACGCTGTGTAAAAGTGGTGTAATGCAGGAAGAAGCTGCTCATGTTTTGACTGGCATAGTTAATATGGTACATGGCAGATTCTTGGCTTTGTGATATGGGTACCCAGTCAATATAAAACAACAGAAGAGAGGCAAAATAAGAGAGAAGTACTTGAAATAGGCATGCATAGATTGAGCTGTAATTCAACTCTTCCTGCATCCTTGTTTCCCTCCCACTTATTCTGTCATTCCTTTGAAAAGCTGAGTTGATTTCAAAATAGAGGAGGTGTACATAAAGCAGGTGTTATTGAAGTTAACAATATAAATGTTTCCCTGCAAATTATTTTAAAAGATCTTGTTTAGGGCATTTCTGCCCTGCCAATTTGTCGTTTTATGCTGTCTAAAGAGCTTAAGACTTCTAACTTTTGTTTTTCCTTTCACATGGCTGAACTGAATGGCAGTCAAAACTCAAGGATATCACCTTATTCATGCAATATGTAACCAGTTGGGCAAATAGTTATTTAGTTAGGAATTGCATTGTGTACCATGAGGCCTCAACAAGAGCATAGAATTAACAAAACACTAAAAATAAACAAAAAGATGAAGTTAGAGAAAGAGATACAGGATTTGTTTTTTGAAAGAGGCTTTAAAATGCCATGCAATATTTTATAATATACAGCTTGTGAAACAACCAATTTGAATTGTAGAGAAATGTGAAAATGAAATTAAGAACAGTGCTGCAATGAAGCCACACTGAAAATGGCCACAGCTGGAAGAGAGGCGATCAGCTGATCTTTTGATGACATCAACACATAAAGATGCCATCACCTCTGGCAAGACAAAACTAAAACTCACTAAAATAAGAAGATACCTTCTGAACTTGGAAGGACAACTGTCTTTTGTCTCACTCAGGGAGGTCAAAGGTCAGGTTCAGCTACATAGCAGCGGCCCTGAAGTGTGAAAGGATTCAGTTTCTTCAGGGCGGATGCTTGCTGTCATGGAGGTTGAACTCCTTATCCTCTGTGGTCGAAGGTGTTTCTATCTTACCACCCAGCTGCATGTAGCACCCAGCCATGTGTTTCCCTGAATGAGACTTGCAGAGAGACTGTAACTGATCCTGTCAGGAGGGTTTACCTGGAGTGCAAGTCCTGACACGGGCCTTTTGGAACAACAAAGCCACAAGACCACATATAGAGTGTTTACTCGGGATTTGAAATTGCAGTGTTTTTTAAGAGAACATATCCAGAGGGTAAAACCTGTTATCTTCACTTTAATTTTGATATGCAAACTGCAAGAACTGTCAAAGGCAAAGCTGCATAATTAGTTTCTCTATTGTTTCTCCTTTGTTTCTTGACTCTAAGAAATAATTATCCTTGCATTCATATTCCATTCATTCCTCTCCTTCTCTGTAATCAAACTATTCACTTAGCCAGTGTGCCTGCAGCAGCACCCTTAAAGGAATGACGAGCAGCTCTTATGATAACCCTGTTACTGTTCCATAAACGGTAAGTGACTGCACACAAAGAACAATCCAGATTCTGGAGAGGAGGGTGTCTTTAAACTCAGACATGTACCTCAAACAAAAGCATATCTTGTCATAGCAGTAATACTTTGTCATTGGTGTGGCATGCTGTTGGATTGCAGACAGCTTCACTGTGTGCATCAAGGTGTGCATTGTGGTTTGCGTTAGCTTTATACTTTAATGCCAGTGATTGTTCTTTGATGTGATAAAGTGGTTTGGTGGCTTTAGCAACGTGATGCCAGAAGCGTTTTTGTTTTTTAGAGTGAACTGCTTTGTCGTCTTCTCATCTCTTCACACAGAATAAAAGTAAAACTGTCACAATGGCGCCAACACTTAAAAACAGCAACATTTGAGTGTCTTGGTTATATTTAACTCAGTTGCATCTTGTGATGATTTGCATTACAACTAGTTTGGTCCAAAATGCAACTTACACAAGTGTGACGTGGAGACTTGACATCTCCAGCGCACATACAATGACCATGAACTTTTTTGGATAGCTTCACCATCTGGCCAAGTACTTTATGTTTTGGTTTTTCAACTCCTAAACTGTGAAACATTTCAGGGGAGGGAAAATTATTATCTTTCAGTGGATGATGTGCCCATTTGCATCGAAAATAATTTTCCCGCCATTTTGAAGTTTTGTCCCGAACACTGTACCAACAAGTATCAACGGAAATTGTAATTGGAAACTGATTTATAAAACTTGCCTGTCAAAGAGCACACATCACTCTGTGGTTTACAGCAAGACCGGGCAGAGTGAGAGAGATTTATTCTACTCGCTCAAAACACATTGTATTCCACCTCCTTATTTTGCCTTTTTGACACCCATTTGTGAGTATCAGTATGTTGTACTGACAACGTTGTACTTTCTATAAAACAAATAAAAGCATTAGAAACATGCTGAGAACTAGTATTCACTAACCAACCAATTAAAGTTGGGCACTTTGGCTTATTTCTGTTTCCCTCCCTCTTCCCCTACTTTCTTTCCTTTCCCTCTTTGTGTTTAATAAAGAAAGATTTTGAGGGAATATTGCAAATTCCTGACAAGCTGACGGACTTTGACCTTTTGTTATGAGGAGAGGGGGATAAATGCAGGAGACAGGAGTCAGAAAGGGAACGGGGGGCATGGGGCCGGAGGTGCGCTCCTGACTTTAATAAAACGTCTTTTTCTCCTCAACTTCCACCTCAGGAGTCTTTGAAAGGGCAGGAGTGCAAGAGTTTACTAGCACAAACCAGGTCAGTGGAGAGAGGGAAGGAGAGAGGAGAAAGAGGGTGGAAAGTGTGATGTTGAGGTATGTACTGGATTTATGACAAGTGATCAGGAAAATATTGGCGACAGGCAAAATCCTGCCATTTATGCTATTTTATGTTTTTACTCCTCAAACAAAATGTGTCATGTCTTCTCTAGTCTTATTTGTTTTTTTATCTTTTTCGCCTTGAGTTAAACTACCTTTGGCTGTTGCCAGGGTATTTTCAAGTTTCAGTCTTTGTGACTCTTTGTGACTGTATAAAACTACAATAACCCATCCAGAATAAGCTTGATGAAATCAAACGAGTTGGAAAAAAGTATGTTTGGACTCCAACTGGTCTGGAGTTGAAGGTCACAGTCTCCAGACTTGATCGCATCGTATTACTAAATCATTTGTGCGGACCACACAGCAGTGTTTGCACTCATCCCTGTATAATTTGCATGAACATACTGTACATCCCATTCTACCTGAGGCTACATCTTAAATAGAAAACAATCCTTAGTTCATTTAGTTCAGAGGCTTTCATGGTAGCCCAATGAAACCTTGAGTCTCCCAAGTGAAGAGGAGTGCGCCTCAATAGTTGCCTTCCTTGATCAGTCTCCAGTGAAAAATAAAACAAATATCGTCAAATGTACAATATTTGAACAATATTGTATTTCTTCATAAATATTGTAGAAACACATGGACAGTTGACCTGTGGAGTGAGAAGAGTCAATGCACAACACAAGAAAGAAAATACATACATTCTGTAGAAGTCAGGTTATGAATGCGTTAGATTGTTTATCTTCTTGCACAGTGAAGTGAATCACAACATTTATTACACTTAAGAGCACAGGATTTCAAAGAAGAAAGGGAGTTAGAAGGGAAGGAGGAGAGGCAAAGAAAGTTTGGAGCTTTGACCCTTCATAGAGCTGTGTTAAGACCGTTTGCTTGATAAAACCTTTTGCTGTAACTGTGACTCTTCAGTCCAAGTCATGTGGTGGCACTTCATATCTAGGTGATGTTACTGTTTTTACATGGACTAGCTGACTCTAGCTGTAAAAGGGAGATTTAGAGTTTATATCACATTCATTGTCTGATTTAAATAAGATCCGATTTTTAGATTGATGGATTATTTGTCACTGCAAGTCACCCCTATCCATTCTCCCTCACTAACACACACATACATTCTCTCAAACACATACATGCAAACCCCCAATCAATCCCTCCTGCCCCCCAGTTTCCTGCATTTCAGTATGTGGCATCAATGTTTTTGGTAACATGATTTGGCAAATGTGTCCAAAGAAGTGATCAAGTGTGCCTGTGCCTGTGTGTGTGTGTGTGTGTGTGTGTGTGTGTGTGTGTGTGTGTGTGTGGGTGTGTGTGTGTATGTGTGTGTGCCAACACACTTGCAGCTTATTTGACTTAGGTATGTTTGTATGTAGTAGCCGTGTGGAGCTGCCGTCCAGCTGCATTACTGCAGACTGGGTTTCACGGGCTAAGGACTGTGTCATAAACACAGGGAAGAGGCTGAATGGGTTTCTCACTTACCTCAGGAAGGGTCACCCTGGGTGGGCTGTGTTAACCCGTTGCCTCGGCCTGTGGGTCCTGATCCTTGGGGTATCTGCTCATCAAGGATCTAAAACAGTAATGGAGCAGTCAGTGGGACTATTTGTTTATTTGCATATGTATGTGTGGAGGCTAAGGTTTGTTGTTTGGGCTAAAGTGTGCTTGTATCCATTGTATTGTACTATACTGTATGTCTGTGTGCTTGCATGCTTAAATGTGTGTGTATGGACGTGTATAGGGAAGGGATGAAGAAAATTTCCTCTTGAATTTATTCACGAGCAAACAGAATTAGGCTTTGGGAATTAAATTGAGAAAAATATTTCTTACATAACTTTCATTTATTCATCAGTAGTAACGTCTATTAACAGTCTTTCTATATACATAATTTTACTACTATAAAGCCTCATTTTTTTATGACCAGCTTAGTAAGTGAATGTTGATTAACACCAACCATTTTTCTCTCTCTCTTATGTCTTTCAGAGTTTTACGCCTGACGTCACCATGCTGCCTTACTTCCTGCTTTTCTTCCTCTCTTCTGGTCTGGTGTTATCCTCTGAGTGCCCGGCAGACTGTTCCTGCCCGGTCCAGGACTCAATATTCTGCATTCAACGACGCTCCAGCACTGTGCCCCGTGTCCCCGCCACCACAAAAAATCTCTACATCTTCCAGAACGGCATTGACACTTTGTCCCAGGATGACTTCAAAGGCCTGGGGGAGTTGGATATGCTAGATCTGAGCCAGAATGAGCTGACAGAGATTCCAGATAGTGTGTTTGAGATGCTGTCAAAGCTGAAGAACTTGGACCTGTCCTTTAACTCCATTACGCACATTTCCAAAGACAGTTTTTCTGGATTGGTCCAGCTGGAAAGGCTGTATCTCCATACAAACCGCATTCAGAGCATTCATTTGGAAGCTTTTAAAAGTTTAGAGATGCTACTGGAACTCAAGCTCCAAGGGAACCAGTTCACCTCTCTGCCATCCCTTCATTTCCCCAGGCTTCTGCTTCTAGACCTCAGCTACAACAACATCCCAAACCTGCGACCTTCAGATCTCCAGACTCCCCACCTGGAGGCCCTTAAAGTGTCCTCTCTGGGGCTTACCTCTGTGGATGAGGATCTCATAGCCTCCCTGGGGAACCTACATGAGCTGGACATCTCCTCAAACCAGTTAACTGAGGTGCCCCAGGCCCTAAAGCAGGATTCTCTCAAGGGGCTGATCAAGCTCAGCCTGGCTGCCAACCCACTGGGGGAGCTCAGGGTGGAGGACTTCCAGAAACTGACTGGACTTCATGAACTGGATCTCAGTGGACTTAATCTCCAGGGGTTTCCCCAGAGTTTCTTTCAGATCTTCCCTAGGTTGGTTCAGCTGACAGCAGCTGAGAACCCATTTAACTGCTTGTGTCCATTAGCCTGGTTCCCTGTCTGGCTAAAAGAAAAGGATGTGAATCTTGGGAGGCCTGAGGAAACCAGATGTCACTTCCCTCTAGTTAATGCTGGTAAGAAGCTCTCAGCGCTGGAGTACAAAGATTTTGGGTGTCCATCTACCACAACAGTGCTGTTTGGTTCCCCCATTGGAAGTACTCCTGTTCCCCAGATGCCCACCACATCTCCAGAAACCACCCATACCAATGCCATTCCTCCTCCTCCTCCACCCAGTGAGGAAACTGTATCCTCAAAAACCATCAGCTACCCTCCTCCACAAGAGCCTCCAGTCTCCCCTAGCTCCACCAGCGGGGGGTATCCGCCGGACATCTGCCCACCGAACATCTGCCTCAATGGGGGCACTTGTAATTTTGACCCGTTAGGTCAACTCAGCTGTCTGTGTCCCTCGCGGACCTCTGGCCTGTACTGTGAAAATGTGGATGAAGACCCTGAACCTCCAAAACCTTCAGCAACAGAGGTTCCAATAGTTGTCCCTGAACTGCCTGCAGAACCTGATGCTATCAGCTCACGGCAGGTGACCTCCACATCTATCCTTCTTGACCTGCACCGCTTCATCCAGACACGGCCACACATCCGTGGCATCAGGTTGACCTACCGTAACCTGTCAGGGCCTGATCGCCGCCCCATTATACTGAGTGTACCGGCATCCTACCCCGAGTACACTTTGCGTGGTTTGAGACCCAACTGTACCTACTCGGTCTGTGCCAGTCCCCTGGGTGAGAAAATCAACTCTAGGGCCAACAGCTCTGCAGAAACAGGGTCGTGTACAGAGGCTCGCACAGAAGGGGTTCCATTTACACCCTCAGAGCCCAGGGTGGAGACACAGAGCTCTCTGACATACACCCTCATCCCTGCCATGGCTGCCCTTGCACTGGTGCTGGGGTTGGCCGTGGTGGCTGGAACAATCATCTGTGTGCGGAAGAGGAGGCAGGCCAAGGCAGGAATCGAGCTGGAGCTGGGCCCGGCTGATCCTGATCCCATGGAACTGGAGGGGATAAAGGCCTGCCTGGAGAATGGGGGAAATGGTACACTGCCCCACAAACAGCCTGAGATTGACCGCTGTCACACTCCCCAGCCACTTCCATCCTTGCAACAAAATGGGGGTTTGGACTATGAGGTGCCATTGATGCAAGGACATTGCCCATCAAATAACAATCTAGCATCCCTAAAGCCATCATATTTCTAAGATGCAATAAAATACAAACTTGGAAAGGTTTTGCAGAGAGTGGGCTTGCCCATCTGGACTTGTGAGGTCCTGCTATGGCTCACTTAGTGTTTAAAAAAATCTAATTTTCATTCCAATTTCAGATGTCCACAATTTGAAAAGTGGCACTTACTATCCTTTGTTGTCCAAATGAAAACACCACAGACTGGATCATCTATTTTAGAGATAGTGAATGATGAATTTAAGATTACAGCATATTGGAAATGTGCTAAAACCACTGTGGGACATTGTTAAGGATGTGGTTTAAAGTCATCTAGCAGAGTTTGATGATGGTGAAACCTAACCAAGTGATTAAACTAAGTGCAATTGACTAGAACGGTCTTAGTAGCAGACTGAAAACGGAAGTGCCTTTTTGCATTGACACAACGGTAACCGATGGCTCATGTTAAAAACATTTCTTTGTTTATATAAAGGAAACTATGTAAATGAGCTGTAATCCTGTTGCTGGACTGTTGCTGGATTTGGGAGATACAGATTGTGCCCCGCCGTTTGGGATACAGAACTGGAGGAAATGACAGTAGTTTAAATGAAAACTGATGCACATGTGTGATGCCTCAACCACACGTCACGGTACAAAATAGGTTTTCGACCAACTCCAACTGATCCATGGGGATTATAAAAAGACTTGCACTGAAAATAAATATTTCTTTTCCTTTCGAGTGTCCCAGTCACGAACTGCCACAAGACTGATCGCTGCATAAGGAAATGCAATTACACAAAAACTTAAAAAAATATATTTTGCAACACGTTAATGTCCATAAAAAGCTGTCTAAACTTCATGTTTTGCTGTTGACATGATCTAATCTGAAACAAAACTTCCAAGTTTCTTCACATGCTGATTTGGATTCTTCTGTGTCAACAGATTTACCATAATTCTCTCCACACATCCCAAAGCTTTAGGCTCCATGAGAAATACATTTGCTGTGAAAGATAAATGGACTGAATGAAGAGCCATTGAGAATGGACTTTACCTGCATTGTTCTGTGCCGTGACGGGAAGGCTATCTTGTCTAGTTTATATCATGATGTTCTGTTTTTCATGTGTCTTTTGTATTTTTATCAAGGTTTTTTCTGTTGATTTCCATTCAGTATTGCTATTGCTATGAGTTGAAACATTATTAATTGTTCTCCCTTGAAAAAGCCTGCTTGTCATCATGGAATCTATAATATTCTATTTGCATTTAAGCTTAAACTTTCCAGAGCTATTTGCAGTGAGTGCCGAAGTAAATACTAGCTTAGGTTCTTCAGACCAGCACTAAAAGACAACCACCAGTAATCAAATATCTACTAAAACCTTTTAATTTAAAGATTAAATTAGAACCAATTCATCTTTACATCGTGTATAGAATACTTTTGTATGAGGTTCACCAAAATATGTCTAAAGGAACTCACCAAGTGAATGTAACTGTCAAGTGTCAGACACTTTATTCTCTGTGCCAGGTCCGCCAACCATACATAAGGACAAGCCAGACTGTTTTTTAACCGCTGAAGCTCCCAAAACCATGTTCAAAGGCCTTTTGCCACAGAGCCCACTCCTATAAAGCAGCACACGCGTGCCGAAAAAAGAAAGTTCAAAGAACTTGAAGGCAATTTGCTGTGAGTGTCAGTGAGTTTTAGGCACTAATTTCCTCTTGGCTCTGCTGACCGTATCGTTTCTGAGATATGGTCTAGACATTGTACCCTGTAGCTTTTTACTCTCTCACACCCTCTTGCTGGCTCTCTGTTCCTCCACTCTAACCATGCAGTGTGTTTTGGTCAACAAGGACTCTTGGCTTGTGTGTTTAGAGACTGCTTTGCTTGTTTACGGCCAACCAGACTGTGAAATGTACAGGCTAAATGCACCGTTCTGATGTATTTGTTCTCTTTTTCCTGTCTGGGGCTGGGAATGTCATACGCTTTTAGAGTTACTTTTCTTTTTATATCTTTAGACTTGATGAAAAAGAATCCTAAATCACAAAGTATACTAGGTTTACACAGACGTGCCCTAGCAACATTGGTGCAGGGCCTTACTGACATCTTGTAGTGTCATATTACATGTTGATGTGTATTTAAAGAACAAAAGGGCCTTTATTTTTGCCTCACAAGACATTGCATTATACAAACTAAAAATTAAATGTAATGTAATCAATTTAGTCAGGTTTAAAAAAATACCTTCCTCAGTTCTTGGTTCTCTAACTGTCAAAAGCTTGGATGGGTGTTATCAGTTAGTTTGTTCAGGTGTGTGTGTGTGTGTGTGTGTGTGTGTGTGTGTGTGCGTGTGTGTGGGTGGGTGTGTGTGTGTCTTCCACTTCTACAGTACATTGTCTGTTATATAATTGAGTCCATACACTCCAACACTGTCCAACATCAACTTACCATTCTTCAGCTTCACTACTTTCTTCATTTTGTCAATATTCCAGTACAAACATAGACACAGATGCTCATATATCTGCTTTCCCTCAGTATATCAACTGGAAGTCTCTGTATTGCTTTGGACAGTGAGAGGGGCAGGAAATGTTTGAAATATTTTCAACATGCTTGTTACAGAACCTTCCCTGTTTATTTAGGGAAACTTGTCTTTTTTCTTATTGTTTTATGTTTGTCAATTATGTCAATTACGTTTTTGTGTACGTGTTTGCCAGAAAAGCAATGCTGAGAAAAAGAACAGTATTAAAAAGACTATGTTAAAATGCCTGTGTCTTATTAAGAATGGTGTTGGCTTCACGATTCAAGTCACTTTCATATGGTTTTGTAATGGTGCAGTAATGTACATGTTTATGTGCACTAGAAGTTTTCCTCCTCCTTGTGGATTTGAGGAATTTGGCTGTAAGTCAGTTCTGAATGTACAGTCATAGAGAGTTGTCATAGAGAAAGCCTAAACACATACTGAAAAATGATTTCCAGCAACAACAGAAGCTGAGTACATCTGAATACCTCATTACACTCTCACACACACATCTGCATCAACCTTATCCCCAACATGATTATTTTGTGATGTTATGTTGGTTTGGGGATGGAGGTCGTTTTTTCTGTACTTTCCACTAATAGCCAAGAACAGATGCCAGTGGAAACTATTACAAAATAACACAGTTTCCAAATAACTGACACTACATGGCTTGGGTGTTTTCTTTTTGTAATCGGCTGTTTTCTTGTTGACTCAGCATTTTTACATCTTACCCACAGTAAATTGCAATGAAAACAGTGCAATAGGATACAAGTCCAAACCAAGAGTGCGGAATACAAAAGGCAACTTGTAAGTTTACAAAATTAGGATAATTTCTCTTCTGAGCCTGTGAGTGTTTAGATTATTGATTCAGATATAAACAAATGGACCGTCAGTGTTGAGTCACCGATCAGTATCCATGGCAAACAAATAGAAACAATAGTGTCTTCACTGCTCAGGTATGTGGAGCATGCCATGAAAGCCATTTATGATAGACTGACCTGCCTTGGAAGAATAATTAATTCAATTGGCCATTTTACAGCAGGCGTTTTGATTTTTCAAAGCAGGAAAAGCACAAGTGTAAATAATCACATTTATTATGGCGATGTGCCATTTGGTGTCCCAGTAAGCCATGACAGTGAGCCAGCATGTCCAGACCATCATAGTAACCATAAATATATACATTTAATAATATGCATTGAAAGGCTTGTGCTAATTACAGACACAAAACAATGTTTTTTTAAGTCTCGAAACATTGACACACCTGTTACGGTTTTTAATGCATTAATTGTGTCGTGTTTAAAATTGTAAGAGAATATTTTGTGTACCAACTTCCAAAATATTGGCTGTCACAATTACTATAGTATTTGTAGCCTATGGTATTTGGATACAAGTAAAAGTGCTTATTGCAGAGTTTATACTATTATTCCATCTCAGATATAACTAGATTTAAATTGTAAGTTGGTTAACTGACTTCAATAAGAGAGACACAGCTTGTTGGTTAAACATGCTCACAAAAACAGCAGAAAGGCAATACAGAAACACAAATACCTAATTATATATTCACAGAATAGATTATACCCTTTCAGTTTCTAATGAAAAAGAGATTTTCAAAGGAGGATTCTTTTAAAGAGCTGCAGGACTGACAGCAGCCACAGTGTCTCAAAGGGCAGTTCTTTTAGATTATCATCGTGAATTCCACAGAAAATTACTAGGGGGTAAACATTTTTGTTTGGTTGTTTTCTGTGTTTGCTAAAACAAGAACCACTTTTGAAGGGTGTGGCCTTCGATGGTGTACTATAACTGTGGCACTAAGGAAAGAGGATCCTTTTTTAGGATTCATCAAAACAGTGGGTAGTCTACACAAAAGTCAATATAAACCTAATAAAATGTCATAATAGTACAGAGTGATATAAAAGTGAACTGAATTTGAGGCACACGCGTGTTTGTGACTGCCTCCGATATTCCTGGTTGACTCCTTGGAGCAGCTTCTTGGTGAAAGACACACAGGAGAATTTCTTAACAATGATTCACTCTTTACGGCCAAATAAACCTTGAGGAAAACATTGAATCACAACTGCCTCTCAGGGTTGATAATAGGTAGCGGTACTCTAAAGAAAATAGCCTATATCAATTCTGAAATTTTGCAATAATTTCAAATAATTTTAAATGCTTGAAAAATTGTCCAGACCAAACATTTTATCAGTGACACATCCATGACAATTTGTTACCCCAGAAACTTAACTGACATCATTGCAACATTAGGATGCCATTCATTGCCATGCTGTCTGAACCTGTCAAAGACATTGATACAGGCATGTGCTGTGACGAGCTCGGAAAACATTTTTTAGGGATCATCTTCTGTTTAGATCACAGTAACAGACTCAACAGATGAGATCAGTTGGTAGCTAAGCAGCAGCACTGTACTGCAGACACAGACATGTAAAAAATGATGTCTGCATCAAAGATAAGACCATTCATTTGTACAAATGGGTCAGCAGGAAGATTGAAAACTGTGAGAGCAACAGTGAGGAGTCAGACTTGGTGGATGTGGAACACTGATCCCCTGTTAATAATAATAACAAAAAAAACATTTCCATAATTAGCATCTGGCAAATAAACTAGACTTTTATACTTAGACAACATGTGTGACTGTGCAGGCAGGTAACTATCTAGCCCTGGTCCAGAAGTTTACCATGTAATCGAGTCCTGGATGGCATTTGGAGAGAACCCAAACATCAGTTACTCAGACATCCTTAAAATTTATTATTATTGTAGTATTTTTGTGTGGTTGTGGTAATTTTTGAGGGAAATATGTAGTGAATACATTTCACACACAGCCATGTTTTAATTACTTTACTTTTATTTTATTCCATATGATAAGCAATTGGGTAATTTTTTTGCTTCCACTTTTTTAAATCTATGGTTTTGACTGAATTTAACCACTGAATTTAACAACTTAATATAGAGATTCAATACATACACAACATACACACGAGTCACAAAGAGTCAAACAAACCCAAACTTCACAGCCCATCACCCTCCTTAGCCCTGAAATGTGCTTCTCATTTAAAGACCTTACTCCACAGACTGCTGCAGGGTGCTGAGAGAAAAGAAAGGAACAGAGAGAGAAAAAGAAGGCAGGGGAGTGGGGAGAGGCTTGATTTATTTGAACAATCTGGTTATAATGAAAGCGGTCGGGGTTTGCTGGGGGTGGATAGATGGAGTGAGCGGAGAAAAGAGTGGGGATGAAAAAGTGAATGGGGAGAAATCCAACTGCAGACAGATTGTTGGACTTGATAATGGTTTAAACGGACCCTACAAGTCTTTTAACCCCCCGGCTCAGTGTGTGTGTGCATACATACTTCTGTGTATATACTGTACCTAACTTACCATATTACAGCCATGAATTCCATATGCAACCCATTTGTGCTGCAGTATATCTTGCTATCAATGCTGACAAACCTGCATAATATATAAGGGCCAATGAGCGATAGAGAGGGAATGTTTACTACAGCTGCAAGCGCACTAAAAGCATGGTTTATGTCTTTTGGACGTTGATGCATTTGAAGAGCAAATTCTGGCACAAAGAGTTTGGATGTCTCAGTTAAAAGGGGAATCAAATACTTCATAGTGTTTAAAATAATTTACGAATGCACTAAACCTTTGGCACAAATTCATAACACAGATCTATGGTCCTTTTCCGGAATGCATTTCTAATCTTTAAAGGAGATTCAGAACTGAAGTTTCATGTGCTGGTGTTTCATCTTGGATCCAGTCCCAGAAAATCATCCAACAAGTCCTCCAAATCAAACAACAGAATGTTATTCGTCTAGGCCGACACACAAAAAGCATTTTTTATGATCAGACGCCCCTATCAGCGGAAAATCCTTTGTCTGTGCCTTTCTTAGAAATCACTGTTGAAAAATAAATCAGTTTTATGATGTGACGACGCCATGGTTAAGGTTTGGTTAGGTTCAGAGAAAGATCATGGTTTAGGTTAAAATAAGTACTTTGTTAAGGTTAGGGAAACATTGTGGTTTGGGTTAAAATGACTAGTTTGCTAAGGTTGGGGGACCTTTGTCGTCATGGTTACAATAATAACCCCTTGGGCCAAGGTCAGGGAACAATTGCGGTCACGGTTAAACAACAAAACACATTGACTGTTGGTTGGAAACAGGAAACGCACAGCTGTCTCCTGTGTTAAAGTCCGAACTTTTGTTGATCAGTCCATCCACCCTGACCTCGTCCTCCACAGATGCCCCATAATTACTGCACCCACTACAGCTTTGTCATTTGGACATTACATATACACATATATACATATACATATATATACATATAATGTACGATATGTATATGTATGTGTATATATATACACATATACATATATACATATATACACGTATATACATATATGTATACATATATACATATATGTATATATATGTATATATGGCAGCAAAATTTGACAACTGAATACATTGTCTTTGATTTGAGCAACATTAACCATGTGCTTAATGTAGCATCCACAATTTCAAGAAATTCAGATACTGCAGGTTGATGTCCTTGAACTTGAACGGAGCTGCAGACTGGATACTTGAGTCAGACTTAGGTCACAAATTTGAGCACTTAAGACCACCTACAAAGTTATTTGAGACTTGAAAGCAAAAGTGTTGAAGTCTCAAGTCAAACTTGAGACTTAAGTCAAAAGGATAGGGTTGGTAATATTTTATAATTTTTCTTGTTGTCAACAAATCCCATTAAAAGATAATTTTCTTATGAAGACTTGCTCTGACAGATGTGACCACTGATTTGGACTTATGTTGACTACCTAAAACAAATTTAAATTTAACACCCAAGAGGAGCATTGCCTTGTAAAACACTCTCTGTATGTAAATGTCCAGTTAAGTGGAATTTACCTTTGTGATTGAGGAGGAGCAGACTGAACACTAATGGTCACGTAAGTGTTTACATCACTGCTTTTAGACAAAATGAATCACCTAAAGAGCTGAATCAAGACACAGTGCAGGCTCACTTTGTAGTTCTCTTCTTCCCACACTGTCTGGGTTGAGAGCTCATGTTCCTTATTCTCATGAGAAAAACACAGTGGATAAAGCCGTGGATGGATCTTTTCCTCTCTGAAATGCAACACAAGCTTTAATTGAATTAACTTTAATTGCCATTAATTTGACCATGGAACCTAAAGGTCTCCTCTTACCCATGGCCTTTAATGACTTCCATATACTCTGAGGCAGAATTTTAAGTAGAATGAAAAAGTCTTTCACACGGCGCACACAGGACCACCCGAGATCTCGCAGATCATTCAAACTGTTAGCTAGAATCATTTTCCAAAAGTATGTATGAGTTCTTGCCATTTTGTGATCTACCATAACTAATGGAAGAAATGAAATGTGATGATGAAGAAAGCAGAAATGAGAACAGAAAAGAATTTGAATGTGTCTGTGGTGGAAGCTATCAGATCTTCTTTCTTACATTGAAACATTTTCTAAATGTTTGCAGTGTGAGAAGAAGAAGACGACTAAATCAAGAGAAAAACACAACTGTAAAACTACTGGAAAATTTAAATCTGAGATGAAACCAGGAACAGGGAGAACTGTGCAGTCAGCAGAGGTAACACGCAGGTAGATGAGGGGAGGAGTTGTGTTGTTGCAGTGAACTCGGGGCCTTGGAGCAGCCGCTGAGGGTTTATTGGGCTCCAGTATTTTTACGGCACAACAATAGGCCCTCTGGGCCAGGCAGGGTCATGTTGTGATAGGAGATGGCATGAATGCACAGAGCAGGGATTACCAGGGACTTGCACCTTTTTTAGGCCTTCACTGCAAAGCATAACAGACAAGACTAATACTACACCATGGAGAGGTATACATGCCTGTAAACCATATGCTGCGAACATGCACACAATGTGCAAAAAGGCGTAAATCATGCATGAACATGGGAAGACGCATTCATGCGTGCAGACATGTATGAAATACAGATGCAGAGCAGTTACGGTGCTGATCATGCTTGTAAACATATAGTATGTTAAATCTATGATTTCTTGCCCATGAAGATATCAATTTTTCCAGATGAAAATCAGGTAAATTCTGGTGATTTTGATGCTAATTACATTCTCTTCGGTGGATTCAGAAAATTTGATTAAATGAAGCCTTTTGCAGGTTTGTGACCTGGTATTTTCCACCTGACTACATTCAGGGCACTGTACTTTCTGCACCGGCACTGAATTTTGGCCTTGGATGTAAATCGTCAGGTGTGTAATTGTCTAACTTGAATATAATTTGCAGGACACTGGGTGGCCTCATAGCTCCAGATCTTCAATGTAGCATATTTAGTGATTTATTAGCCAAGCAATGATGGATTGGAACCGCAGAGAAGTAAATTTTCATGCAGGAGTGGTTTGAAAATGTAAAAATGACAAGTTTACTTATTATCTATTTTTGGATTCTGGGTCTACATTAAAATCTAAGTTAACTACAGCTGCTATCTGCCGAGCTGGCGAGCTACAAGCTTTACAGAGCTTGCAGGCGCTGAGTATTTGATACTCAGTAGATTTGTTTGATTCCTTTATTCTTTTATTGTTTATGACTCAGTATCAAACTGTTGGACTCAGAACTTCTCTTGATGTTCTTGGAGTCCTTTCAGTCTTTCCATCTTAGCTTTATCGTACAAAGCTCCTCTCTAAACACTTAACCGCTGCAGGGCTTGTTCCCCTTGACCTTTTACCTCTCAACAGGTGACCTTTGACCGCTGGCAGGAATAGGCCATGGCCAGCCTCTTTATGCCCACTTATAGCAACAAGGAGGGGTGTGTTTGGAGTGTTTAGCTATTTTCAGTAACTCTTCCCATCCTCTTGACAGCATTAAATACTTGCTTTCCATCACTCTACTCCTTGTGTCTCTCTCTGCTGCTTTTAATTATATCTCCTATTATTCATTCCAGTCAACATGTTTTTATTTATTTTTATGAGGCGTTCTTTAAATCCTGAAAGCTCATTTTCAGGCTTCCAGAGTCATTTCAACAATAGCGTGACACACAAGTTACATCATTTATCCATTTCTTACCTTTCACTTTCTTTCTCTCTCTGCCTTATTCTGTTTGTTCCTGCCTCAGGAAATGTCTGGTAAGCCTCTGGGCTTCCCCCTCCCCTCATCAAATTGATACCAATTGAGTTATTGAGGTGCCACCCCCATAACAAAGGGCCCTTTTTTATGGGTGTTTGGCAGGCCAGATGTGAAGCAGGTTTTGACATGAACTGGCAGGAAGGAAAAGGGGAAGGGGGAGAAGGAGGAGTAAACTTATGTGGACAGCATCAGACAGTTCACTGTAGCTAAGGCAACCTGGTCAAAATTAACTGGTTCTGTTACACCCTTGGACCCAAAAATCGAGATTTGGACCATGATGTATATTAAAGTCATAGGGTAATTTTTAAGGCTTTGAAGTGGGATGCCCCAACAAGAATTAACCTTTACGCTGGACTGAGTCATTGTAATTCTGTTTCACCAAAGACTGAACTTGATTAAAATTTAAACCCTCATTTGCATTTTACTGGTACCAAACTTTGTTTTAAACTTAGATGAGGCATTTTTGAGGGTTATGGTGGGATAAGAGAGAGGAAAAAAAACTGACAGCCACAACCCAGTTGATTTTTTCAAGGATGTTTTAATTTTCATATTTCCGTCTTGGCTTTGGGTTTGGATTCTCATTTCTTCTCCCCCAATCCTGCTGATCTACACATATCTTCTGCCAGTTGAAGCCACATACGACCGTTTTATCTTTTCTTCGCATTTGCGTTCCTGTCATTCAAAATTGACCCAAAAAGTTCCATTAACTGACAAAAGAAGACAAAAAAGAGCTTTTCTGTAGAGTCAATACAGCTGCTCATAAATCTTGTGTAAGATCATTGGCCAAATTTCCAGCTATGGAGCAGAGGACTGGGACTAATTTTATCTTCCTATTAACATTGGTAAAAAAAAACTGAAGGCAACCAGCAGAGACTCCTGGACGTTACTACTCGTAGCCCAAAGTAGGTAGACTTATTTTGACTTTTGGATTTCAGACAAAATGTTTGATTTCCTGCCCAATGACAATTCAGTTTTGTGAGCCTACATAAAACAAAAAGAAATCTAACTCTCGGCCAGAAAGCAAATAAACACATTTCTAAAAATGTCAAACTATTCCTTTAAATAATGAGAGTACAGGGCAGTCTCAAATGTGAGCAGTTCATTCTCATGAACTCTTGTTGGGTTGTTTTACGCACTTTGGACTTTCCAGTGGCTTTTGAGACAAGACAGCCATTATAATCCTGATATGTTTTTAACTCAGGGAGGATTATGTTTTTTCAGTGTGGTTTTTGCTACCAAATGTTGGCCGCGTCTTCTCCAGATTCACTGTTTCCTACACTGGAGATGGTTTGGGCTGTTTCTTCATGGCTCTGGTGAGTGGTTGTTAGTGGAAGTGAGGAGGAAAACGGAGACCGAATGAGTGACAATTTACAAAATTCAGTGGAATATAATTTTAGTTTATGAATCATACCTCAAAATGCCATACTGTGTGTAGACATTACTTTTAGCAAAAGCAGGAAATGTAAGGTTTCATATTGGGTGGAGTATGTCTCGTGTCTCCAATATTTCATAAAACCCATATTATTCCCTGCACTTTTATGAGCATGCTGTGCTCTTTTACTCTTCCTCATTAAATTCAAAATAGTTTTCCATTTCTCCACTGAGGAAAAATAACTCTTTCCTGCATTAAATCCTCCCATGTTACACTGTATGTTGAAAAACAGCCAAATTCAGGATGTCTTAACTATCCTGAGAGAGGTGCTGAGAACATTAAGAACCAAGACAAAAATACAATTCCATACATATATATTAGATTTTACATCTGCACTTCTTTGGCTACTTTGAGATTGTTGACGGACAAACAGCAGCTCATTTCCTTTCACATCGATAAGTCCCCAAGAGCCCCTAAACAAATGAGTGACCTCCACTCTTAGTTATGAGTTTTCCCTCCACAAACAAAAGATATTGTGTCCGTCTCTAATGAACCGACAGAATGTGATGAAATGTTTAATCTCGTGAGGCTCTGTGAAGAACAGACTGGGTTGGCAGGTGCAGGCCGGCGAGGGCACAGTGATTTCACCTCGGAGACCAGACAGACAAGGTCAGCTATGCTCCCATTGTGAGAGAAACAAACAATATATAAGAATGCTCACATGCTGAACACGAGCACATACATATTTATATTCTTCTCTGTTACTATGTTTTCATTTATGTTCCCATATGAGATTCAAGCAAAATTCATCATCTTTTGAAATACTAATAAACATGGGTTGTTAAGTGTTTTCACATGCTCATTTTTCAATTGTTAGTTGTGGTATTCATCCACTGATTAACTTAATTTAAAGTTTTTTTAACCTGGTCTCCTAAAAATTATGATTATATACTACTGAATAACATATTTTGGAGAATACCTAATTGCTGTATGGATTATGGTCTCGTGTTTGGTTAGGTTTGGGGTACAAAAGCACAGTTTTTGATTTTGCAGATATATGGATTAAAAATTTTTCTTTATGTTGATTAAAAAACACAATTTGATTACATTTCAAAACATATTTAGTGCTGCACCCACAAGAAAATGGAGTCTCTCAAACCTTTGTTTTGCATTTAACACAAATTTTTGAAGAATCTGAACATAATCTTATTTTATCTTATTGGACACTACAAAATCAATACATTATCAGCTTTATAAAATGACTGTGATGGGTTTGACATTTGTAAGAGGTTGTGGAATGCACGTATTTGTATGTAAATCCAGAGAGTGAATATGCCAGTGCCGTATTTTTATTAGAAGAAACCAAACACAAAGATGATTTAAATGAAAACATTTTTTGAAACATTAAGGGAATTTAAGTTCCTTTTCGAAAATGTATTGCGCTTTTCTAATGCAGTAGATTAAAAGTTGTACATAGAAACTCAGAACTTCTCTGAATGCATTGTGCCACACATAACACATACACCCTCCCCAGTCAAACTAATCACATTGCATCACTCTACCTCCGAATACACAGGGAGATTAGGATTGTGTGGGATCAGCAGTGAGCTGTGTGAACCCTGAAAAGCTTGCAGGTGGGAGATTGAATATTAAATCTCAGCAGCAGGCCGCGTGGAGCCCGCTGAGAGGAGATATGAGAGAGTGTCGCACTGAGAAACAACCAGGCCTCATGATGTGTGTGGTGATGGGTTGTCTGGGAGAAATCGGCAAGTAAATATTTGAACGGGACACAGAGCAACAAAACAGATGTGTGCTTGAGAGAATAGGAGTGTGTTTGTGGGTCTGTGTTTTCAAATATTCAAAACACAAATGCCGACATCTCCCGGTACATTTGGTTGTATATGAGACATGTTCCTGTATAATTTGGGTTACACTGTGTAAAACTCCAAAATTGTCTAAATGTCTCTGCATTTAAATAGTCCCCATGCTGATTATAGTTTAACTTTATCTAAAGACACATTTTTCCGTAACAGTTTGACCTTAAATCCAGCATCCTGCCAGCCTCATGTAAACACAGTTAAACATCTAAAGAAAAACCTCTGCTGATCATCAGCCTGTCATTTTCAATAAGCCAAACCTGCGTAATTCAGCTCTGACAGACAGTGGAAGAAACCTAAGCATTTTAACAGGAAAAACAGAAATGTGTCAGAAAAAAAGAGGCTAAAACCAGAACTATAATAACAACCTAATTTCAAGGCCTGTGATAGAGCTCAGTGGAAATCTCCCACTTCTTTATTTAGGAGTCTAAACTGTTTGGCAGCGATTTCAACCCAGGCGATTTGGTGATCATGAAGACGAGCGCAGCACACGTCCATGATGTTTTCAATCCCAGAGAGCATCAAGGAAATCAGTTCCTTTCCTTGAGTTGGTGCCACAGAGTCTCCAAGCTTTGTTACAGATTACAAGTTATATACATTTGGTCTGCATTATCGTGTTTTCAGATCGACAAATCTGTGTTTTATTAAAAATATGAAAAATAAGAATGAAGGATTTTTGTCAAATGTAGCACAGTTAACAGTGTATTTCTAAAAGAATTTAAATCCTATACAATATTAGAATTGCCTTTTGAAGTAAAAAAAACGCTGATTGGATGAGTCGTGATGTCTTTTGAAACTGCCTGTAAAAAAATGTAAATTCAGAGAGATCCTCTAGAGCCACAGGAGACATCATACAACTGTTAACACAAGCTCAGTAAAACTCCTCGTGATGACCGAACTGAACCTCATGTGTATATTGAATGGGATTTAGTCAAATGTAACAGTAAAATTTGATTTGTTTCTCACGTCACGATATTGACATTTTGTGTCCACATTCTGCCAGTATTCTCCAGTTCCATTGTGGTGTCACCATGAAACTACTTACAAAAAGTCTTGCAAGTGCAAAATGTGACATTTACATCATTGTTCACTGTAGGCCAAGATCTCCTAATCATCTACCATTGTATAATAGTTAAAAGGTGTGTTATGCAACGTTATAATTACATAAGGGAAATTACATTATGAATAGATTAGAGTGCTAACTGAGGAGCATGAGCCAGTGTTGCACAAGGCAAGCTAATCAAAACCATTGCTGCAACATCAACTCCCATGATGCAATCTCAGGAGGTGGAGAGGACTGTTATATGTTAGTGAATATAAAACATAAAACCAATCACAAGACTCACATGCCTTGCCTTTATTCTTGTCTTATTGTCTGCTGCTGTCTTTTGCTCTCTTCTAATCCCTACTGCAGTAAACTAAATGTCCGACTTATTAAAGAAGGAAGCCGAGACCTAACCAACTGATAAACTGTGCCATACTATCAGTATATTGGCAAGTCTGGTCCGCAATGTTCTCTCTTTTCCTTATCCAGACGCACATTGCACTAATAAAATTGTAGTTAGCCCAGCAGGTCTTCCAAATTCACTACAATTTATATACAATACTAGATCATTGAGATTGATCATTAAGGGGAAACTCAATCTGCTGAGGAAGAACCCGTGATACATTAGAAAGCTCCAGAGCAGCTACTTGTTTTTGACAACCTATTATAATATTATGATTTAGACCAGAGTTAGCCATTCAAACCAATCAGTTAACAAACGTGCGCTTTTTGTTTTCCGCCTCGCATGGTTTAAATTCATCAGTGAGATTAATGCACAGTCTGAGTCATGTTCCTGTAGCTATACCTCCTATCTGGTTTTCTCATTCAGCGTCTTTCCTTCTCTGAGGTATTCGAGCAGACTGAGTGCTGACTGACGGCCGGAATTAAGAACGTGCAAATGCTCTGGCAGCTCTCCCTGTAGTACCTCATAATGTTTAATCAAAACCATGCCCGGCACTTGCCCCCGACTTTCCACCGCAGCTCCTCCAGTATTCTTAAACTGAAATTAAAGTAGTTCTTTTTTTCCTTGTTGATAATTTTTCATACAGTGGAAAGTTTATACAAAGGGGAGCCTTATCCCTGGAGCCTGCCTTTCTCTCTCCTTTCCAAATACCTGCAGGATGAAATCAAACTCCCTTTTGAAAATTACATTCTAAGTCTCCCTCTCTCTCTCTTTCTTCCTCTCTCTCTTTCCTCTGAGCCTGTCAGATCCGTCCAGCTTTCCAACTCTCCAGGAGAGGATCAGCCATCATTCTGTGGGCGTTAGAGGTCAGTGTGGGTCTTAATTAATGCAAGGGGCTTTTCATGGGAGAAGGCTGAAAAAATGAAGGGGCTTTGCCAGAGAAAATACAGGAAGCTGGAACAGGTAAGATGGAGGGATGGTGCATTCTTAGCAGATGACGCATGAAGCTCAACCAAACTCTCTGGCATCCTTCTTCCCCACGCCATATGGTCAAAAGTGATGACAAGAGACATCCGTAACTTGCAAAGGAAAAAATTTATGAAATAAAGTTTATTCATTCAGTTTGTTATGCATTAAAGTCATGAATAAAATGACTCAGTCAGTCCTTTTTTTATGGTATTTGGGACAAGTGTGTTTCTGTTTGTGTGATATGTCATGACTTAGAATATAACCGTTGATTTCCTACCAACCACAGACAAGCAGGTTAAAACCTAAACTGAATCAAAACTTAATGGCAGAATGAGTAATACTTGTGTAAAAAAAAACAATGTAAAGACTCATACAAAAATAATCCCTCTCAATTATCACTTATGACCCACCAGAAATGTGTGGCAGGGCTGTATCTGACTCTGCAACTGACAAATCCTACTTATTCTGCCTTTAAGCTAAAGAAAAATAATACTAATAAAAAAGGTGCTAAAATCACATGGAAATACTGTTATGTAAAATATTGAGTTTCATGGGGGGAAATTCTCAACCGACTCGCCCTCCACCTAGGAAGTCAAAGGTCAGGATCAACTGCAGAGAAGAAAACTGGAGGGAATTCAGACAGTCAGTAAACAAAGCTGCCAATAATCTCTGGACTTTTACACTGAAGTAGTTTCCCTGAAACCATGACTTTACAGGAATAGTTGCTTTCACTTAGAGAATTAAATTAAAGATTCATAAACTGAAGGAGGGATAAACGTGTTAGTTCGTTTTAGAGGTTACCAATGGACAGAGACAGGCTACAGTAGCTGTTTCCAGTCTTTGTGCCAAGCTAAAGGCTGCTGGCTCTGGCTAAGGTCACATTTTTACCGTATCAATCTTCTCATTTAACTCTCGGGTTGAAAGCGAACAAGCGTATTATCCAAAATGTTGAACTATTCTTTTGAACTGCTGCTGTTTGAGGACATCGGAGAAAATGGAAAATAGGAAAACAAGACCACTGATCTGCTTGAAAGACAAAACCACAAATATGTGGACACTGCTATCCAAAGTCTGTGCTGGATGTATCCAATACTAAACTGGGAAATAAGGACACCCACAAATTGAAATTTACTCATGGTAAGCTTTTCTTATGTTGTCACACGCCAAAAGGACTGATTAGGATCCATGTCTGGTTTAAAATGATGCATGTGGAACTTACTGTGAGCCAGTGTTTCTATTCCTACAGTGTATTAGTGTCTAAAAGGTGTAACAGTGTGTAAACTGTGTAAAACCGAAGCATGCAGTAGAAGCAGTTAAACATACCTTTCTGGGATTAATAAAATAAAAAGAGGGAATGCACTGAACAGTGTTATCGATGGAGTGAAGTGGTTTTCCACGGAGTATTCCTGCTGTAAATCTAAGGTGTAAAGGCTGACGGATTTACTGCAGCCCTGCCCAGTGATCCAAGGTTCTTGTCATAATTTGTTCATCTGAATGAAGGTTTTATAAAGAGATGACGAAACAATTCCTGGGTCTGTTGCCTATTCCTGTTGAATTTATACCCCATAATCTAAAACTCATATTTCTGTTTCCTTCAAATTCATATCCCTTAGTTTTTATAGCTTCTTTGGGCTGGGCGCTTTTCCCTGTTGGAAGATTTTTCTACATGTTTCCCTCCTAAACCCCATGGCAACCATTCAAGTTTGGAGGGCTTCCTGTATTTCACGTTAAGTGTATTCAAAACGAGGATTTAAAAAACAAAGGGGGAAGAAAAAGAAACAAAATTTGAACCATGGACTCTAAATACGAGTGCATGTGTGCACATTCGTGTCTAAAGTTTTACTGTAAACATAAACAGCTCTCTTCAAGGCTCACCACTGTTAGAGCCTGAGGGCAGAGACGTCATCTGTCTGTGATTTAAACAGAGGGAGGAGAGCGAAGTCACAAGAACAAAAATGAGAAAAAAGCTGCAGAAGAGACAAGAAGGTAAAATTACTAAATATAGTTTTTTTTTCTTTTCCATGGTTATTTATGGCCAATGGAGAGATTTCCACAACAAGTAGTGGGAAAATTACTTGGAAAATGGAATACATTGCTGATTACTTATTGCAAGCAATCATATTACCTTTGTGCTTAGAAGTAAAAGATACAGTACATAACCTGATACCTGAAACTTTTGTTGGCCCAACCACCCCACAGGTTAATTTTCTGTATTTAATGTGTAAAAACTGAAAAGAGGCCATCGTTGTTCAGGTTTTTATTATGTTAATTTACTGTTTAAATGTTGTATCTTGATTGTAAGAGTAATAATAATTTAGTGATTTTAATGACTACAGGTTTATGGTACAGTTGTCTTAATTAATTAAATCTTAATTATTTAGTGGCTCTCAATACTCTACAATACCCATCAGTCTCAGTCAACATTGTTTGGGGTTAAACCAGTGAGGGGCACAAATCAGAGCAGTAGTAAATTTGGAACACTTCATTGGTTAAAGTGGGAACAAAGCGTCACATCATACTTGCTGAATTCATCCAAAGTTGACCAAGGTCCAAAGGCAAATTGATCTGAATTGTTAAAGTCTGGTTTCTGCAAAGCGTAACCTTTCGCTTCTGTTCACTATTAGCAGCATGTACACAAACCTGTGCCTTCAACTTTTTATGAGAGAACCTGAGGCCCGTTTCATTAAATCTACCATTTTCCATTTGCAACATGACGTTATGATTTTCTCATTTTGATAATCAAAACAAATGTATGAGCATGTGAGAGCCCTGTTTGTTTATCTGCAATTTCCAAGCAGCAAATGTGATGCTTTTACCATTTGCAACCTGCAGGCAAATTGTTTTTGTGAAAAAAAGCTCCATTTTCTATCTCAGAGCACTTATATACTGTGTTTGATTCTACCAGGAGAGTTTAATGCCCATCCAAGCATTGGACGTGCACTGAACACCATCTAATGTTGTTTATGCAGAAAAGTAACTGGACTTTTACTTCCAGAATCCTTTTTCAACTCTAAATGGTATAACTAGACTTAATTTTACTTCCTCCTTCAAAATGTAGATGTTTGCATCTACTATATGATACCAAAAGACATTAGAAATGAATGATGAAACCATTCAAATGGGTTTCATTTTGCAGAACTTGTTCCAACCTTAAAAACCCTAGAAAAAAGCAGTTGAGAAAGACAGAAGACAATCACAGTGGAGAGGGGTGAGGGGGAAATTTGAGCCGGGGGAGCCAAATATGCTGAACCATGTGTGTGTGTGTGTGTGTGTGTGTGTGTGTGTGTGTGTTGTCCATTGCTTGTTTGGCAGGCACTGATTACAGAGGTGTGGATCAATTTCAATCTGAGTCAACCCTGTGAAGGCAAACAGCCAGGTCAAGACATCACATGACCCTGACAACGTGAATCAGACAGGCAGTGTGACGAACAGCCACCCCCCACCACCAACAGCACCTCTATCCCGTTTCTGACAGGACCCCCACACAGGGCCACCCACTTCAAAAGAACAAATGCCCGTTTCCCACCACCACCTTTCCCATAGAGGGCAACGTGTATAAAACATGAAGCATGTGTTTATGTGAGCAAATGTACTTGTATGTATGTGGACATGGCTGCAGAAATGTATGGTTTCTGTAAGTGGGGGCAACAGTATTGAAATATGTTAATTACCGTAAATATTTTGTGTGGTAAACATTATGAGCCCATATTTTTATGGCGGTGCAACTTGTGTTTAAATTTGCACCAAAGATTTACATTAAAGCGGTCTGTATTTATTCATAAAATGACATGATTTATTCTTACCATATCTGTTCTCCACAGCTGCTTTATACTTCATAAACACGTCATTAACCCTCTGCAGAGAAATCTGTCAGTTCTTTTATTAATTATTTATTTCTATCATCATTTTATTAAATCAAATCTGCCTCTGGCTGGCGATTTGTGGTGCCGTGTGTTCACATCGTGCTGCTCTGCAATCCATCCAGACAATAATATGATTTCCTGAAGAAGTCTTTCCAATTGTTGAGCTATTGCAGTGATGCCTCACGGTGATTGGCTCAGCTGTTGTCTTTGATTCACTTCACTGAGCAAAGCAAAGTGTCTTCTGATGTCATCCATGAGATGCGGTTGAAAGCTACGGAGACGGCTAGTGAGTGGAACTTGAGTTAGTTCACACACACTCAACTATTTCAGTGACCTTTTGACCTCCAGTTACAGTGATGCCATTTAGCCAAGTTTACATGAAATGCCAGTAACAAGCACAAGATGTTTAATCAAAGATGTTTAATCAAAATTGCACCAGTGGTAATCACGGTTTTATCATCCTTTTCATTCATTAATTATGGAAATGTGTTTATTTGCTTTCTTTTGGAGAGTTAGAGGAGAAGATTGATACCAGAGTGATACCACATGTAAGCGCATACAGAATGGAGCTAAAGTTGAGAAGAGATTAGATTAGTTTAGCATAAAGACTGTAAGCAGGGGGGAAACATCTAATCTATGCTATGCTTGGCTAACCGCATCTTTACTCCAGCTTGTACTTAACACACAGAAATGAGTGTGGTGCTGATCTTCCCATTTGCTACAAGGTGAATAAACAGTCCAGTCCAAAATCTCTTATGGGTGTTTCATTGTGTTGGTGACTGTGGAGGTCATGGCATATGAGTCACATTATTTTCATACTAATCAAACCATCTGCTTTCACTACGTTTCTCCACTGATTTATTCAGGTTTTTCATTGAATTTGTCGCCCGTCTGTGTATTATAGAAACACATTTTTGATGGACAAAAGTGATTGAGTATGATATATGTGTAAGTGTGAATGCAAGTATGCAGGAGTGGAGACAGAAAAAAATAAACAGAAATTTGATTGGTTGCTGTTAATAACGAAGTCTCCCACTGCTGTCAGTTCTGTCACGCCTCATCTGCAACTCATAATGCTTCTTTACTGCAGTGAGACTGGGACACGCTCCCCTTCCCACACGAAGGAGGTCACAGGTCTCTCTCTCTTTCTCTTAAACAAACACACACACACACACACACACACAAAAACCACTTTCATCACTAGTTTCATCACTGTAATTTTTCTCCTGCTTCGTTAATTACACTCCCTATTCAGATATCAGCCTCCTGTCAAAAGATCCCCTATAGTTGCTCTTTAAAGCCACACCTTTCCATTAAACATCCACCTCTGCCAGAAACTGAAGCCAAATCATAACAACTTCAAGTGTTCACTCTGTAAACTGAACAGAAAAGCCTGTCAAGAAACTTGTCTACAGGTTGATGTTGAAGGTTTACATAGCACTATAAGCAACCTTTACACATTTAAATAGTTAACAGCAAGCACAGTTGAACATGAGTCCAGTCATTCTCATTCATAAACTGAATGAGATTCCCTTTATTATAAATCTGGTTTCTTCTCACACGCAAAAGCCAGTACTGAGTACATACAGGTCAACGGGCTGATACACACCAATTGTTTTTGTGGATTAATGACGTAAGAAAAGCATGACTTGGCATTTTCATTGGTGTCACAAGAAAATGTTATCTAACACTTGTATTTAGCAAATGTTGCATGAGTTTGATCAAACCCACGTCAGCCAGCCAGCGGCTCTGGTTTAAGAGGAGAGACAACACATGGGCTCCAAAATAACATCAAGAGCGAGACAACATCACCATGGGTTCAGCCCGGGACGCCAGGCCTCATTGCTGAACCCTCTGGAGACGTAGTGGGCTTATCAGTGAAATGCTGAGGAAGTAGGGGCGCCCACTTGAGAGCCCTGAGATGTCACCGTCATCCCCACTCGCAACAGCAAGGTCTCAAGGTATGTGCAAACAAGGGATTGTGTCAACTAGTCCTAAACAGAACTTAAATGGTAATCATCGTAAACATACCTATAAAACATCAGCATGTCAGTGTTGTCATTGTGAGCATGCTGACGTTGGCTCAAACCGCTGCTGTGCCTAAGTACAACAAGAGATCACTAAAGAGCCTTTGTGATGGTTTAAACCTAATGCTATATGTTTGATTGCATGCGATGTGTGGTGCACCAAGCATTCAACCCCACTGTCCCCCCAACTGTCAATGATCTGCAAGCATTAATGGGGTCTTTCAATGGTTTGACTTTTGTTTGAACTGAAGGCACAGAAGGTCCATTACATTTGCTGTGATTGTGTTTATGCAGACAGAATCGCAAGAGAGTCACAGAAGAGAGGAAATTCTTGTGTGTCATGTGTTCCAAGAAAACTAATAAATTATCTTCAGACTTCATCTTTAGATCTGTCTTTTTGGTCTTCTCTTCTTCATCTCTATCTTAATCTTAACCAAAACAAGATTAATACTAAGTAGTGCAGTCTCCTACACTATGTGGTGCAGCAATGGAAAAACTAATATTTTTCCTGCTTTCTTTTTTTATCTGCTTCAAGCTTGCACAAGACATACATTTCAACACCTCATTTTTCAAACTAAAAGTGAGACCCTCAATAAAAACTGCAAGGTAATCATTTCAGACTTGAAACTTGCCAAGTTAGCATGCAGCCTTGATTAAGTACATGTTCAACTGCTTTTTTTTCTTTTGTGGCGTGGAGATCCCTGAAAACAAATGGCTGTTTTGTCTGTGTCACTTCTCCAGAGCTGTAAGGAAATACGCTGTGGTGGAAACAGTCATCCTCAGCCTCACAGGCACCACAATGAACATGCAGTTTTGCAGAAAACATACATATTTGCAAATGGTAATTTTTTCTCTCTTGCTCGAAGCCCTTAAAACCACATTGTGTAATTTATTACATACTGCATGTGATGACAGTGGTTTCATAGATTTTAAGCATATTCCTGGGATTTGTAGTTTTTATTACTTTAATTCAACGAGAAAAGATGTGGCAGAGAGTGCACACACAGAAGTTTCAACTTCCATACTTGTGAGAACACCTAACCATAACGTTAAAGATTACAAATAAATGCCTCGCTCCAAACCTCACACCAATTTAACCAAAATCTACATCTAGGAGGATGTCAAACTCCTGGTCCCCATAAAGATAGAGCAAGCACACACAGGCTGGTGAGGCTTTTGATGAGGCTAAACGGAGCAATCTGAAAAGACATGCAGTCTTCACCAATGTACATTTACATCACTTACACTCAGTTCCCAGTTTATTAGGTACACCAAGTTAAAACTAATGCAGTCTCATTCAGCAGCTCCACAAAAAATCGTACGTTAAACTTGCAAAGAACCAAACCATCTCAAATCTTTTCAATAACTCTTTCCCACTGCTACTAACAGCTGAGAGGTCAAGGCCATACCACCTGCAGGGTCACCCCTGTAGTATTTATGGGTTATTCTAAAAAAGGATCAAAGGTGAGGAGGGTAGTCTTCCTTTCTACATGTGGAATGATAAGGAAATAACAATGTTCCTCTATTTTTGTCTTTGAAAACAAACAGGAGAGGCAGTACGGACCGGGCAGCTGAACTGTTTTCTTGGAAAACCATCAATCTGACAAACCCGTCAACCATCATACTCCCTAACCATCGTCTGATCTCATCTGCTGCACTGCTGAAAAAACAACACAGCCCCTACAATTAGGTTGAACACAATAAATTGGCAACATTACCGCAATGGCCCCAAAAATTGGGGCAATTTTGGAGAAATACTCAGGGCTAAAATTACTTAATGACAACAATGAATTTGCCATTTGTGTCTGAACAGTTTTGTTTTGATTTATGGAGGTTACGCCATGCAGGGAACTGGAGATGAAGAGATGGCTCAGCTTCAACGGAATTCATTAAAGACCAGTGACAGGGAAAGTTTCTTTTGATGAGTAATAGTGACAAATTGTATACAATTTAACCCCTCAAGAAATAGTTTGAGAGTTTGGGAAAGCTTATTCACTTTCTTGCTGAGAGTTAGATGTGAAGATTGACACCACGGTCATGGTGACATCACGGTCATAAAAACGACAAGTTGGGGTTCCTAGGGTTATGTGGGCAAAGTATTAATAACTGAACTCTAAATGTAAATGTAGTTACCTTTGGACAGAGCCTGACTCTGCTCAAGTGTTCTTGAGCAAGATACAGAGAAGGATTGCTCCTCTTTAGCTGTAGCTTTACCTCGTCTGAATGAATCAGTCACGTTTTTAACGGCTTCCATTCGCACAGAAATTAGGTCATGAAATGTTCTCATTACATAAAAAACTGGGACTTTCTTTAATGCAAGTAAAAACATGACAATGATACCTTTAGCAAGTCCCTACACTGACAAAACAGACCCCCTCACAACAGCTTTGGCTTATTAGTGTTTTTGCAGAAGAGACCCACAATGAGGGTGTGGACTGATGACAGCTTTTTGTTTCATCTCTTCTTTCTCTCATCCTATCTCTGCTCATTTATGTGTTTGATACTTCAAAATGGCTTTAAACACAAGGCCACAAGTATTCAAAAATGGTAAAACAACTTACATTTAATTGTGCATGGATGGGAAAGATAAAGAGATGGATGAGTGAGTTGTGGTTGGATGGATACAAAGAAGAAGCCAAGAACAAAGATGGGAGGAGGGTCATTTGTCTATGACAATTTTAATGTCTCCAGGAAAATAATGGAAAATAAAGACAAAAAGAGAGGACAATATATGAGGGGAAGAGTACGGTTGCGATAAATATGTAGTGAGAGACAAGAAAATGGGAAGAGGGATGAGAGAGCGCAATCAGGCGTATTGTTACCACATGATGGGACAGTGTTGACAAGAGAAAAATATCAGACCATTTACATGACTTTTCAGAGCAGCAGTACAACAGTGTGTTTATATGTATGTGTATTTACTGAACATATTCAGATTAGCATGCATGTCTGTATGTAATATTGCTCTGCATTCTTATACGACTCTGGTTGTTACATAAACTGCAAGTGCACTGACTGAAGTGGAAAATAGGTCCAAGAAAAAGTGCAATACTTACTCACAGAACTACTGGAATGCTTTGAACATCACAGGTTGATATAAGAGTATCTGAGATATTTATGAGATTAAAAACAGTATCTTCATCTGCGCAACAGTTGGCTTTGTGCAGCGCTGACGAAACGTGCTTCACACACTGACAGTAGATGAATGTTATCTGTCACCATCACCTGCTGTGTTCTTTACTTCTATACAGACATGTGTAAATAAATTGCAGCCTCGGGGCATCACAGTAGGTCAGGTTTCTTTCATCTCTGCACTGGAATGAATCAAGTGTGATTTTCCCACATACAGTGCAAAATGGAAAGACCACCAATGTTGTTAAACTTGGCTTCCTTTCAATATGTCAGATCTTCAACAAAATACGACATGCACACCGACACGTTAACGTTCGTTTCTCCTGTAAAAATCCACTGGATTTCAGTACAGTTTTGTTTCACAAGCTTTTTGTGATTTGTGAGTGTTACTTGCCAACAGGTTACTGACAAGTACACACTGACAGGGGGACAATACATACAACATCCAGAGATTTACATTTGTTGAAAAGATGTTTTCTCTGGTAAATCTGCCTTGGAGGGAGCGCTGTGGTCTTTGGATGAAGTACAGATGGTTCTAAATAGTTTCAATTTTTTTTGATAACACCATATTGTACCAGATTTTGTACAATTATGCAAACAACCACATACTTCAAACTGAATAAGTAAAAGTAGCATACACACACATAACACCTTAAGGATTTGAAGGTTTGATTCCCATTGCTGAGTGTACGCATTCATTGTAACTTAGAAAAAAGGGTTGAAGCCTTCCTTAATAATTTTTTAGGATGGATGGAGCTAGAACCTGCTCAAGTTGGCCACGTTTAACCAAACTCATTTTTACAAAAGAAAAAGTCAACACTCACAGAACTGCTCTCTTTATTCCCCCTTCTCTAATAAAAAAATGACAAAGGTAATTTGAGCTTGTAAACCAGTTTACTAAATGTGAAGTTTCCTTAATAAAATGGTTTGACATTATGGGAAATAGCCAGCAGCCATATAGTATAGTTTAGCAAAAAGTCTGAAAACAGGGAGAACCAGCTATCCTAGATAACTCTGCAGAAAAGTAAAATGCACTAAGAAGAACATACAAAAAACAAAACAAAAAAACCCAGCAAAAAATTACAGTTTGTGCTCTTTTTCTCCCTCTCTCCAACCCTTTCACATATTATTCTTTCCTCTGTATTCTTTGTCACCGTCTCCCCTTCTATCTCCTTCATCTTCTCATGCAGTCTCTATCAACAAACCTGGTATATTTTTCTGACTCAGCTCAGTCTCTGCTCTGCTCACTTCAGTCAGACTCCCTGTCCTGAGGCTGTTGATGCTGACTGGTAATGGCTTCTCCAGACTGAGCATTATTCTCAATGTGCTGTGAAACCACTGGCCAAAGACAACAATGGGCCCCACTAGCTTCCCAAATAATCACTTTGATCATTGCGAGGGCTGGTCTTAATGGCTACTAAATGCTGTAGTGTGGAAAACATTTGGCGTCTGGCCTACAGTTTGATCCTTGCAGCAGCAGAGGACCCGACTCTTTTGAATCGAGAAGCCCTTTGCGGTGTTGTAACCCTGTCCTGTTTTTGGCCTTACTTTTTCCACGAACAATTTTTTGATAAGTGTACATGCTTGTTTTAGGCCTGCTTAATACAGTTGGATAACTTCACACTTGGAAGCTGCCCAGTGCTCAACAGTCTTCAACTTTTGGCCATTTAACCTCGTCTTTGGAGAAACTGATGGTTAAGGGAATATTCCACCACTGGGGCATCATATATCATTGATTCTAATGGATACTTTATCAGATTTTGTGTAATTAACCTTTCTGCTGCAGCCCCTTTCCAACCTGCTTTGTCTGTTTCCACTTAAAAGTTGAGATTTCATCCATCCTCCAGAAAACTCCTGAACAGTTTGGGATGTGGACTTGCTGAAAATAGCTGTTGAGAGTGGAGGGAGCATTAAGGGTTGTTCCAGTTGATGCCCTGCACTCAAACCGAGTGTCTTGTGGCTGCATTTCTTTCTGGGCTATTAAAGTTACTTTTGATGCAAAGAGTTTATTTTCCCTTGCACAACTGGAAATATATTCATATATATTCCATATATTCTTCTATCTCTTTCTTGCTAGTGCAGGACCAATCAGTTGCAGAATTTCAATGTGTATGTTCAATATTTAAGTATGGCACCCGATGAGCGATGGCTTTGCCTGCTAGAATGTAAGATGTGAAATGTGTTCACTGAAAGAAAAATCTCTAATTTCACACAGAAGTAAAGAATTGCTTCTAGAAATCTAAGGTGCAGTGAGATATGAACTTCCAAAACAAAGAAATTTGTGTAACTGTGTCTCCTAAAATGGATGTCTTGCTGTACAGTATTGTTAAATGTTAAATTGGTGGATCTGTAGAGATGCTGTTGCTTATTTGTTCTGAAACCAAGTTGACAACTGATGATGATTTAGATTACATAATATTTTTTTGTGTCTTTAAAATGTTTGAAATGCTCCTCTTTTCATTCAGTATTGCATTAAATGATGGTCAGTGTTGCCTATTTACACATCAAGCAGATGCAGAGCACAATTTGCATTCATTTGGAGTCATGTTTGTGTCCAACTTACGAATGTAAGTTAAATATTTACTCTTTTAGCTCTGTTTGTCTCCACCAACTCCCAAGAAGAATATCTGGCTCTTTAGCTGCTAAATTCTCCTCTATGTTAACCAGCTACTTGCCAACTCTGCCTGGCTGTTGATGAGAACAGAGATTCAAAGAAGTCAATATAAAACTATTGATTAGTGCATTAGTATTATTGGTGTTCTTTAAGTGCTTCACTCAATGGCAATATTTGTCTACCTTTTAGCTGACCTGAACTACTATATTAGTGTGTATTTCTTGGGTAAACCCGATAAAAGCAGCACAGACAGATGGTCATCAGCCGCAGATTGCATGCAATGTGAAATTGTTGAGCAACCCACAGTGAGAAGTGGACATCTTGAGCCAGCACTGGACATATGTGAGTAGTTAAACTGGTTCTGGCAGCTGTTTGAGTGCAGTGACTGAAAACAAAACAGCAGAACACAGAGAGCGAGCGAGCGAGAGATTTCATAAAAGTGCTGAATAAGTCCACGGAGCACTGGGTTGTAAAAGATGAAAAATGAAAAGGATGTTGACCGGTCAAGTGCAAACTCAGAAGTGAGAGATTTTCACTGGAATTGAACTGGTTCTTGGTGGATTATTTGCATTAATAACATCAGCAAAGCAGAGACGTGATGCAGGGGCTTTCTCCTCACAGTGCCCTCGTTTTCTCTCTGAATCCTGCTCAAAAAGGCTACACCCAGTTTGTCTGGTCTTATCCTTCACACTCCGACACTACTCCTCTAACACTCAATCACACAATCTCAACTCAAATCCAACCCCTGAATATGTTTCCATCAAGTCTCCAAACCATGTAATTTCTGTGGGCTTCAGCAGTCAGAGAGAACATTTGCCATCTCGCCACTAGTGATCAGTACTTCTGTCATTGAACACAGGGTGAGATATTTGACAACTATTAGATGGATTGCCATGAAATGTAGTACAGACACTCATTGTCCCAAGAGGATAAATTATGAATTATGACTTAAAGATGCTTTAACATATACTCTTGAATGAATATATTCTCAAAACATTGTGGAGGATGTTTTATTTTAATTGGAAGACCTTATATTGGGTGCATAAATAGTTCTGAATGAAACATTATACAGCTAGCTGTTTATCTGGCAGTTGAGCACTCCCCTGCTGACAGGGGAGATAAAAATCATCACAACCACCAAGAGAAACTTCTGCAGTCAAGAATTAAGGCTAACAGGGGAGACCTTAGCATTCCCATTTCACAACACAGTATTTTTAATACTTTATTGACCTGGGAAAATCTGCAGGGGGGTGTTCAGGGACTCAGTTTTCAAAAGTGGGGAGATATCTAAAGGCTGGGACAAATGGGGTCTAGTTGAAACAGGGTTGTCTCCCTGCGTCTTCCGGCACTATGCAGCTGAATCAAGTGCCTCTCAGCTAAAAATCCTCCAAAGACCTGTTGCCTTCCTTGCCACCTTAATAATCACATCCACTGTAACAGTTTAGAGTAATTTGAGTAAATTCTATGCTATACAGTTTGTAATTAAAAACAATGAATACAAATTAGTTTTTAAAATATTTAACAGAAATGAAGGCCAAGTTTTTTCCTCCTCACAGCACTTTTACATGGAAACGTTGCATCTGTGCGTCTCCATCTCATTCTTCTTCTTGTCCCTTCAGAATAAAGCACAAAGTCAAAGTTCTGCTTCTGATCGTGTGCGGTTTGTTTTCTCAGTCACTCCCATTTGATGAGGTCATCACTCCGCGTCAGGTTGGCGGCGCGCTGGGTGCCGTCCCGCAGCTGTGGAGCGTCAAGCTGGAAATCCCCTCATCCTCAGTCCTCGGCCCCTCGAGTGTGTGCATATGAACATGAGTGTACAGCATGTGGGGAGGTGTGTGTGTGTGTGTGTGTGTGTGTGGCTGGCTGTGCCTGTAGAGCTTGGCTGCCGGTGTGTGTATTTAGGTGCTGGCTTTTGTGGTTGAGGTATTTGTGAGTGTTTTATTTTGTGTATTTGTGCGAGTGCGAGTGTGTGTGTGTGTGTGTGTGGGCATGTTTGTGTGTTTGAATTCTGGATTCTCTCAGCCCATGTGGGCCCGGCATGTGGTTGTGTGTGGCCCACTGAGAGGAGGCGTGTGGCAAGAAATGTGTGTCTTAGATGGAGTACAAAGCCAGTTTGTATTAACTTTCATAACCGTGTTATCTTTTTCTTCCCCTGTGTGTGTGTGTGTGTGTGTGTGTGTGTGTGAGGGAGAGAAGGAATTAGACAGAGAAAATGAGGACAAGGTCTGTTTGTATAATAAACTTGCCTAACTTTCTTTTTTTGCTTCCTTCCTTCCCTCCATCATCCTTATCGTTCTCCATTTCACCCCAGCGCCCCCGCACACGTTCATACACTGGCTCAATGTTTACACTTGGACCCACAGAGCCAGTTCTCTCTCTCACCTCCTAATCCCTCTCCCTGCTCCAATCCCTCCCTCCTTCTCTCTCTGTATCCTCCGATTCCCTCACTTTTGCCCTCATTTTCTCCTCTCCTTCTAAACTCCGGTACTCCCCTGGAAAGTTGTCCCACTCGCCTCGAGCTCCGACGCCCGCGCTTTCCCCACAGAAACTCTCCCTGCATATTCTCTCTCACACACACAAAGACACACACACGTGATAAACACCATTTGTCTCTAGTTAGTGTGCTGTTTTCGGCTGCTCTCTGTGATTCAAAACAGTAGATGAATGGTGGAGAGTGACTGAAAAAGAGACAGAGCTGAGGGCTTCTACAGGATGTTGTCTTCAAATTCAAATCGTTTTTTATAGTGGCAGTCCACAATGGCCTCGTTTTTTGTTATTCCATTTCCATCTTTGGTGCCAAATTCTCCTCGCCTTTGCGCCGCACTTCCCGTTAGCCAACCACTTGTCAATCAAACATTGTGGGTGGTAATGAGACATCTCATTCCTCTGTATGAGTGTCTGTGGTTTGTCTGAGCGGCCTTCATGCTGCTCAATCAACTTCCAAAAGAGACAGTACAGGACACATTTTATGATAAACAATGTGGACACAATATAAAATTATGTTTTTTTGCCTGTATGTCAAAAGGCTTTGAACACAGTAGAAATGTCTGTCTGTGGCAGTGGTCAGTATTTAAGATTTATAACCATGTTGTGTTGTCAGAATGCAATACTCCAGCAATAAAAATAAGGGACTGATTTTAAAAAGAATGGTGGAAATCAAAGCAGGAGAGGCAGGATCCTACGCCTCAAATAATGCAATTCAATAGCGTCTTTCCCTCGACCCTCCCTGCCTGCCTGTTAATTTGCCCACGTCTTTCAAACTCCACACACAGTTTGTAACGCAGGCGAGATAACCCTGGTGACATCACTATGTCATCACAAGAGTTATTTTCTCAGACTCAACCAAGATACTCAAGAGACACAAAAGACATTATTCAACTGTTTTTACAGGGTGAGTGGTAATCAGCATGACACATTAAGATAAACAGATCTTAATGCTCAATCACCGGAGTGCCCCTTCAAACTACATCTGGACGGCTGTACAGATATCAATCAACTAGATTATTGCTGCATTAATTTGAAAAGTACCAAATGTAGACAAATGTAGTAGAGTAAGAAGTACAATATTTGCCTCTGAGATATGTAGATCGGTACAGTGTATAGGTAGGAATCAATATACAAACGCTGCACTTCAGTCAGTCATCTCCTCCCCTTCCCCCCTAATTGAAAACATCTCTCCCAGCTCAGTCTCATTTATCCCTCCTTATCTTTCATCATTTCCATCTCCGTCTCAGTTCTCACACAGGTTTTTGTTTCTTTTTTTGCAAGCTCCCACTTTCTCCCTGCAGAAGAAATGTGTCTTTTTGCCAACACATCTCGCACTGGGCAGTCCAGCCTCTGGGTCAACAGGGGAAGTGGAGCCAGGGGAGATCCAGTCTTGCTCAAGGTCACTTCAGCCGGGTGGTGTGTTGCAGCAGCTAGACATCCCTGTTTAACTGTGGGATGATTTCCTGCCTAAATAAGTTAATGAGGCGCCAATACTTGACCCCCAAAACATGACACAATTCAACCTCTGCCGTGCTGCGCTGGCTCATGCAGAGGAAAACACTGGAGATTTACAATATGTGAGTGGAAACTGACTGAAGGACTTCAGCAGGGTCACTGCTGAACAGTTTTGGAGAGCCTGCTTCCTGCCTTTCCTCTTGACTCCTGCTGAATCTGCTATTCCCTGCAGCGTGGGGGGCAAAGTGTTAAAATACTAAGAACGCTCATTTGATTTAGTTTCATGATCATGAGTGTATTTTAATTAATTTCCTGTCTATTTAATTGTCTTTTAATTATAATGTCTATTCAACTGTATGTTCTTTCATTTTCCTTTACATTGTATTAATCATTAAGCATTTTAAAAGAAATCTAAAATAACTGAATTTCTGTCTGAGAGAGGACACTTACATGGAGAAGGTTTAGATGTTTGTATTCTGTATGAACAGTGAGTAAACTGCAATGAATACAAAACTAAAGGACAACCAGCATTTAAGATCCTGTTTTCTTGTCGATTAACCCAGTAATTCAAACACTACGATCACTGAAATACACACACACAGGGTCTCCTTACTTGTCTAAATATAGAGTCGATGGTGATTGGAGCAATTTTTCCTGTTGTGTTTTGAGTTGATTTATTAATTTGATCTCATTTTTATTTTTGTTTTCAGGGGGCGGGGGGTATTTTCCCACGATCTATCTGGGATGGAGCCAGGAGGACGGAGATCCACTGCCGTCAGAAGGGAAGAGAGGGAGGACAAGTGTCGCCCTTCACCCCTAATCCCACACAGAGAGAGACACACACACACAAACAGACACACATACACACACACACACACACACACACAAACAGAGACACACAAACACACATACATACACACACACACACAAACAGAGACACACAAACACACACACACACACACACTTGTAAATCCCCCTGACACTGACAGTAAGCCAGTGGCTTCACACATTCATCTCTGAGCCAAGTTCTAACTGGCTCCGACTCATCACCTCTTCACCCCATTATGACTGATAACATTTGAACTCTGATACTGGTATATACATTTCATTATAAAAACATGACATAGTAAATGACATAATATCTGACATAATTACTCCAGTGGAGTTACTCAATGGCAAACACAGCAATGACACAATGGTACGTGACATTATACACAAATGTTGAATAAAACATCCACTTTAAATGTCCATCCTGTATGCAGAGTAAGTAGGAAGTAGTTAGAACCTTTAAAAACTACAGTTTTTAAATGACCAGTCATAAATTAGTAGATGGTCATTTTCAACAATCTTCATTTTGTGCGTCATCATTCCTATCCATTTAAAGGTCAACTAAAGGGGCTGATCTAGACAAGGCTATGAATTCTGGAGAAAATTGTTGTTTCCTCACTTTGCTTAACTTCAGTTGTCAGGACAGTGCCTCGGAGAGGGTTGATTTCAGAAGTTACTTTATCAGCCAAAATGTCAGCTATATGGGAATCAAACTATGTGGCTGCACCCACTTGACTGCATACTGTACCATATGTCAAGTTCACATTGCCTGTGCATGGCATGTGGCATGTGCTTTGTAAAGTTGCTGGCTTCATGTATCTGTTAAAGTGATGTTTTTTTCATTCAGACACGAGTCCCAGCTACATGAATGTTCCTCGTGGTTTCATTCAGACATGAAAGAAAATGCTTGAAACAATGCTTTTGAGGTATTTGGCACCTGGTGCACGAGGTGGAGCGCTGTCACGGCCAAAGAACAGAGGTGAGTAAAAAAGTTGTGAAACCGGAAGAACAGCATATTATTTTCTCTTGCTGGCTGCATCACTGATGGATTTTGAAACCAACTTTGTCATCAAAGCCTTAATAATGGACCATTGTGAGCATGAGAAATAAAACAAATTCTTATCAATTTCAGCATTTATCATCAGATAGCAAATTCTGCTGCCAAATTAACAAAGTTCCATAGAGCACAAGCGTACAATGCCAGCCCCACTTATTCAGACATGAGACCAACATGTTACGGGAAACTATAAGGTCAGAAGTCAGAACTTCAATAACTACATCTCATATATGTAAAGATTCTTGGTAATTTCTGTTTTAATTTCAGATACAGTAAAATGTCAGCTGTCCATTGGGTGCCAAACAGTATTGCCCAAAAATCGTGTCAAGCCAGAGTTTATTTGCCTTTCAGCAGACCTCAGGGTGACTTTTCAGCTTCCTCTTGTTGTGCTGGAGTCCATAGAGGAAACACTTGGATATTTACTAAGGCAGACAGGTTAAGTGCTTCTCCCTGTCCAGTAGCAAAAGTGGGACTGACTAAGAGGGCTGAAACGCAAACCACTGGAAACTGACTAAATTGGAACAAGAAAACCTTTGGGCTGAAGTACAGGAAAGAAGTGCTTTACTGTTTTGTAGTGAAGTTAGTAAGTTATTTGGAATTCAGATCAAACCTGCTGATTTCACAAGTAGTCAGTGAGATTTGACCTATTCCTGCCAAGGGCTGAGCTGAAATTCTGTGAATTGAAACCTTTCAAACACATGTTGGGCAGGGACACTGGATTACACAAGTCTGAAATTAAAAACAAATGTTTGCCGTGAAAAAATGCAGTGACCAGCATAAACGATGTGTGATATATTGCAACCATGACACTTGGTAGCACTCACATCAGTTTTTGAATAAGCATATGTCATGCGTTTGACTGCACAGACTGATATATCTACTAATATTGTTTATAGCTCTAACCCACAAATAATGAATGACCTATGAGGGGAAAAGTAATGAAAAGAAGTGGGGGGGTGGGTGTCCAAATCCACAGGGGAGATTTATCCTAAACCAGGACGGCGTTTTGAACGAAAGAGGAGGATGAGGGAAAGTCCCGAAAGGTGGAGATGAAGAGAGCGGAGTAGGCAGGAAGGAGTGAGTCAAGGCCTGGCCTTGTTATTGTTGGAAAAGTAGAAGGGGGGAGATTGGGAGCAAAGTGTGTTTCAGACTGTGTGTGTGGTAGTTCATATGAATATCTGTATGCATGCGTCTCTGGCTGCCTCCTTGGTTTGATACTATCTACATTTACTTCTGCTGTAAATCCCTGACATCTGGTAGTATGTAGGCAGAAAACCAAAAAAATGTGAGCAAACACAAAACTTAGGAGAGAATTAAGCTTTTTTTTTTTTTTTTTTTTTTTTTTTGGTAAGCATGGTTTTAGCCATTTTGGGAAACACACCGACATTTAGATGACAAAATTGATAAAAACTCTACTACAGCCACAGTCAGCAGTCTGTTAGCTTAGCACAAAGACCAGACTGGCTCTGTCAGTAAGAAAATACACCTACCAGCATTTTTTTTATTTTTTTTGTGAATAAGTGAAGAAATAAGTAAGAAAATAAAATGCAGTGCATAGACTCTGTGTGTGTGTGTGTGTGTGTGTGTGTGTGTGTGTGTGTGTGTGTGTGTGTGTGTAAGGAGAGAGGGATCAAGCCAGAGAACAACATTGAGCAATCAAGCGAGCTGAGGTAAGATCCAGGGTGTATTTCTTCCTAAGCTGCTAAAAATACCGGTTCGTATGAGAGCGGGTGAGAGTTGGTGGTCTGTGCTGCTGATACGGCGGCCGTGCCTGAGTTGCTTTCTCACCGGTGTTGTCTTTCAACAGTTGGCACTGAGCCCCTGAGTAGACCACCGGCTTCATGCTGCCGAATCCTCTCATCTTAGTACGGACCAGAGGGAACGCATGAGGTGGATGTTCAGGTTAAAGTGAAGCATCTTCATGAAAGAGCATTCATTACAAAGTGTTTGTGCAGTGTGACAAAGATGACATAGGTGAACATAAGGTTAAACTTAAAATTACCAACATACAATACATAAAATAAATAACTATTTATTTGCTTAATTCTTGAAAACAACATTTTGGACATTTAACAAATTAAAGGAAAATGGCTACAAAGATTACCACAAAAAAATAATACACAGTTAATTATAACTAAAAGTATTATATCCATCCCTGGTTTAAAGATCATTGTGTATGTGCCACTCTGCTGATGTGTGAATGTGTAGGGCAGTGATATTGCCCCGAGGCCCGTTCCCTCCTCACCGTTCATTTGGCACAGTTTTGTCATTTAATGCTCCTTCATAATTGAAGAAGTTTCGCTTCACCAAATCCCAGATTTCTCAAGCAACATCAGAAAGACCAGAGAGAAATAAAAATGTAAAAATTCGAGAAAAACACACAAAAGAAGGGCCAGAGATAGAAACATAAAGAGGAAAAATGCCCTGAAAAGAGTGAAACTAATTAGGAGCTGAAGTGAGAAAAAGGGAGGTCTCATGTTTGAAACCACCAAACATGACCTCAACAAGATCCAAATGGGCATTAAAATACATTAAAGTCATTAGAGGTCTTTCAGTTCTTTGAGAAGGAGACCACTGACCGCCACTTTGGGATGTAAACAACACTGCTGGCATACTGTTCGTTACGTGACTATGCCGTACAAACAAGACTCGCTGATCTGTAGACATTGTTTTGGTTAAACCGCTAATTGAACCTTGCTAACTTCATGCATTGAACCTAAATTCATCAAGGACATGTGTTTTCTGCTGAGAGAGCACAAACTTTCCCAGCACTGTCATACCGTGTACGGTTCAGTTGTACGGTTACACACTCTGACTCCTGGGAGCTGCACATTACACAACCTGTTAGACTGTCAACCTGGGAACCTCGTGTTGATGTGTGGACAGTCCAGAAGGTTTTTTTCGTACGTGAGTCACGTCACCAGTCGTCAGATTTCCACACTTTTTTGTTTGATTAACTTCTTCTCTTTTTGTATGCAAAAAGACATAAACCTATAGAAACCAAACATTAACAATCCTGAAGTCGCCTTGATGTTTATACACTGACAGCACTGCACTGCCCACCTTCATACTGGGCCTTAGACACATTTTAGTCATTATATTAAATATATTTATAATTTTTTATCTTTTATTTTTTATCCATATATTTAACTCTTATTTTCATGCTTTACTGTAATTATTACTTTGTACCACAGACTAGCCTTTTTAGCACAAACTCACATGCCATTTCAGCAAATTTCAAAGTAACTATGGTAACTACATTTAGTTTGCCAACTACCTCCAATCAAGGACCTTCCAGAGGATACACACACCAATAGGCAGTGTGCACGCTGATTTTTGGGCAAGCTGTTGGTCAGTCGATTGATTAGAAGCCAACCAATCTGCAAACTGCGAGTGCTTTACACGTTTACATGAACTTAAACCCATCTTGCAACTTCTGAGCCTGAACGACGACTAAAACTTGAGTTTAAAGGTATAAATTGCAGTGTGGGTTGTTCAGAAACTGATTTTGGCAGATAGTCAAGTAGAAAATCAACAATAAACATTTCCAGAGCAGTCATCATGCTTTTCCTAGTTTTAAACTTTAACATAAGACCCTGCTTTGTCATATTTACACTTGATTTTTTCTTTTTTTTTTACAAAGGCTTTCATTTTCTAATTAACCATGAAAGAACCATGTAAGGCATTCAAAACCGATTTCAAAATCAAACCCAAAGAAACCAGTCTCCCAATAACCGAACCTCCTGCTTTTGCAGTGTGTAACACGGACATGTATGTGCTGTATGCATTGATATGGACGTGACTTAATGTATAAACACACACGCACAGACCACATGTTTAAAGTAGATACACAATAAGCTCACGGCCGTCAGATGATAGATGATGAGTCTTTGTGGAGAGGAAATGAGCTGGATCAGTCGTAGCAACAGGCATGTTACCACGTGAACGCCCAGCGTAAACACACACACGCACACGCACACGCACACACACACACACACACACACACACACACACACAGTCTGTAATCAAAATGTGATGCCAAAAGTTTTCAGCTGGGTCACTGACACACTTCTCCCATTACTGAACCGTGATATGCATATTTTTGCACGCCGTGTGCATGTGGGTGCCTATTGCAAACGATATATTCTCTGTGGTAAGTAAAACTGTCATGGGCCACGTGAGAATGATTGAACTCGGCAGGTAAGGTTAACCTGAGGAAAAGGTGTTGAGAGATTGAATGTCGAAGAAGGTTTTACCAAAGAAGGGAAGGAAGATGGGCAGAGTGAAAGAAAGAATGAGACAAACAGCGGTGAAGGGCAACGGTCACATCTGGCCAGAGTTAGTGTTTAAGAGTGGAATGGATGGACCGACAGGAGGTCTCTTGCTCTCTCTCTCTCACACACACACACACACACACACACACACACACGTAAATACACACATACACACCACATGTTTTTATTACAGACCTTGCATAAAAATGTCTTCTCTTTTCCAAAATATTCTGATGCACACGCACACACATTTAACCACATCAGGTTGCGTGAATCCTTAAAATCAACAGATATTCAATACACTGTTTACAGTATATATAGTAATACATTCAGCTTCTGGTCCAGTGTGTTCCCTGGGGATATTTCAGTTCAGCAGGAGTTCAGAGAGAGATCAAGGTCAAGTCTTTGTATATTTCAGGAAACATTAAAAACGACCTCGGAATTAGTTGCCACTTATGAGAAATGCCAGGATAAAAACAAAGGGATTGTTCAAGCTCTACACACCAGCGGGTTCCCTGATTGTTGTTTGATTGTTACTGTTTTGGTTTTCATTGGTGTGTAAAAGCAAGAAGCCACATGAAAGATTTTGTCATAAAATGAAGCAGGACCAGCCGTATAAAGGAAAAGTCCATCCCGGACTGTGATTCATTCAAAATGAATAGGCGCGAGCAGTCCTCAGTTGCATCCTCAGGAGACTTTTGAGTTTTGTTTATGCTCGTGTGAGACACCGTGACCTCGGCAGATGGTGCATGATATTCGGTTTAGAATTAGCTTAGTATTGAAAATGATTTCTCAAGACTTTATAGAGTATGTAAAATGGACACCATGAATGTTAAAAAAAGAGACAAATATCACTGATATTATAACACTGAACACAACAATGGCCAGTCATAAAGATCCCTCCCAGCTTTCAACATGTTTGGCTCATTTTCAACTCAAAGTGAGGTGGAGAGAGACATTTTCCCTTTACTAGTTCCTCTTTCAGACAATCTGGACCATCAGCCAGCTATGTCCATACATCCATACCTGACATGCCATGTAACACTTTACACACCACAGACCTGAATCCACTGAAGGGAATCATAAAACATCATCAGCATATACAAACACCTGAGATGCACAGACAATGTTACAGCACCATCATGAATCCCACCTGCGTGTGGTCTGGCATCAGATTAAACCTGGATTATGTGAGCTACGCAAACCAAACGATAGCTTGGCAAACAGAAGGGGGAGGTGTACGCAGGACCCTTGTTAACAGCTGTGAGAACTGTTGTGTCCCGGTGTTTATAGCTGACTGGAAAGAGGAAGGGCAGACAATCATCTCGCAAACAGGAGGACAAGGTGAGCTGTAAATCGTGTTTGGTTTGGTCACTATAGCAACAACCAAGTCTGAGCAATCTCTGTAGAAGCCATTTTTGCAGACTTTCAGTAGAGTGGCCAGATTCCACAATCATGCCAAAATTGGTCACATTAAAAACAGATGTTATTTTTAAACATAATGTGAGTAAAAAGAAAAACAGCTTGGTCTAGACCTGTTAAAAATCAATCTGACGGAGTCCTGGTTCACACTAATAAATTTCTTGGTGCTGTCACAGCAAAATTATGGGTACATGTTGTGTTTGAAGCCTTGCACTTTTCAAAAGTTGAGAGGTAAAAATGTAAAAACAGGGATTATTTTCACAACCTCCATAACACACAAATGTTTCTCATTATAGAAGATGAACTGGGTGTTGTAAGCACAATGATGCATGAAGCAGCAGGAGGTTTGGAGCACTAGAGTCAGCCTTAAGTGTGCTACAAAAAAAGTAAATTATGGGCCAAATCTCCTGTTGCTTTCCAAAAGCAGAAAGGTACTTTATGTCCAAAGATCTGTGTTATGACTTCAGGGAGACAAGAGTCCAACTAAATCTTACATTCACATGTCTTGATTGCAGCATCAAACCTTTATCCAAGTTGTTTCAAGACAAAACTTGGCAACAGTCTGAGCCGGGACTGAGCTGAGAGTAAATGTTGTTAGGCCCAAAGGACAGAGAGGTAAGAGAGCCTCGTCAGCCTTTTATCAGGGTCAGAGTTCGAGCTGCAGACGCAGTTTGGGGAGTTGATTCTGCCTGAAAGTCTCTCTTTCTTTCAGACGTCCTTTTTTGCGTCGTGGTGAGTAATTTACATGTACCATTTGCACGCACCATTTACAGAGCAAAAATCAGCCACTGCTGGGAGTTGGTGGAATGTGCACCGTATAAACATCAAATTACAGAGTGTGTGTTTCTGTGTGTGTATCCCTCCTCATGTCCAATCATGATAATCAACACTTCCATCATATAAAAGGCCCAGTGCAGTGATATGTTAGTATGTGGTGATGACTTTCTTTCTGGACGGCCACAGCTGTTACAACAGAAAAGAAAAATAACCCCCTCTGTGGCCAGTGTGCAACACATCTTTCTTTCTTTCATTGCTACATGTTATTTACTTTTGCATATGCTTTTTGTTCAAAACATGCATTCACAAACAACTTTTTAATATGCACTTTTATTTTTGTATATAAAAAAGGTGCAAGCAATATGGGTGTGTGCATGTGAGGTTGATAGTTTGCCTTAAATAGGAATTCCAAAAAGGAAGATCTACACTGTCGAATTGACATTGTTCCATTTATTTACGTGCCATCGCTAGCCTCATTTGAGTGACAGGCGAACGTTACTGTAAGAAAGTCGTATTTTACAACATCAGCAAATAGCCTTACTTTTATCCACAATTTATCCATCTATAGTGTCAAATTCAAAATGCTTTGTCACATTTCTTCTCAGATGGTTGGTGTCATGATTATCTGTTCAGCACAAGTTTTCCAGCTAGTTTTGCATTAGGAAAGACAGCATCAAAAGCCTAGTTTACTAAAGGGCAACAGGGCATGCACTGGGTCAGATGAATAGCTCGACATTTTGGAAAATACCCTTATTCCCCTACTTAGTTAGATAAGATAGAAACCACCCGCAGCCAGTTAACTGAGCCGGCAGCCCGTAAAACCACTAGTCGTTTTGTTTACCTGGTTTACCTGGTCATTTTGTTTGTTTGTTTGTTTTTGTATGTATTAAACTACAAAGCTACAAAAAGGTGTTAATGAGCGAGTTCCAGGAGTGACGATAGATGCAGACAGTTTCATGTCTTTGTGGTAGGCCAAGTTACCAAGCTGCCAGTACCGCCATATATATCTTCTCATATGATCCCCAGCAAGAGTAAAATCACAGGTAACATTATTTGGGACACATTTCTATAATGTACCATAGTACTTAATAAATTAATAAAACCAAGTATTCTGTTACTATTGAAACCTGTGTGCATGTATGCACACATGCCAGCAACATGAACTCTCTGCTCTATTTTGCAATGTAAGACTGGTGTAATCGGTACCACCACTCTCTCCGAACACAACACACTTGCCTGCTCTGCCTCTCTTCCTCTCCCATTCTCATCTCACTCAGTTACTCAACCGGTTACTCATGTACTCCCACTCACTCTCTGCTTCTCTCTTTTCTTACCCCCAGCTCCACCTTCTTCTGTTTCACTTAACAAGCCCCAAAGCAGAGGGGCAGAGGCGGTGAAGAAATGTCAAAACGCTGGGCCAGGTTTCAGAGCTTATTCCCTGACCGCCTCCCCCTGACCGCCCCCCCCCCCCCCCCCCCCACCCCCCACTATCCTCCACCACAGGCCCCATCTCTCCTGCCAACACAGAATCACAGCAGCGTTTCTAACCAGATCCCATGTAATTTAAACACACACGCATTCACATTGCAGCTAATTAGATTCTCAATGATACGGGCGTGCATGTTAAGGGTCATTTGTGGTCATTTCATCTGTTGACAATACACACAAAAGCACACATTGGCTCATATAGAGCACACACAGTCCCTGCCGAAATAGCGTTGCTCTGAGTTCACCTTTTCCGGTCAAGATCGGCTGCACGTCTGGAACCTCACAGCCCAACAGGACTGACCACAGCCTGGGGAGAGGGAGCACAGACTGTGGGCGTCCAGTGGAGAACCAGAGAGACAGATGCAGACAAAAATACTTCACACAAATGGCCCACAACCATGAGGAACATTTGCTGGCAGGTTTCTACAAAAACTCTGCCTGCTACTTTCACAATTTAGACAAAAGAGGGAGGCAATTCAAGAAATCAGTTTATGTAATGTTTGCTTGAAATGAAAACCTGCAGACAGCTGAGCCTCAGTGTTTCAGAACTGAATAAAGAGACATTGCCATATTCATTTTGACACATCAGTATCTTTTCCATAAACAAATGAGACGTCTGAAGATGGCACTGCTTTATGGCACAATATAAGAGGGGAGCACTGTTCAAAAGTAGCCTAGTCCCAGATCTCCTAATCTTATCTGAAGGATATGTTCCGTGATTCAAGTAGGTCGGGTTTTGTGCCCATTGACATCTATTTCAGCCAGTCATTTGGAGAAACCATTGACCAATCAGATCTTTGTGGGCACCTACTCGTCCTACACAATTAGTTAGCTAGCCACTTAGTCACATCCACTAAAAATAGTGACACAAAAATAGGCATGGTGGATCAGATCGAGGCAGATAGAAGCTTCTGTCAGCTTGAACTGCAGCAGCTGCAGACTCGCACATCTCACCTCCCCAACACGATCCCCCCTCTGGACCCCCAGTCCAGTTGTGTTTATACAGTGGTGTCAACATCTGTGTACATTTCACCCAAACAAAAGCTGCGCCGAGCGCTCCGCAGAGCCGAGATGAAGGCAGGCGTCTGCTCTAAAACTGACATGAGAGGAGAGAGAGAGCAGGACCCTCTTAACCTCAGCTCATACTGCCTCTATAGACACACACACACACACACAGACACACACACACACACACACACACACACACACACACACACACACACACACACACACACACACACACACTTTGATCCACAATGGGAAGCCCGCAAGCTTGAAACACTCACACCCTCCATTTACACCAGTGACATTTAGAGTGGTGTTGAGGAAGAATCACACATGCATGCACACACACACACACACACACACACACACACACACACACACACACACACACACACACACACAATTATGTACACACTCAATGGTAAACAATAAAACCACAAGGAGTTTGGAGTGTTTGTATTTTCTGTGCCATAGTGACTAAAGAGGCCATAGTGGACTGGTAGTCACACCACAGTCTAAACATTATGGTCATGAAGGCAGAGGAGGATGCAGACTCAGTCATTATGCCTCCAACATACCAAGAAATCGACTTTGTTTTAGCATTTACTGACATTCTGTAGTGTGGTGTCTCACTCTTAGAGAAGTTGGTAAGTATGTAGATACACAAGAGTTTTATAAAGTCCATAAAAGTGTACCTTTATTTAAATGTTATTCTCCACTGTTAAGGAGGTTGCTTTCAGGGGCAGCTGCACTGAAGTACATTTACTTCTCAAACCAAATAAGGCAAATCAAAACAAAAAAGCAAAGTATCATTGCACATCATGACATATTACCTTTTCGTGGCCATTTCTTTGAAAGCTCTACTCTAATTTGGAAGCTTTCTTGTTCTTCTTTTATGATGTGATAATGATGACCGCAGTTAAGACCGAGACAGCTGATGTTGTTTCTCAATCAATAAAAAGGCAATATTATGGAGTGGCATGTGGAACATCCGAATATATCACACAGTCTCAGACATTACCATTTGTGGAGATAACAAGGATTATATTGATTTTAAGATTGTAATGATGTCAGCCCAGTTGTAGGATGTGATTCACATGTTATTAAAGTGATTAACTGAGGTTGAGTCCCTGTAAAAATAAAGTTAAAATAAAACTTGAGTCATTCCCTCTTTGAGTAATTTAGCTCGCTGTTAGTCTTGTTGAATAAAGCTTTATTGCCATCCTAATAAATACGTATAGGTGGCTGGTAGGTCTTGTCCAAGTTGTATCCTGTAAAACCACCTCAACTATCTGCTGCCATCCACAGTACTGATACATAATTAAAGTCACTCCTGTGTGTGTGGATTTAAGTTTATGTGTGTGAGTTCAGTTAAGATGTTTTGTTAAAGTTAATTTAATGATGAAACTGCAGTCGCTGGCGCCCCTGGAAGTGACTCATGTGTGTTGGTTAGCTTCGTTTTTCCCAGTAACTATAACCCATGATGTACGACTATTCAGGACACAACAAGTCAGAGGCAAAAGGTCATTTTGAGGGTTACAAGGTTGTTCAAGGCCACATTGCCCTGTAAAGCTAGTGTGGTTCCCACGCACAGGGACACCGTGTTTATTCAAAATGACCCAAAATGTGAAGTTGGTGAAGAGAAATAACTTAAATTCAAAACATCAACACAATCTTTTTCTACATGAAGGAGCAGCATGGTAATGCGGTCAGAGCGATAACCATTCTTCAACTGAGCCTCAGTTTCAGTCCATATCTGCTCTACTGAAGTGTCCTCAAGCAGCTTAGTTAAGTCTCACACCAGACACAGTTTTCTGTAGGTGATGTTGACCTTGAACAGAAAAAAATACCAATACAAGATTCTAAATAATATAGATCTATTTGGTACTAAATTTAAGAAACAGAAATTAAGAATGAACATTTGTCACAACAACATTTTTAGGACATTTAGAAACCTAAAAGGCTGAGACTTCGAGGATATCTCAATACAAACATGGTCATTGCACTTGAACTGACACTTTCCTTAAACTGTGTTGGCAGGTTAAACCCTGTCAGCCACTTAAAACATGTTTACACGCCTGACCGCCAAATGACAGAGTTCAGATACCAAAATGAGAAAGTAGGAGGACTGTATTTTCACTGGGCATTCTGACACCTTTGTCTTAAATAATCTATTCAGAATAACAAAGTGACTATTTCCATTCCAAGTAATTATAGACCCTTTGCTCTTGCGTGCTCCTGTAATTAAGGACAAAGCGTGGGCAAAATGAGGAAGATTCCCATCCGTTCTGAATGCGAGGCCGCAAAGCGTTGGTTAGACTGGCACATTGCTTCATTCTGAGTCCAGTAATTATCACCAAAAAAATGGAGGTAAGCCCAAAGCAGAATGATGGAGTTACTGAAATAGATAAAAACAACTTTCTTTTCTTGAAAAACATGAGAATCTGTCTTTCTTGGCCTTTTTTTATCCAGAGTGTCTCTTTCGAGCACTATAGTAAGATCTAATATCCAAATCTAAACTCAAGACGAGTTTTCCAGGCTGTCCATGGAGTTCAACAAGCAACCTCTTGGCCAATTCACACTTTGAATTTTGAGTGTTTCACTAATTAATAAACCCTAAAAGTGGCATTCAGATATAATTCAACAGATGACAGGAAAAAGTACAGACGGTAGAGAACTTGTCTGTATGACCACTATGGGAACAGGTCAAGTCAATTTTATTTATATAACACAATATCACAAATTTGCCTCAAGACCTCAAGGTACGATGTGTACCTCATACAACACCCTCTATCCAACCCTCTAGACCCTTGATTCGAATATGAACTCCCCTCCAATAAAACCCATTAACAGAGAAAAAATGGAAGTAACCTCTGGAGGTATAGAGGAGGGATTCCTCCTCCCAAGACAGACAGACAGACAGACAGACAGACATACATTTAATAGATGTTGTGAGTACAAAATAGACCACCATAGTTAATTGACAATTCAATCAAGAATCGATTCTCGATTCAAAACCAATTCTCGATTCAACAAATAGAAAAGAGGCACTAGTTTCAGGCTCTTACTCCAGTGCTTTGTGCGCCAAACTGTCCGCTCATGTTTTCAGTCCACTGAATTGCAATATCAATTGTGCAAGACACTGAACCCCAAGTTGTTCCCGATGGAGCATGGCCAGCACCTTGCATGGCAGCTTCGTTGTCATCGGTTGTTATGCGAGTTGTTTTTCCATTCACCACTAATGGATACTGCCGGAGACAAGGCTTTTTATCATGAATATCTGCATCAAATCCAGAAGACATGATAATCGGTTTTATTGCCCCATCCTGCCAAACTTCCACAGAGAGAAAAACTCCCTTGGTTCCTCTTCGTTTCCGTCACTAAATGCAATGAGTTCTATCAAAGACATTTAAAGGAGCACAGGCATGTATCTCTCTAACTTCTCTCTCTGCATGTCTTTTATTGCGTCTAGCTGTGTCTTTGTCGATGGTGTTCCTTTTTAACAAATTATATTTTCTGTCTCAAAGTGTGTCCTTCTAGCTTCAGTCGGATTTTCTTCTGTTAGCCTCTGCCAACTCTTATCCTTTTGTCTAATTACTTTGCCCTCTTTTTCCCCCCAATGCTCCATGCTTCTTGCCAGAATGTCATTATAAATAATTTGTTCTTAATTAACTGCCCTGGTTAAATAAAGGTTAAATAATTAAAATAGTCTAGAGCCACACCTGCAGCATGGGAACAATCAGATGGGGTTGGGTTGCGTTCCTGACCCAACAGAACAGTTCTGGCTCATTGCAAGCGATGATAAATCAAATAGACCCCACCCACCCGGTCGGCTACATTTCTTTGCACTCTGTCTTCCTTCTTCTCTGGCAGAGAGAGCTGCCAAAGGACGTCTAGGCTGCTCAGTTTCGGAATGTGATTACAGTGTCTATCTGCTAGAATGAAGATATTTTTGATACAGAGCAATAAACAAGATTATCGTGTATTCTTGTAGAGGCATGCTGACAGCCTAGAATTTCACAAAGCATACATAACACTTAAAAAACGTTACATCCTTGGTCATGGGGAATCCCCAGTTTTGATTAGTTGGAGAGAATGCATTGTCTGTATAAGCACAAGGTTGACAAAGCTGCATCATCATCAGTGTTTTGAATTATTATAAGTTTTCTAAAAAAAAAAAAAAGGTATTCCCTGAAATGAATAAATGGTTGACGGCAACTTGCCGTTTTTACACTTTGTATTTTGGCCTAAACAAAAATGATAAAACGTGTTGATAAGTGAGCTTTGGAGGTGCTGGTAGGCGGGTTTTGTTACCTTTGGACAGAGCCAAGCTCAATCTTTGTGCTAAAGTAATTGGCTGCTGGCTGTGGCTTGTTCTTTCTGCAAGAAAGTGAATGAGCCTTTTTACCAAAATGTCCAACTATGTCCATTTAGTAGCTGCTCCATGTGGAGCAATACTCAAATTTGAACTTTTCCCTTTCTTTTTCAGACACACTCATGCACACACTCCGTCCTCTTAAATACCACCAATCCTCCTTTAAACGGTAGTTTCATTTTCCATAAGTGGCTGCAGTTAGTAATAATAATCCATGCTGTGCTTGTTGCTGACCATGCTGCTAACGCTGTGTGATTTATAGCGGGGGTGGTTTGCCGACAAAACCCACCAGAGGCGACTGGCCAGGGGAGCGAGTGGGTGGGAGAGACAGCAGGGGAGATTTTCCTTCACTGAATGATCAGTGTGTGCAGTGCAGTCTGGTCAGCTTCTCTCAGGGACTGTGAGCCTGAAGATATTAAAGTCCTGACACATGCAGAGGTGAAGAAAAATACGTGCACATACAGTATGTATGCATTAAAATGAGAACGTATATAATAAATTCACATGAGACTGCACGCATGCATCTACTGCATAGTATACAAATGGCAACATGAACACCCTCTGTACTACAAAGCATCATGTAATCCACAGTGAATCGTGGTTATGTTAAAAATGTATGTATGTCAGTATGTACAATATAATGTATGTGTAAGTATTACAATTTAGTCAGTTTTCAACTCTAATTGTATTTAAAATGCAAGTCTGACAAACATGCAAATTGATACAGTACAAAAATAAATGATCAAAAAAAAAAATCCAAAAGTTAAATAATTTAATATCCTGAAAATCAAAATGGTCTGCAAAAAATACAGTAATCAGAATTTGTAGTTAAAGCTAAAACTTGCTCTGAAACTGATATAATAACTGAAGTAACAAAAACAGTTACATCATGTTTTTGTATTTAGAATAAATTTGTATAAAACTCTGGATGTAATGAACATATTGTACATTTTTTGAACACACACACACACACACACACACACACACACACACACAGCTGCCCCGGTCCAGTTCCAAATCATTTCAGCACATTTTGTGTTTGGCTCCCAGAGGCTGCCTGCTTGACGGGCTGCTGGTTTTATATAATGATTATCCAACCACGGGAACCTGTGATTTCACCCTGATATTTCTTCTCTCACAGCAGGAATATAAATCAAACAAAAACCTCAAATGTATGTTTTTACGGGCAGGAAAATTGGTAGCTTGGTTGAAAGCAAACAGGCTACTCAGTCAACGTTACAAATCTGAGGAAAATGTCTGAAAAACATTACCAGGCATGAGGTCATCCTTGTTTTGTGCTATATGTCATTGTGTTTCTGTAGTTGGGTGAGAGCAGGAGGACTGGAGCCAAGCCAGAACATCAGCCAACGAGATTTGGATTGATATGGAAAGACCATATGGAAAACATTTGGCTATCTGGTAATCTGATACTAAATCTGGGGTCAGTCTTTTAATAGTCAGCGAGGCAAGGAACATCTTCATGACCCCTTGAAATTGACATAAATAAACATACATACACACACACACACACTGACTCACTCAGACACATCGGTGTCGGCCCACGTGCATGTGGCAGTGATCTGGAACCCTAATTAGCTGAGGATGGGGGCTGAAGGACGGGGAGGGTGAAATTGGACCAGAAATTCCTCTGATTGAGGGGAAATGGGAAACAGGCTGGAACCGATGTTACCCTTTAGCCTGACAAACACACACACACACACACACACACACACACACACTCCAGCTGAATGATGGTTACTGGATCAGTAATGAAATATCTCAGTTGGCCCACTGCTTGGTGCAGATCCATCCCCTGTGATTATGGCCTCCAGTCCCTGGGTGCCAATATCCGTTGGTCCGAAAAAATGTGAGTTTGGAGGCTGTGATTACAGAATGAATCACTGACTAATCTGATTTGGATTACTCACTCTCTCTGTGCTGTGCAGTCTCAAAGCACTCAGATGACTAGTTTAAAAAGCCAGATCCTAAACCATTTATAGAATTTAGGAGCTGACATTTTTATCTTGAGAAATTACATGTACAACAAATAAGAATGTAGAGACCAGACCTTAATATGAGGTTCAGAGGACACGTGGGCAACAGTTAGGAGGCCTTGTGGTTAGGTAGATGAGTAGAGCCAGGTTTGTCTTGGCATCTTGGCAAGTATCCATCCTGCTGAATGGTCCTTAAACAATGTAGTGATGCTGTCCTGCTGCCAGCCTGTAAAGGTACAATATCAGTAGAAGACAGAATCTCTTTAGCATACTGTATAATCAACTTAATCAGTGTTAAGGTAATAAAGACAAAACAAAATAATGTCTTGGAGTCAGTTTTAAAAGGCAATAAAGCATCAAATGGCTGTAGGGATTGAACAACACATGCTCAATACATAACAAATATTTATTACAAATTCTTGCAGGAATCCTGAAGCTAATTTTAATAACTTGTATGATCTTTTTAAGATCCTTTCCATACATTTTTACCTCATTGCCACTTTGAGTTCTAACCAGGTACATCAGCGGCACACTTTAACTTACATTTAATATACACTGTAAGATAGCAACTGAACAGTCTTGGTTTGAGATAACTCCTTTGACCACTGTATCAATGCAACATAATTCAGATAGGCAGACAAGACAAGACAAGCACAAGAGAATGAACTGAGTTACCGACCCAATGCAACGCTTATTAGAAAGAGTAATATCAACCACAAGAGCTAGAAACATAATGTTGTTCCCCTATAACACACACACACACACACACACACACACACTCTTGAACTCTGTTATTAGGCCACTACTATTTTTATGCTATTGTCTTTTATAGTATGAATCAGACTTTGTATCCTGTAAATCTTTTCCACAGGGTGACATTTTGCCGTTCTATTGGTTGTAGGTCTATCCAAATGCAATTTGGTCTGTGCCTGTTAATAACGCCACTTGGAAATCGAATATGAACTGTGAGGTTCAAAACTAATACGTGTTCGTGAATTAGTCAGATGATGCCTGGCGAGTATTTCCCCATTAACTAAGTAGTTAAACATGTAACTTTATCAAGTCAGTTAGTATTTTTATCTAACTAAACTGAAGGACATGATTGGAATGAACAAAGTGACTCATGATTTGTACTTTCAGATTCAACTTATCCTTTGTCACTACTAAGATTTCTATTTCATATGTGCTTACATATTTTTTTGCAAACCATTCTAGGGTCTACATATACTCACATATACTGGAGTCACATCCAGGTACTGTAACTATTTGCTTTTTACTTCCATAACAAAACAAATGTAATTTAATAACAACCATGACAGCTTCCAGTTCTGTGTGTTCACAGATTTGTAAATATGGGTGGGCCCAGAAGGAGTCGGACCATGAATTGCGCAGTAAGAAACTGTAGATGGGACCACTGAGAACCAAGTCCGCATTTAGGAGCTCACAGTGGCTTCGCTGAGAGATATAATCCTGATGATTTGAGTTTGTGTTCTGTACATCCAAATAAAACTCATACGTGCTGGTTTGTGGGTACTTCACTTGTTAAAAGGATTATTCGCCATCCAGGTCTCAGCCCCAGCCTCACTTCCCTCCAGGGACGAGGAGCTTTAGGCCCCATCTATAACCTCAAGTGTCCTCCTTAAGATCCAGCCAGCCCAGTGGGAACATTGCAGACAAATCCCAGGCTTATTGCTCTCCACATAAAACAAACCCCTGTTCCCAATGGACAGACCAACAGCACCAGTTAATAATCCTGGTAAACCAGGTTTAGGATGGGTTGCTTCCAGCCATGGAAGGTACTAAATCTCACACTGTCACCAGCTGTGAGACTTCCATATATTCAGTCTTTCTATTGCAGGCAGTGCTTCCTGTCACCAACAGGCAACTTAAATGTGCTCTTCAGGTTTCAGTCAATCACTGTCTTTTTGACCACACAGACAGCTTTCTTGAGCTCAAAATGTAATTATCCATCAGGCTGCAATAGTAACACAAGGGCACCCTACAACTCCAATTACCCCCACCCTACACTCCGCTTTTAACCTTTTTGTGCTGCCCCGTGAGAAGCTGTGAGGCTGTTTGTACTGTAAAGTGAAAGGAAAAAGTCTATTATCACTCCTCATGATGCCTACTTACTTTTCCCAGTTACTCCCAGCAACCAGCTGTCAGTCACACATGATTGACAGACAAAAGCTTTTATATGTTTGTATAGCTAAGGGACTATATGGGTTTCTGTCTTTATGGCCAGACAAGGTCAAATAAAGTCTTTAAGTTGGTAGTTCTGTCCAACTTTTAATTGCCTTTTATTGACTTTGGAAAAGTCTGGCTGTCTGGGACCAGAACTGTCACTTAATCATGTTGTAAAGGTTTTTGTTGTCCGTAAGTTCCCATTCAACATTTAACGTAATGTATAGATCTGTGTATTTGAATGCCGAGCTGTTGAGTGAAAGACTTGTATCTCGAGTCAGCTTTTCAGGAACTTGTTTTTAACTTGGTGCCAATCTTGGTTCTGAAAGGGTTTCATTAGCCGAGAATAAATCCCATTTTAGAGTGAACACCATTTAAAATGTACACTATAGAACAGGCAGTCTGTATAAGTGAAGGGTTTTTCCACCACAGAAAAACAAAAATAAAAAAAATACAAAATTATATATATTTACAAAAGGCTTCCTGCAACTGAATACAGTACTATAAGCAATCCTTATCATATGGATCCCATTTTTATTTGTCTAAATATGTAAATAAGTATAATAATGAATCTAAATTAGATAAAACAAGGTTTTTACCAAAATGCATTATCAACCAGAAGATCTTCACTCACCAACAGGCAGTACAGGGAAAAAGTGCAAACATAATGGACATATTTTAGTTGCACTACAGACCCCCAACAAGCTTTTGATTCTGGTTGTGCAGTTAGACGAGCCATCATGTACCACTCTTCTTTGCATCATGTGGTTTAAGGCCTGAGGTTAAGTTTTCATAGTGACCACAAACAGAGTTTAGCATGCTAACCTGCAAACTATAGTCATTCCTGTTTATTTCCACATGCATACTATCATCATTCCCATTGTTAATGTAATAACTACATATACATTTGTCATACACACACACACACACACACAGCCTACATGTAATCCTAATTAATATATGTTTATATATATAGATTATATTACAAATGTTTGTTTACATGAGCTCCCATCCATATTACCTGTTGGTCATGGGTCCAAACTGCCAAACAGGAAGTGAGATTATCCAATGAGCTTTATAGTAGAAGAACCTAGACTGCGCCATGTTGGTTGGAGTACAGAGGGAAGTTTCTCATTGTTTCAGGGAAATCTTCCCTAAATAATTTATATTGTTAATATTTCTATGTTAGCACAATTAGAACAATGATTGACATTTGTATTGTGTTTACATAGAAATGTTATTTGTATATCTTAATTGATTGTGAACTAACTTCAGTTTGTCTTATAGGAGGGGCTTCCTGTTTAAAAGGCAGAGATAGAAGCTCCTCATGACATTTTTCCATGTATGTTTTTCTTCCCAACCTCACCAAAACTTGCCTGAATTCTTTTGTGTGTCTGGTGTAAACTAGGGATAAGATTACTCCGACCTCCATGTGTTCTCCCTCCACCACTCGGCCAATCCTTTACAATGACCTTCTCAGTTTTATACTAACACCTGGTATTGGTGCTATTTTCCTCAAAATGTCCTCAAAATGTTTCCCAACCTGCATATTCTGATCCTGGATTGGTGAAATACAGTAGAAGTATAATAACAATTTAGGTGGAAGATAGAAAATGTCAGTTGTTTGATCTGGTCAAGGTTGAAAATAAAAAGCATTTTATAGTCTGCTGTCCATTTTATCATGATTTTGGAGTGAAGCTTTTCCTGAAAATGTTGCAGGATGTCTGTTCCACATGATCAGCAGGCTTCAAAATGCCTTTAGTCACTTTTGGTGAATATATATAATGTATAGATATGAAGAGGAATCTCGGTTTGATCCTGAAAACGAAGTGGTTTTCCAACCTTAAAGGATTTAGAAGGATGAGTAAAATGGAATATGGCAACCCATTCATCGCGACACACTGTAATGAATGAGCAACAGTAATTTACAATTATAATGACATCATAAAGACTGGGAATGGTGGCTTATTTGTAGCATCCCAAAATCCTAGAAAGGGGAGGCGAAAGCTCAGGCTGCTTTCTGTGAAATGTATATCATTTATATGACTTCGTTACTGATGTGAGTGTGAGTTTTAAACAGTTTTTGACCCTTACCCTTCCAGATAACCTGTTAACCATTAAGTCTATCTGGCGTTTAACATTGATTAGATTGCGTGTTTTCAAACTACTTTTAAAAAGTTGGCAGTTTATAATATGAGTAAAGGGCAAAGTCAAGTCTAAAAATCAGCTTGGGCTCTTAAGAACTGAGTTGAATTTTCTACGCTGACCACACCAGCTTGTTATCATATAAAACAGAATTTGAAGAATCTGTGACATTTGTACTTCCTGCTTCAAGTCTTCTGATGCACCGTACATTTATGATCTGTTATCCATGAACTACCAACAGTGCTCTGCTTTGTAATGGGTCTTTCAATGTAGTAATGTCATCAACACAAAAATGTTCTGAAATGACCATACTTGGAAAATTAAATTATAATAATTTTTATGGTAGTGAAAGAGAGGGATTAAATGCTCTCCCGGTGTAAATGTTATTACCCTGTAACAAGGCTGTTGGTTGCTGCTCAGTTCAGTGGTTTTACAAACAGTCTGTGATGTCTAACTGGCTACTTAAAGTCATGTCAATAGTATGGTAATTTCTGGATTACATATATATCAAAGCAAGAAACGTAATTGTCTGCACATACATTTGTCTTATTCATTCAGTGCATTTGTATAGAGGTATTTTGGGAGGATGAGTAAAAGAGTGAGTAATGCCCTACAAACATCTTCAACTTGTCCTGTAAAGTAATTCAGGTTTGATATATGTACATGTGCATGAGTGTGTGTTGCCACTATTTCTCTGTTTTTGTTTCCATTTCTTTGTAACAAAAACATATTTCTATACAGTATCTGCAACCGCTGTCAGTCAGAAAGAGAGTGCTTTTAGAAGCATGTCTAAAGAAGTTGTTTTACTCTCTATGTATCTGATAAGAAACTTTGACACTGAAATTGCAGGCATTTGCTAATCTTCTTACAGATTATTGATCACAAAGTCCTTTCACCTGCTTCCAACATAAGACATGTAGAGTGAGATATTCATTCTGCCTCCGTAGTAAAGTCCTGGTAGTGCTGCTGAAAGAATGCAGCTAATCTGTCCAGATAAATTCTTATCAGAGGGAGGTTGTACGACATGCTCCTATAAAACAGAAACTCATCTTTTAGCACTGGAGAAACACAATGATCTACTACATCCCTTTTTAGCATTTAGAAAGCACATGTTAAGGAGAACAGAAAATATACTGTGGAGATTTATACGAAAAAAAACAGCCACCGGCCTTTTGTACATGTAACAGTGACTTCATATAAATCATAACTCTCTCCTGGGAGGGAACACAAGTCCTGTTTGTGAAGATTGACCACTTTGAGTCTGAGCAGTTGGAAAACCCCGGTCTGAAGCAAATGTTCTCGATGACCCTCACAAAAGCTTCTGTTCAGACGCTGCACGTGGTGATGAAATGGGTGGCTGAACACATCAAGCGGTCAGAGGAGAAAGTCGTGTCGGAGAAAGTCGTGCCGTCTTGGAGTGGTGATGAACAAGGTCAAATCATGACATTAGTGACCCATTACTGACTCACATCGCCACCTGCTGTTGACTTTTGGTAAGGAAATATCAATGTTAAGGTTTAGTTTCAACAAAAACAAAAAAATGTTCCAATATCTTTAGTATTTTATTTTTATTTCACATTTGCAGTTTTGTTTCCACACACAGCTGCAACAAATCATACTGAATATACAATTAAGTCTGACTGAGACTTACAAACTCACATTCTCTACTTGTTTTTATGTCTATCTTTAATAGTGAGATATCCTCCCAACACATTTCACAGAAGTGGGTCTTTAGTGTATTTTAGAGGTTTTAGCATCCAGTGAGTCTACGGATTGAAGAGTTAAACCCGGTCTTTTCTGTTTTTAGTTCTTAAACCCATACAACATTTTTGTTGTATGGTGATTTCACACTAAAATGTAGATGCTGGTCATAGCAGTGTCCCATTTAGACAAAAGGGTGGTTATAGGGAGCTCACCAACATTTCAACCGTGCCAAGAAAAACGCCCAAGTGTACAGGAAATGTCAGAGGTACAATAAAATCATCATCGAGTTCAGTTGGTGGTCATCCTGTCTTCTAATTATTTTTTTCAGTTGACCTTTTATTCTTGTCTGCCATTTTTCTGACTCAGCTTACTTTGTTCTATTTAATAGAGTTACTGTCTGTAGAGCACTTTGTGGCTCAGTGCAGGGGAGGAGCGTTATACCACAATAGTCCTCTGTAGTCGCCATCTTGTTCCTCTTCCAGCAGTTCTTGAGTTTCTCAGCTCAGCACCTGTCTGTGGTGATGGGCCAGTGGGTGTGTGGGTGGACCTGGCGTCAACGTGGCTTGTTTGCCAACCGCAGCTTCAACAATGTGTGACTGTGTCAACACAAATACCACTCTGCCTCTCTTCCTCCTCCTTGCTCAATCCCCAAAGCAGGAGGAGACAGCATGGGGGCCCAGTCAGTGGATTGCTTTTCTTTCTTTGCCATGTTTTACTGTGGTTTGCTACCTGAAGAGGGAAGAAAGCAAGTTAAAGTTTGACATATAACCTGAGCTCTTTCTCATGTGGAGACAGGGCCGTAGCCAGGATTTAAAACATTCTGAGGTCAAGGTTCAAAAGTCCCCCAGTGGAAACCCCACATGCCCAAAGACATTTTTGACTATCCACCAAAAAATGTGAGTAAAATTTTCTTTTTCCACATTTTATACATCAGTTGAAATACTAATATGTATTTTTTGATGCACTCTTTCCCCCTACATTATTTCCTAAATGCTGTTTCAAAGTTTTTCCCTCAATGTCAGGAATCAAATTTTGGTGAAGGGAACACCAAATCCTTTTATTTTTGTCCCTGGCATAAAACAGTCTGAACCAGGCTTATAAACGCTACGTGCAAAATGTCTGTGAAATTGTAGAATATAAACTCCTCATGAAATAAAACCTGAACTTCCCTTAAACAGTATCAAGGATGTGACCTTTGTATCATCAATGGTAGCTACAGAGCCCTATGAGGACTTTGGTCAATATGCATTGTTTTTAAATGCTTTTTAAATAACCTGACTTGAGATATATCTATCTGCAGAGATGGTGCACTGAATTTGCCATTCGTACAGTATTGCTGAATGTAATGTTTATGCTTTCAACATGTCAGTGTGCCAGAAAAGAAGTCAGAGGGTCTGTGACTGTTTGAAGCTCCCACCTGCAGCCTGAGTGTCAGCTAAACAATTTCTTTAGTTTAGAGATGAAGCCTCCCTCTTCCTCCTGCTGCTTGTCCTGTCCCTCCTCTGAGCTGGTGGACTGCGTGCCAGAATTTGAAGTGCTGCTGCCCCCTCCTGGACACAAACACACACTGCATCAGCTAAACTACTGACACCGCTGCTGTGAACAGGGAACTGACTGTCTGTCTGTCTGTCTATAACTGTTCAAATTCACACACTAGTGTACTACATACTCAAACAGTATGTCCTGCATACTGCATACTAAATTAATGATTAATTATGCCATTACCAGCAGACTGTTCACACTGATTCTTGCTAATCTAGTATCCATCTGGGCATTAGTATATACCAGTATACACTTTGGACAAAATCCACATACTATGCAGTTGGAGCGCATTACTTACTCAATTTGATGTCATACTTAGTATGATAGTACATTAGTGTGTGATTTAGAACATGGCCTACGTGTCCCTCTGAATACTAGGGTGGAGTGATGTTTTGACTGAATGGTGGAGTTGAACTCTAACCCTGACCTGTAGAGGGTGTGACACCGTTGACCGTCCCCTGAACATCCTTCTCCTCTTCAGCGTAAGACAGCAACAGAGAGCGCTGCCTCCGAGTCAACTTCCTGCAGGAACATGAGACCAGAGACACAATTTAATGATTCATTAAACTGAATCATGTGTATTTGTTCAGAACATCACAATCAGAAACAGATTTCTTGCCAAGTAGGTTTTCACATACAAGGAAGAGAATTAATATACAAACAGAAAAATAAGTAGAAAATAGAAATGTGCAATATAAAATATGCAAAGCATTCTGAAATGAAATGAGCTGTTCAATGTTTTAAAGTGAAGATAATGTTGAAAATAGTTTTTTGTTGTTATGATTTGCCAAAATAAGTAGAACCGTCATATTAATCTAGGACAGCTAGTAATTAATTTATAGCATATCTATGTGGGTCTTACTTTGGCACTCTGATCTTGATGTGAACGTAGTGATCTCCGTAGCTGTAGCTATTCATCCTCCGAATGCCTTTCCCCTGCAACCGGATCACCTGATCAGCCTGGCAACTGGAAGGAATCTGAAAAAACAGCTGACTTTAAAACAGAGAACAGACAACAGAAATTTCCTCGACAGAAACTGTGTGTGGGAAAGACTAAGGCGGTGCTGCAGTTAAAGTACAGTACTGGATTCAATTAACTGAGCTGCTTTATACCTCAGAAAGTACTTTAATTCAGGAATATTAATTGGAAGGACTCAGCGTTATAATTCTGCAGGGGAAAGTGGGCGGTGATGCTGTGTATTGTGTATATGGTGCAGCCCTGCTCCTTACTCACCAATATACTGATGGTTTCATAGAGGCCCTGTGTTGTGGCTGTGCCCCCCAGGATGGCCTGGGCTATAGAGATCAACACATCTGAGTGGATGTTCACTCCGTTACGTCTGAACACTGGGCTTCTCTGGACCTGTACAGACATTTCAGATACAACACATCAAACTCCAATACCACTACAGCACATGGCTTGAATTTAATAACTCCTTAAATGCTTCAAAAGCAAACAAAACTCACCCTGAATGTAATGAGGATTTCTCTATTCCCTACGGACATGCGCACTGTCTGACCATCTTCCACTCCTGTGAGAAAATAGCAACATTTTCCAAAGTCAGCAACAGTTAAAGTAGGTTTACATTGACTCACAATTTGGCACGAGATTAAATACACTGAGATGATGCAAACACACTTTTTGAAACAACTCTGTGAATTTGTTTTCACTTTTTTTAAGCCAGTGGTAGAAACCTACCAGCAGGTACTGGCACAGTGACCGTCTGCCTCTTCTTGGTCAGACCTGAACCTCGGCACAGTGCGCAGGGCGTGATAATGATCGATCCCTTCCCACCGCAGCGTCGACAGGTGGAGCGCATCATGAAGGGACCCGTGTGGATTGCCTCCTGCAGGGGGCGACAAAGATCAGAATCAATTCAGGTCAGTTTACATATACAACAATATGCTGTGGTGTATTGGTGCGTAACAATAAACAGAGATAAATAAGAAAGCAGAAGTAAAAGAACAAGTACTGCAAAAGTCAAGAAACATAAATATAAATAAAGATGGTAATATACTGTGTAATGGCTGACTAATAGCACAGGGGAGCAGTGTTTTAAAAACCAGCAGAGTCTTGAGTGCTTGAAAATAGTTCTCAAGATAATCCTGCTTACTACACTGCTGCCACCTGTCGGTCTGAAACTCACCATGCCAGTGCCGTTGCAATAGTGACACTGAGACACCTTGGTGCCCGGCTCGTTGCCCTTTCCATCACACCTCGTGCAGGCGTCGTCAATGTTCACACTCAGCTCCTTACTCACGCCCTTCGCTGCCTCTAAAAACGTAAGCTCCATCACAAACTGTGGAAGGACAGAAGACAACAATAGGCTTAATTACTCAATGACATTTTACATTTAATGCACGTACTGTATGTGTAACTTTTACTTCATTTACGTTACATATCAAAACATGCTGATGCTACAGTGATGGGAGTTCTGACCTCTGGCCTTTGTTCAAACATGTCGTGGATGTCTCCGAAGCCCATTCCTCCAGTGAACTCTCCAAAGATCTTCCTGAAGAGCTCCTCGGGGTCTATATTGGTTCCCCCGGCCCTGTAGTACTGCTGCTGGCCTGCCCCGGCACGGTTTGGGTCAAAGCCTGCCGCTCCGTACATGTCATACTGCTTCCTCTTCACCTCGTCACTCAGCACCTTCACAGAGAAACAACAGAGCAGGGAACTTTTACATAACTGGAGAGGGAACTAAATTATCTTTGATACCTTTATGTAATTGCTTTTTTACCTCATAGGCTTCAGCCAGCTTGGCAAATTTCTCTTTGGCCTCTGGGTCCTCTGGGTTGGTGTCCGGGTGGTACTTCTTTGCCAACTGGAAGGAGACAAAAAGGCAGAGGATGAGAAAACATCAGATTTAAAATAACAAAAAACAAAATCACAACCCTGCAGATATTTCCACAACAGTGTCACACAGGAAAGTGTCTCTCCGACCTGGTAGTACGCCTTCTTGATGTCCTTCTGCGTGGCAGTGCGGGAGACACCCAAGACTCCATAGAAGTCCTGCTTGTTTGCCAACCTGCTGCTGGTGTGAAAACACTGGCAGCCAATGCCATGGGGACATCTCCTGCCTGCAGGGACAAGGATCCAAAAAGGATTTAACTTTAAACCAAGTAGTAGTAGTAAAACTAACAGGAGACCACTGTAAAAGTGAAACTATTGATTTTTTTATTATTCTTTATCTCTTTTCGGTGTTGCTCTTTTTAGACGGTCCCTAAAGAGAGAGATAGAGACCATTGAATATATTTCCAACGTTACTGTAGATGATGTAATTAAACTGCAAAACAGTTACATCACACCTACACCTCTTGTGACAGCTTTTATCTATAAGTAGATATATATGTTGTCACAGAGCCTGGACGACGAGGCTTTGGACATTTAATAAACAGACTGTTGTTGTCACAAATATCGAGAGAGAGAGAGAGCTGCTGATTAAAGAGACTCTGGGGATGTCCTGCTAACAGTTAGCTCTCTCACCTGTCAGTCCCCTCAATGTCACGACATTTCCGTGTGTCCAGGAGCCCGGGCCGGCCGCTGTGCCTCCCCGCCGCGTCCGCAGTGTCGCCGCTGAACAAGCAGCTCCACGTCCGGCGGAGACATTCAGGAAACCGCCGCTACGACGTCCAGAGGACCCTGATGCCGACAGCCAGCGTGCTGTAAGCCGGGCAGCGGAGGACGCCATTTTGCGCGTCACTGCCGGGCCGGCGGCGGTCTGCGCATGTGCGGGATCTAACAGCACTTTGCAGATTTCTGGTTAAAACCGAAGGTGAGAGAAATGTCACCAGGTGCAGTCTGCAGTGGAAACACAGTGTGGGTGGACTGTGGGTGTCTGGGGCCTGCAAGACTTTACATGCAAAATATATGATAACTTCATAAACTATGAATTAAAATATATACATTAAGACTACTTGTGATACTTTATTATTTGTGTTTGTGAGTCAGTTGCACTTTGATTCCCTTCATCCTTATGACGTGTTTGAAGAATGGTTTAACTGAAATTTAATTAGATTTAAAGACTTAAATGCAGTTGCACTGCTGCCATAAAGATATAATTTTTTCAAGACCCTTATTCATGCACCATAGAGACTGTAGATGGCGACATGGAGCTGCACTTTATTGCACCAGTTTACTGGATCAAGTTCTGAAACTTGTATAAGTTCTTACAGATGATAATAAAATAATAATGATAATAAATAAATAAATAATAACAAAATAATAACAGATTCCAGGATCAATCGAATGATCCTGGAATCTGGAATCTGTCTGAAATCTAATCTAACAGTCTGAAAACTGTGATGGGACATTGACTTTTGTGTCCCAGGGTGAGGCTACAAAGGTCACTGAGAGGCTGGTGGGGCAAGAACAATGTATATCTGTATCAGTCGGGTGTCAAGACCGGGTCAGACATGTTTTTTTTTACAACTTGGTGATTGAAAACTTCTTACTAAAATGACAGAATGTAACTTTTTCTAGTAATTTCCATGGTCACATTGGATTTCAGTTCATGTTGAAAAGTAGAAGCATAGAGTTTGACCCAACAAAACCATATTTATAGGCTTCACTAAACAGACAATGAGTAACTAGCTTGTTAAATTAACAAAATCACATCAATCACACAAATGTAAGAGATGCAACACATTACCAGCTAAAAGACAGAATATAAGAGTGGTCCCAGTCAACTGTGCAGAGGCCCAAATGTGTCTTGGATCCCAGAGTGTCAGGGATTTTAAGATTTAATTTCTAAAAGTTATACAGACATATAATACGAGAAACACACAAACTATTTATCTCATATTTACTTAGCAACACCAAGCAAAGAGACGCTGTCCACTGACATGACAGGAGGACGGTATGAGAGACAAAAGCAGAGTAGAAAGATCAAGACTTTCATGTCTTGAGTTATGTCAGGTTTTTTTTTTTACGAGGCAAACATGTTGAATGGATGTCAGTGTGTGTGTGACCTGATGAAAGAGACGCTCACGCTCCCTTTCAATTTCCCCTCCTTCTTCCCCACCATCTTTCTCTCATTCCCCGCCATCTCCAAGGCGACCTGCAAAACAGCATCCCAGCTGTGTGTGTCTGCAGAATGTATTACCACAGGAGGCTGACATTTGCCACTCAGTAAATGTAAATATCACTGTGAGCAACGATTCTTATCTCAATAAAGATGCTCTGACTTCCAACATCGGAGGGTCAACAAAGACTGGTTAATATTCAGATATATAACGATGTGTGCATGTGAATCCTGACAGGCCAAATATGCTAAATGATAGATTTATGTTCACATGTTTTGATATTTGACTCATGATATGTGACTGAATTGTTTGAGCCTGGTCATTCTTTGCTTTTTAATCACTCCAGCTATGAAGCTCGAAGGTCTGAGGTCAAGTCATCAGATCAGTGGGAGGCGGGGCAGGAGTGTCAATCTTCACTCAACTACTTATGCTCCTACCCCTCCACCTCAACACACACAAAACCCCATCGTGTTGTCTTAAAGTGCCGGGTTTAAAGCAGCAGTGCTCATTGCAAGCCTGTGGTTATAATTAGTGTGTTGGGGTTATGAACGATGGTAATAGAGCTCCATATATCAGCCTCATTGTCAGGGACCGACGCAGCTACTTCATACCTCAGGCTAAAACACACGGAGGAACACAACACGACTGACCCAGATTGCCCCTGTGCAGCTCAAACAAATACACAATTGTGAGAAAAAAGTTATGCCTTTTTGCAGCACATGCCAAAATCTGATATCAACTGTGTTCATCACAGCTAAATTACAGTTAAATTATAATGTGTCCACCATGAGTTCTTGATTCTGATTGGCTGGCCGGTGCAGATTATCTTGTAGTAAACTGTACAGTTTAACCTGACACATATGAAACAGGTGCTGGTTTGTCATTCTGAATTAATGCACCAGTATTAAACTGTAAAGACAGCAACAGTGAGGCTTAGATTGAGAGCTTTGAGCCAAGGTTATTTGTGTAACCAATAAAATGAATTATTATCCCATAATCCCATTGCATTACTGTACATGAAGCAACTGACACTGGGTGTTTTGGGCTTGGTGAGCGTGTAGAAATCCTGTAAATTCCACTAATGTTTCAGCGTTTAAAATTAACAAATGTTTCAGTGCTGGTAAATCTTGACTTTGGCTTTAAAACTCCACAAATGTTACAGTTTACCAGTCATGGGGATAACTACTCAGCATGTAACAGTTGTATAATGCAACTCTGCAGGAGCTTTATCAAGTCTGAGAAAATAACCCAAATGATGTCATCAGGATTATCTTGGGTTGGGTTTGGAGACTACAACTTTTGGACTATTTATTTATTTATTTTTTACTACTAAACTACTAAGCCTGTGTTACAGTCTACAGTATACTGCATTTTCAAAGAAACATATTCGGCTTGTTACATTGTGAAACTGGATTTGGAGGTCAGTCAGCCATAATCTTGTTCTACCTATCTGCCCCAGAAGCAGGATCTCAGGAAAACAAAAACTGGATTCATAAAGAGGCTTTGGCAAATGCTTTGCACCTGTGACAGTTGTGTATATTTCAGTTTTATATATTGTATAAATATATCGATTATGATTTTAAATGTCATTCGATTGTTTTTATCTGCCTTATGTAAAGCACTTTGAGCTGCCTCTGTATCTGAACGGTGCTATACAAATAAACTTGCCTTGTGCCTAGTGTCATCAATCTGCCTCTGTGATTTCATAGGAACTGATATGTTTATATCTCTTGTGCCAATAGTCCACATACTGCATACACTTGTGTTGTATGTGTTGTTAAGTATCATTGTTGTCACTTTTAATGTGCACACACTGTAAATAAAAAAATAAATGTATTGTACCTGCATAAAGTAAAAGAAATTCAATAATGCTGATGTTCCCTGCAGTCCTCCATCGCTCCCACCCTGCACCCCTCCCTTCGCCTGCTGGTTGTTTTGACTGTGAGAGGTGGGAATCATGAGATTGCCCCCCTGTGATGTCCCATCCTCTCCCCCACGGCCACCGACGTGTTCATGTCACGAGTAAACATCAGAGAGACGCAGAAAGAGGGAACACGCGAAGAGACTTTCACACGCATGAAGTGATTTTGTAACCAAATCGTGACAACAAACTGATCTCACAGCCAGAGGAGACTGAAGATCTCACATTCATTTTTCAGAAACACACAGCTGCTGATATCGCTGGAGGGCAGAGCTTGTATCAACAGCAAGAGAGAGTGAGCAGGAGTCAAACCATGTCCAGCATGACACTCAACACTCCCCTCTGTTATGGAGATGATGCGGCTGTTATGGTTACAGACTGTGCTACTGAACTACTGAATGGTCTCATAGTATCTCTCTGTGTTTGTGTGTGCATCTACTCCCCCACAGCCAATGAGCAGTGTCTACTTGAGTACTTGAGGTAATAAAAATGACCTTGACCAAAAGCGATGGTGCAGAGGGAGCCTGCAAACCATTTAACAAAATATGTGCATGGCATTTTTGATTGATTGACTGATTTTTATTGATCTGAAGTCAGAGCTTTTGAACCTTAAGAAAGAAAATGCCATTATAGCTTATCACTTCCCAACTCTCAGTGTCTCCCTTTGTGATTTTGTTCCAGTCAGCACAGTACCACATTGTTTCCGATTTTCTTTTAACAATTCTCCATTGTCTCCCCTTCTTTTTGCTTGTGCATTTTGCCCTTTCGCCACGATAAAATAAATGTCAGCGCAACATTCAGTCTTGCTCTGTCATCATGCTCTGTTGTTCTTTCTCTGCTGCATTTTCTATTTTCTGCAGCTCAGCTATGGGAATATTCTTGCACATACAGCACCATTATTATATAACTATATAAATAGATTTTCTGGTCACATGGGGGCAGCACAACAAGCTGTAAACACAGCGTTGACATATTATCACCTAATAAAGTTGATATGGGAACATGTTAGCAAACAGTTGCCTATTTACACATTCAGTGTTCACAGAGGTTAGCGTTCATTTGGACTGGTGTTTTTGTCTATTGGCAAATTAAAGTCCAATATTCAATCTCCTTTTACCTGTGCTTTGGTCTCCACCAACTCCTGAGAAAAAGATCTGTCTCTTTATCTGCTAAATGCTCCATTATGTTCATTACTTTGTCTGACTGATGTTTGGTGCTGGGCACGGTAGTGTCGCTAAAAAAAGCTGCCTGCTGATTCTGAAAACAACGCCATAATCAAAACAAGCTGAAAGAGGCTAAAATGCAGGGTCAGGTGATCATTTTCTGTGGGTTTCACATTACATGGTCATTTCATCCGTCCACAAATTAGAGCCTGTGGAGCTAATGTTTCCTTCTTCCTTATTGAATCTTGTTTCAAGCCTACAGTAGGTACAGTCAGATTTAGGGTGGAGTATCACAGCTAAATACTTTATTCTCATCACTTTATATCACTGTTGATTATGTAGCTTCTTTCCTTCTGTTTCATTATTTGCCAGTAATTTTCTGTGAACTGACATGTTGTTTGTTAACTGTTCGATCATCCCCTCCTCCTTTATTAGATAATTTTCACTAATATGAGTCCTGTTTCCTCTGGGAGTACATGCATTACACCGCCCTGTCCCAGCCCTCTGTCTTTCCCTTCATCACATCATTTTCATCCGGCGCCCTAAGCCAAGCATAAAATGCCAATCAACCAGTGATGACCTCATGTGTTGAATCATAACATCAAATTGAACGACGTGTGGAACCCAAGCATGTGAAAGCAAACACGCTGTGAAAAATTGGGGCTTATACACATGGCTTGGAGCTTATGTTTTGTCCTCTGTCAGTATGGTTGCTATGAATGATGGGAGTCGTTCCAATTGTTTTTGGAACAACAGCAAACGATGGCGTTGTTAGCCGTGTCCTTGCCAAGGGTTTGTGCAAGCAACCTGATGGCTTTCATCCCTGTTTTTACCCTCAGGATTTGAAGACTTGAGGTTTCATGACAATGGCTGTTAGGTTAGTTTAGGTTAGGTCAGGTTTCTTTGCTGAAGCTGTGAGATAATAAGTGTCCGGTCGATTTACAATGAAGTTATATTGTACTCCTGACACAGAATTGATAATTACACGTGTTTAAATTATTTATTCTTTGCATTTCCATGAGGTTTTGTAATTCAGTGTCATTGAGAGCGCATACACTTTGAACTGTGAAGCAGGACAGAGGGACACTCTGAACTATGGGAATTAAAAAAACTAACAGCTATTTCAATCACTTTACTTACGTAGCTTTCCTGTGGGCCAGTCATTACTCATATTGTGCAGCCAAACATTGTTCAAACTCACAGAACTTTATTTTAAATTCCCAAAGATACAAAATATGTCAGGTTGAAAATGATGAACGTATTTCCATTTGATTGAATGCATCAGCTTCACGATACATGGAGTCTTTGTTTTCAGGGTTTCACTCAGAGTAAACATCACATATCGTCATTGAAGAGTTGGAACAAGCTGATACACTATATATGATACTGTCACACAGTGTGGAATAACCTTTAACAACCATAAAGTCCCTTACGTCCAAATTTCAGGTTTTAAAACTCTTCTCGAGTACACCATGCTTTATTCGCCAAACACTCTAGGCTATCTTTCCTTCATCAGGGTTGTTACTCAAATAAACACATTTCAAGTCTTTGTTACATGTTTTTAAAACTACAAAAATGAAGCTCTTTGCCTTGAGGCTGCAAAGTGTGTGAAAGAACCCGCCCTGGTCGGTTTGGCAGGTTTCCACTAAACCACGTGTTGTTTTAACACTCAATTATCTGGACGGGTTGTGTAATTGACTCTGGGATAATAGCACCACCACTTTACTATGTGGAAAACAGTGACAGCAGGCTGGCATCTTTTCTGGCATCTATTTTAAATCAAATAAGTGTGGACATCCGACTTTCACACATGCTTTTAACAGGTCCTCTCTGCAGCATGTTTACCTTGCTGTCTCTTTTACGTGCATTGTTAAAGTTGAACAAACTGCAGTGTAGCTACTTCACTGAGATTGGTAGTAAAAGAAAATAGATTATATAACCAGTGTGGCTACTCGTCTGCTCCTTCTTCAGCATATTCCCTGAGTGCAGCAGAGAGAAAGGCAGTCTTTGTGTGGTTATATTAAGTCACTAATCTGCAGAGTCAACAGACAGAGGGTTTCTCTGCCCCTGCGGTTCTGTGGCAGTGGTCCTGTTTGGGTGATGGCTGCCATGGGGCTGCTCGTAAATGTCTCTGTGGTTACGTCTAATTCTCTTCTTCCCAAGCCCAAGCCTAAGTGCGTGTGTCTGTGTGTTCTGTGTGTAACTGATGGATATCTGCTGCTTCAAATGAGAGGGTCTCTCCAGTTGTAGGACTTTGGGGTTTTGGCCCAGAGCAAATTATTGCCACCAATACACTGAGGCAGTATTGCTTTTTCCCTGAAAACAGCTGCAGCCCAAAATGACGCTGATGAGAGCGGTGAGAATGAACAAAACAGCAAAGCTGCCAACTGGAAAACCCAAACAATGAGCTTAAATATGCTGTTAAACTCCGTAGAGCTGAGGAAAACTGTACTGGTTGTCTTTGAGTTCATCAATATAAGTGACACCTTTCAAGTGGTCTTGTGATCCACTGTTAATTTAAGATTTTAGAAAGCAAGTATTTTAAAAACATTGGCATTTGAAATTGTCATTGAACGTAATCTGCAGTGTTCAAGGTGTTCCTGTTATGGAGTGTGTTTTAGGCTTCTTTTTAGATACCAATCATATTGTCTAAAAACATGATTATTTACTTATTATTTATTACTGAAATAAAAATAGCTCATAGACTACAATGAATGAGAACCTTTGTGATGGTTTTATGGAAAATCATTATCTTTCTGCTGAAAATCCAGCCAACTCCCTTCTTCCTTGTTTCTGTTTTCATCCCCCTATCACTCTACCAAACCTTATCCCTCTTTCAATCTCAGCCCCAAAGCCCTTTAAATGGTGCTGTGACGTCTTGCGGTTGATTGTTCAAAGCGTTTGCCAGTTGGGCTTCCAGTTTGAGGAGAATTTTTGTGGTTAGCCAATTGGTGGTTTCCACGGGGAAAACATTTTCATATTAACTGATAAAAGCTCTGAATAAGTGGAACACACTGTATTTTTATTTTTTTATATATATTTTGTGTACGTGTGTGTTGCCTGTCAGTGCATGTTCATGCGTAAAGGAGATGCATGGCATATGAAACCATGTGTGGATCTGGAAGAGGCCACCCACTCAGAAACTGTGGACTGGGCCGTTCCCAGGACTCATGCCCAGGCCAAAGTTATCCCGGCCAATTTGAACGGCTCCATCCTGATCCTGGGAACAGGCTGTACCTGCACTAATGAACATTAATGTGCTTTCTCAAGCTGTTTTCATAAGGACTCCCAACGGTAGGTAGTTGTATATTTCATCAAATACTTTTAAAATGTTATGTTCAGAAATATCATGTTGGCACCATGTTTGTTTTCAGCGACAGTCTGCTCCATATTCCTGCATTTTCACATTATGAAAGCACATAGTCACTCGACATGGCTCTGCTCGTGTTGTTGTCCTTCTTTCTTTCTTTTCCTCAAGAAAGTATAATAACTAGATTAAAAAAACCAGGCGCACATTAAAGTGACAGATATGCAGCATAAACCTTCCAAAACAACTGTTTACTACAGTCAAAACTGACATCAGTATACCCAATCTTAAAAATGCAGAAACTAATACTTAAATACACCAAAACATTTTCTACCTATACATATCCCTATATGAGTTGGAGAGATACAATTTGGGGATGCCAGACATCAAGAGATGAATTACCTCTTCCCCTTTGAAAGGGATTGAAAATAATATAACATCATTCCCACATCAGACTACACAATATCAGGTCAGTAATGGCCCGAGGCGAGAGTGCATTGGGCGTGACAGTTGGCCGTTTTATCCCGTGTGGTGTGACTGACGCAGCATCTGGCATGCCTCACGACCTCCGGGCAAAAAGAGTAACATGTCAAATTTTTTCGCCTTCGCTTGCCTAGTTTGACAACTTCTGCGATGTGTTCAGTGACACTGACCAACAGAAGCACGCTTTTGAGCACAACTGTTAACATGGAAAACAGGAAGTGGTACAGTGTTTCATTTCATTAGGTATATAAACATTTGTTGTTGGTGCCATCAGGTGGGACAGTAAAGTAAAGTTAGATTTTTTCATCCCACGTGGAATTTTTAAAGCTTTACTATTGGATGTTTTTTTTTTCTTCTGATGTCTATTTGATTGCAGGTGTCTTATTTGTCTTATTTGTGTTGTTTCTGTAAACTGGTTCTGTGTTTATCTGACTACGAATGTGTCTTGTTCTCAGGTAAGATATCTCAATAGTGACACAACTACAAAAAGTATTGTGTACTGTAGCGTGATCTGTTATAATCAGATTTGGTGCGGACATGGAAACATTGTGGTTGTTAATAGTGTTCTGCATGAAGTCCCAGTGTTGAGTCACTTCCTTCTGAGTCACTGCAGCCATTACTGTTGTCTGAGGGTCAACTACTACCACCCTCTCTAATTTGTAAAACTGTGCATGCGTGCGTCTCATCTGACCATCCATTTCCCGGGAAGTCTCTATCTGCCCCATCAGCTCTTCAACAAAGAGTCCTGCTGGTTGTTCACACCAAAGGCCCCGCTGCAGCCCGGGGCTTTGTGGTGCTTCATCACCCCAACCCGGTCCAGCCCGTCGTTTCTGACCTCCCCTCCCCTCAGGTGACGGCTGAACCGTGCAGAGCAGCGGCCCACCTGAGTGCAGCCTCTGGCTATAGGTCAATGACCACCTCAGTGCTGACAGGAAGGCGTTACTCACGTCATGACAGATTTGTTTTACCTCATGACAAAGAACAGAGCAAAAATCTGTACAGAAAAGTTAAAAACAAAAGGACAAATTGCAACGAGATGCAGGTTTGAGGCATGTGAGTGTTCTCTGGTCTCTATATTAGCCTCGTTTTGCCTTTCTTTTCTTTTCTCCCGCTTCACATTTCCACAGGGACCACCAAGACTCCTTTTTATCTTTGGAAAAGGTGTCTGACTTTGACAAGTTCACTAAAGTCTCATACCAAATGGAGCGGGGCTCCATTAGCGAGGGAGTTGGAAAGGGATGAAAGATGTGTGGCGAGGGGAGGGAGGTGGAAGGCCAAACATGGTTGAAAACACAAGACTTGGCAGGATGTTACTTTCTCTATGTTGTTTTGTCAACAGGTGAAGATGTAATTGCACACTTGACTTGTACTGTTCTCAGAAGGTCTTTTTCACCACTCCTCAGTCACTGTGATGAATGGAAATTTGAAGAAATAAGAAAAGAAGGTTGTCAGGCCAGACAATTGTGTGTTGATGTGACAACACTTTTCCCCTGTCAGTTTGAACTGTTTTTGTGACAAGGTTCAGACAAAGTCGTACCCATAATTCCTCATGTTTGACCAAGTGTGAAAATTAGAAAAAAAGATGTACCCCTTATTTCCAAGGCAACAGAGTAATTCAAGAGTTTAGTAACACAAGAAAAAACAATTAGAAATCTGTTGCAGATACTCCTTGTAGTAAAGTAAACTGACAGAAGGACAATTTTGGTGATTAAACACGGTTTAATGGATTTCTGGCCACTTGGGGTAGAGCAACAAGCTGCAAACATCTACAAACTACAATCGATAACCAATATTCACTCTCCTTTTAGCTCTGTTTTGGTCTCCTAGGCTTTCGAGCATTGATTGACATTCATGAGTGACTTTCTTTTTAAAGGAAAGTACCTATAACATATACAATATAACTTACAGTATGTATCAAGGCTCAATTTTAGGCCCCATTCAGTTTTATACTTATATAATCTCTCTTTGCAAAATGATCAATTTTTTCCACAATTCTATCCATTACTGCACTTAGAAGGTAATGCATCGACTTGCAGTGTCTACATGTTATTTGTTTTCAGTTACTTCAAGTGTTCCACTTGAAATATTATTTTAATTGACTAATGAAGCATTAATACGTTGTATTTTAGAATAAAATAAATTCATTTTGTTTTTGTTTTGTCTATGCAGTAAGACTGTGGAGGTTAAGAAGCTGTCCTTTTTTACATTTTGGACACAGCTACGTGCAAACACGCAGCACACTCACTGTAGTGTAAGCAGTTGAACTATCGAGCCCCTGGCCTAAATCAGCTTACCAGAGGAATGAAGTCAAAATTTACCTCTAATGTAATGAAAAATAGCCTTAATAAATTCAAATACTCAAGTCACCCCTAAAATGGCAACAGATGTTTGAAGGAGAAGAGGTTGAGAGGAGATGAGAGAGGAATTACGGGGAAGATAAAAAGATAAAGAGTTATTTTGAAGGAAGGAGAAGATACGAGGCTCATGGGCCGAATGAATGTCAACATCACGAAGGGGAGAGGTTGAAGACTATGAAGAGGATTATAATCATCAACTCACAATGGTCAATTCTGAACATGTTTAGGCCTCTAAAATAAACAGCAAAATGGTAACGACAGAAAAATGTATGCATTCACTCCACACACATGTTTCTCCTCATAGAGGTCACAGTACAAGATTGTCCAAATTACCCGGCCCCTGCAGTTAGTTACTTTGGCGATCATGATAGATGTGACAACAGCCGCCCTCCAGCTCACAAGTGGAATAAAATTTCCTGTCCATGACCCGTTGTTATTGATTTACCCGTGCACCTGTAGGCCAACCTGCCACCTTTATGTGCAGAGGAAGAAGAAGAATGGGGAGTACAGAGAGGAGTCTTTGGTATGGCTCTGATCCCAGGTTCAGAAGGTAAGGTGACGTTATTATAAAGCCACAAAGTCCTCAGAGGGAGGAGGGTTGGTGTGGATGGATGGATGAACAAAACATCTGTCTTTGACGTGGGAGACTGCTGTTTGCTTCCCATATTTTGTAGAAGTTGTTGTGTATTTGTCAGTTAAACTGCATTTTTTACAATGATAGGTGTGAAAATCTGTATTCAGATCCTTTACTTAAGTAAAAGTATCAATACCACACAGTGAAAATACTTCACTACAAGTAAAAATCCTGGATTCAGAACCTTATTAAAGTAAAAGTATGTGAGTATTACCAGCAAAGTGTACTCATAGTACTCTTTATTCAAAAAATGGTACCTGAGGTTGTCCTATACGTCGTGAAATAGTTTGGTAATAGTAGTTTAATAGTAGTTTTCACTTGGCAGGAACAATTAGAAAAACAATAATCTGAAAAGTAACTAGTATTTCCTTCTGATACGGTGGAGAAAAGTTTAAAGTTGCATAAAATGGAAATACTCACAAGTATCTACAAGTAGAATTTGTACTTAAAGTTATAATCTCACAGATTTTTATTTAAATAAATAAGCTACTATCTATCGCCGAATGAGGTAACACAATGGTGAGTGAGTCCATGGCCCACTGGTGAAAGCTCCTGAAGTTGCATTATTGCAGCATTTATGAACCATGTGTCGGAGGCGACATTCCCTGGAAAAATCACAAGCGACACACAGTTAGTGACGTGTTTTCCATTAGTGGAACAGAGAGGACAGGAGGAGCTATACATGTTCCACACATGTGTCTTTGGTTGTTTATGACCTCCATGCCACATGCTCACATTTTTAATTTTTCTGAAATATCGTAGTTGCAATTAATTAAAAGGGCCAACACTGATTGCAGTTCTGTGATGGGCCAAAACTCTCTTTTGTCTTGTTTTGGGTCTTCCTAGATGAAGAATTGCAATTGCATTATTCCAGTTCAATATTCCTAGTTTAATTATGTAGAAGAATTAGCAGCTGTTCTAGCAGCATAATATTAATAATACATGTTAAAAGAAATCTAGTAAAAGATTCTCAGTATTGTTTCAACTCTAAAGGTCAGTCATAAGAGTTAATTGCTTTTGTTAAGTTTTGACTGATTGCCCTAAAGCTATTTGTCTCTGTTGATAAAAACGAATCACCAACACTTATGATCTCTTCTCCTCCTTTTTACTCTTTCTCTTAACCACTGTCTCGACTGTCCCCCTCTCCTCCCTCTCTCTCTCTTTACAACCTGCAGGCATGAACACACTTTATGACCGATCCTCAGAAGTCTCCTGGCCATAATCCTCCCTGGGTTTAGGAGACAGAGAGACACTTTGCTCCTTACTTCCCTGCTGTTTGATCCCACATATTGTGCTCTTCTGGTCGGCAGGGAAGAAAAGGGCAGGGCCGGTCGAGAGAGTAAGGTGGAGAAAGAAAGAGATGCAGAGCAGAGGGGACAAAGAACAAAGAAAAAAGAAGAGAGAGAGCGTGCACTGTGACTTTGCCAATATGAAAACAAGACATAAATTCACCATTGCCAAGATGGATATCTTTTGTTTTTGAAGTCAGGGATGATTCGACTCGATCCCTGGATTGAAGTTTTGATGCTGTTATTATGTATCGCGATGAGAGGGGGATGAAGAACAGAAGGAGAGGAGGAGGAGGAGGAGGGATGCATGATATGAATTCCTGTTGAGGAGGACAGCCATATCAAAGCCAGTGGGCAAATGTGATTTCTGGTGGAACCTGCAAAATATTCCTAAAGAATGATATCTCTGCATGAGAGGGGTAGCACTTTGATGTCAGTAAGGAGTGGCTGACAAGATGCCCACAAGATGTTACAAATCAAAGAGGAGGGAAAGAGCGAGGTGGAAAGATTTCATATTTTCCTCCAAATGTTTTGATGTCTTTTGTCTGAGGCATGTTTGAAATTCTCTGGCAGTCACCTCAACCATGCCAGGAGAGAAAGATGAAATTTGATTGGAGAAGGGAAAGAACGGAGTCATGATGAAAACCATGCACGGGTGGGGAAGAAAAACTGTGTGAAATGTGTGAATGTTTCATTCATTGAGTCTGGACATTGGGGTGTGATTGGTGATTTTTCTTTCTTTGTCCAGGAAAGACAATCCTAAACCCCTTCGGGTGAGAGCATCTTGAAGGAATCCCGATCCCTATGGAAGGCAAGCTGGCACCTGACGGCTGGACAAAGCCGAGGTCAAGGGGTTGAGAGTCAAAGGTCAGGATCGGAGGCCTGATGTGGAAGCAGAAGAAAGCCCAGTGAATCACCTTAGATCATTTTGTCTCCTTATTAACTGTCTAGCTCCTTGGGAGGCAGGAGAGCAGCTGTTTCTTTCTTTTCGGGGAAAAGGTTTGGCTGATTGATGCAGCCGCTTGTGGATTGAAAGAATTCAGTTGCATGTTTCCTCTCTTCGCCAGTGTTTCTCATTTTCTCTCATTCTGCCATTCTCATTCTCTTCGTTTGTCATTTTACGTCTCGTCATGCTCGATTTTTAACAAGACTAAGAGTTTACAGCCATGCTAGCGGCTCTGTGAGGCTGCGTTTAGGCACATCAGTGCTTTGACCTGAACACAAACATGCTGATGTTTAGCAGGTGTAATGTTCACCATCTTAGTTCACCATCAAATTTGCTAATTGCCACTAAACAAACATTGTATTTAGTGAATTATTTTGACCTGATCGTAGCACTATAGGGGAAATGTTAATGGATTGTCAAAGTTATTACAATTCATCAAAACAGGAACGTAAATATTGGTACCAAATATCATGTCAATCCATCCAGTTGTTGTCTAGACATTTCACTCAAATCCACAAATGTTAACCTCATGGTGGTGCTGGAGGAAACGTTAGGTCATCACTAAAGTTATTAGAATTCATCCTTTAGGGCTAAAAACTACTTCACATTATCAACTGAATCACAGGAGAAGGCGACTAAAGTAGAATAGTCCGCAACGAATGTACTGTTCATTCCTATTTGAGCAAACTTTGCAAAAAGCTACAGTGCCCCTGTATTTTAGGAAATTATTTAGCTGTTTTGACTCATTAACTTAGATTCACATCTTCACGACTGTATGTGGGTATGGTAATGGAGTAACGTGCATTAAATGTAGACAAGAAATGCCCTTGGGGGCCCTTAGATAAATAAGTGATTTTACTCGTGTAGGAAAAGTCCGTCGTGCCCCACATTCAGAGAATTGAAAAGGAGGGTTTATGGGTAATAAAGAGGGAAGTCATTGTAGGCTTCGATGGGTCACTGCATGGCTTTCTCTCTAAAGTCAGACCCCTTTTTTGCAGATTTGAATGAAGCACATTTACTGGCTTTAATAGTGTGATGGTTATTTACTTCTTTTATGTTGGTTGCATGTCTCCCACACACAAGCTGCTGTAGTTGCAGGACATCTCACCATTCACCCCCGTCCTCTTATGGTGCGTGAAAAAGTTCTTAACTGTGCTGAAATACTGATGTGTTCTGATGTTTCTTTTTTTTTTAATGTTAATGAATTCCTGTTGTTGCCTTGGCTTCTTTTTAAAGATGAGATTTTTGATCTAAGAGGGACTAACCAGGTCAAATAAAGAAGAAAAATGATTAACTTGCCTGTTAGTGGTGTGGCAAATCATCAAACTGTCAGACTGCAGAATGGTTTTAAGCTCTCTGCTGGTTCATTCACTGAAGCATGTGCTTGTTCTCTTAATGTTCATTCAATAATAAAACCAGATTTACTATCGGCCCAGTGGCCCCCAACTACCCCGGCCACTATATTCACTTCTCCATGAGCCCCCTTTTTCCTCTTTCAGCCTACTGATGTCGTTTTCACAGAGTTTTAGAGCTACTCATCAGATAACTCCATAATTCAAATGAGCTCAGTTCAGAAGGGAAAAAAGCACTGAAGAGCGTGACCATACTGAGCAACAGTTTCATCTGAAAAGTAGACACTTGAACACAATATTGTGAGGACACTAAAATCTGTGGATGTGGTAGATTAGCATCTAGTTAATTGGCAGCTTGGATATGAAAAGCTGACAGTATGGTCAAGTTATATTAATAGAATAAAATGCTAAATATCAGTTTAAATCCAAATAAAATTCATACGATACAAGTCCTGTTTTAGGTAAGTTATATAAAGAAATACATGAATGAAGTCAAGCTATTTGTGCGTGTATGTGGGTGCATTATGTCATGTAAGTTAAAACTAAATCTACGCCATTGCTGTAAACAGCGACATATTATTACCTCGCAAGGTCAATATGCCAAAATGTCAATGAGACATCACAAACATCATCAATGAGAAGCATTAATATCTGTAAAAAACTGTCATGGCAGTCTAATAGTTGCTAAGATATTTCAGTCTGGACGGTGAAGTGGAAGAACAGGTGCGTGATAATGTTTCTCATTCAAAAACTACTGTCCCTGAATTACCTCTCGAACAACCCATGTGACTAATAAAGGCATTTTATCATAACCTTCCCTTTGCTCCTGCTCTCATGCATTAGTGCCCGAAGTATACTTTTTAGTAAATGTTTAAACATTTTAACCTGTTTTTTGTTGAAAAGCATCAGCTAATGTTTCTCTTGTGCAACTTGAACACACCACTATCTTTTTGGATTTCCATTTTTAAACTTCCTGTCAACTTCGCGTCACCCACTCACCATAATTCCCAAGATTATCATCTCTTGAGCCTCACAGAGTTCACAAACTGACCTCATTCCTGCATGCAAACTCCAGCTAATCCTCTTGTTACAGCAGCAAATGGATTTCACAAATCTGGTGCTGTTTTTTTAAGAGATTCTTCTCTTTGCCTTTACTCAAGAATATACAGAAAATTGTTTAATTAGAAGGAATTAGGTTTGCTTATCATTTAATTCTCATTAGTTTTTCTTCTTCAACAGTCATGATACACAAGCAAACATGAAAATAAGTCAAAGTTTGTCTTTTCTACAAACTTCCACTTTTAATTATTTTGAGAGGTAGACGATTAATCAAATATTTTATCTTCATCTATTTCTCTTTTCTGTTTTATATAAAAGTAATAATAAATATATATATGTAAAAGTTACTTAATTAGGTGACTGCCATGCGAAATTTCTTATGTTTTACTCTAAGGAATTCCTTCCTTCCTTCCTACCCAGCAGTTAAAAATGTACATGCATAAACGTATTACATATGAAAGGGATCAAGAGAGCTGCAGGTCACACATGTACAGTAATATTACACAAAATATATAAATATTCCAAAGGATCTGAATTATCTTTCATACCAACGCTTTTGCTCTCTTCTGGTAACACAGCGGCTCTTAATGGCTTTGTGGTAAATGAGAACCCAACCACAGAGGGATTAAAGAGAGAGAACATACTAGACTGACATAAAAATAACTACGATAGACAGACTTTGCTTACAGCTACATGTGACATCGGGCTTAATCTCCACGCACAGCCACACTCCTGCAAAATAGGTTAGAGGAAAGTCATAGTTCTGGGTGGCTTGTTGGGTCTGGGGAAGCGAAGGAAGATGATTAATGTTACATGACTTAATGTTGTCTAATATGACATTATATCTCTGGGTTTGACACAGGCGTAGTGGGCGTACACACTCGCACACACTTTCATCCTTCAACAATCAAACTCCCTTCTCCCTGTGAGTCCATCAAAAAGCACTTAACCCCTCCCGAGCTCATTCCCCTTCTCTGTTTTTATTCCCCTGTTCAGCCTGACTGCTGCTTTTCTCTTTGTGTCTCTACAAACACTCAGCGGCAGCAGCAGGCCTTTTGCTCTGCCAGGCCAAAGACAATGGCGGAGCTGCAGGAGATGGAGACGACGATGTGGGGGACGAGGAGCAGGAGGAAAGGGTTTATTTTGTTGAGTGATTTGGAGTGCTTGACAGCAGGACGGCTTTTTTTTGTTGCACTTGTGTGTGTGTGTGTGGAGGGGGCTTATGGCTTTGAAAAGCTGTGCTGAAGTCAAACAGTGAATAGCAGAGCAGGAGGTGTGTCGTTAAGAGGTGAAGGGTGTTTTAAGGAATATTCGATAGTGATCAAGCAGCTGTTTCCCCTGAGGCTGCAGTGGGATGGAGACCTGCAGCAACCAGTACCTGGTTAACGCTTCATGTAGGAACAAACACATCATGCAATTTCAGCTAAAACATATGGATGATTTAGCGTGGCTCTGTCTATTTCTTGAAAATGCTGACTTAAGCTACAGAGTACAAGCATATAGTTGGTGTGTGCCCCAATAAAACTCCATAGTCCATGTTCTTGGCTTCAAACACTTACTGAAAAAACAAAAATGATGCAGAGTAACAAACCAAGTAAACTTACTATGATCAAAGACTAGTGTGCTCTCCAGAATCAATAGCTGTACAATTGTGTCTTTATTAAATGGCTCTAACAGGATAATTTGGCAATGCTTGAGACAACTAAAATTTGAAGCAACATACCACTTAAACACACTTCAGTTCATTATATTTAACAAAACAGACCCAGAACCACTGGATTAACCACTGGTGCTTTTTATTTGTTGCGTTCCTGATTGGTGGACATGGTGGGCCAAATTTTACTGAAAAACTTTGTAGTGTACAGTCTGCTCACTCCTCATCACTTTATCTTTTCATCATTCGAGTCAGGACTCTTTTTGTTTTTGTCTGTCATCAGCAAGTTTGAAAGTTTGAAAACTGCTTGAGCCGCAGGTGATCTTGAATACACTTATACTCTCCATATGTTCTCCTAGAACCCGTCTGACTACATAATATTACACCACACGTGAGCATAAACTTACTTCAGATACAATTAATGTGTCTTCAAAGTCAAAATTGCAGTACACCTTACAGTACAATTACCTGATGAAAGCTTTAGAAATTCATATTAAACTCAGCTAATGGAGGCTAAAATTAGGATCATTGCTCGATTTAAAACAAGTATAAACTGCTGTCAAAAGAAACTGACGGACGGGGATACTGGCGCCCCACATCTGGACCTCTGTGCGTATCTGACCTTTGTGAGTGTCTATTCTGAGAAGAGCCTGGCACTGATGGCAGCTGGTTTACCTGAAGGTCCTTAAGGGGGAAAACAGGAAGGAGGAGATTCACAAACAGAGGAAATGGCTTTGACCAACGTGTAGAAATGGATTTGTTATGCTCATTTACAACAAGAACGTACTGCAATACCCTGCCACATGAAGGGTTTAAACCTTGAGGGTGACAAGACAATATAATGACACTGTTAACTCTGAGAGAGCTGTTCTTCATTATAAACATGTGGGTATCAGCTCAGCTGGATATGGATATTTGAAAATTAGCTTTGGATAGCAGGTAATATCATAGGAGTTCAGTTACTCTCTCTCTCTCTCTCTCTCTGTTGATCAGAACAATCATTCACATTCACTGGAAATAAATCTGACCTCTACACAGGATCCAGCACCAGAACATCAGCCTCAACCACACAGCAGTAAATCTACATCCAGTGATGCCAAACCTCAGCGCTCTCGGTCCCTGCTGTATCCAGTGGTGAGAACAGGCCTGATGGTGGGAAGTGGACATGTTTATCTGGTAATGTGAGTGTTCACAGAGCAGCTCTATGTGACACATGGAAAGAAAAAACTTATAAAAAAAGACTACTTTTAATCAAGACTGAGTTTGACATCACTGGAAACAGACAGTAGGAGGAGGAGAGGACAGTGAGTTGATAATGTTATACAGGGCCAACACTGACCTTAAATATTAAATATTGAATGCTGGCCATTCTTGTTGCCCACTGCCAATATGATGAAGATTCCTCCCAGGCCATAGTTACAGTAAGACGTTGTCCCAGTTCTGCTTCTTAACACTTTCCCTCGTTAGGGGGTCACCCTGCATTTGGAGTGGCGTCCCAAAAACACAACTGTGAGTGGTTGTGGTGAAATAACTCTGCAGGGGAACGGGACACCACTTGGGGCTTGCACGCATCATCAGAAGCCAGCAAAGAGCAAAAAGATCTTTCCTTCCAATCCGCACATAACGAACATAACATAATGTGTCCATTAGCTCCCAGTAGACACATTATATAATGCAGACTGGGAGCTGTTATTGGTATTACGTAACCTCCAACAGAGTCTTCTGCCCTGCTAGCAGCTCTTTGAGGCTTTACTGAGGAACAACGGTGCTTTGAGCTAAAAATGTTAATGTCGGCTAAATTTCTGCTTGAAAACTGACTTTGACTAATCGATTCAGCTCTACTGGAAATGTTTCTATCATGCATGTGAATTATTTATTTAGGTTTAAGATTAAGATGGACGTTGAACATCTTTCAAGGTATTTGTTGTGTTTTTGTGAGGGCAGGTTCAGGCCAAGAAAGCGACTTGAATTAAATCAATACCATGTAACTATTTTGCATTAAAATAACACCTTAAAAAAATCACCTTGATGGTACACTGACTTGTAATAGGGAGAATGGCGCCAATGTAACTTGGGTTAAACCGCTCAGGAAAAGTTACAAACGGTCGCTTTAAAGGTTGAGAGGAAACGAGTCGACTTTAATATCCAGCAGCAACGGAACCCGGAGGTGTTTATGCAGAAAAAACCCACTGACCCAGAATCAGATATACTTTCAGCTCCTTCACGGCTGAGTGTAGGAGTCCTGAGGTCTGGTAATCTGAGCTGAGATCTGCAGCAGAAGGAGGCGAGTCCAGCTCCCATCAGCTTATATCAGGTTGTACTTGACCTGCGGAGCGTTCAGCATTTTAGCTAGCGTGTTGTTAATCTGCTTAACTGAGCTTTAGAGAGATGGAGTTTCTCCCTCTCTGTTTCACACACACAAAGACACACTTTCACTGTTAATAACACACACACACACACACACACACACACACACACACACACACACACACACACACTCACGATACTCCATCCAGTCTGTTTTCATTTCCTCCCTCTCACCTTTCAGACCCTGTTAAACACAGTCTTATCCCCATCTGTCTCTTCTTTCTCTTTGTTCCCTCTGAGACAAACAACCTGGTTTTCAGAGCTTTATATCCACAGCGCTTTCTCTTTTATATGTTTACTGATCTCCATAAACAGATATCTGCATATGAAGGCAGAATCTGTAGGCAAGGGACCAAGATTTTAGTATCAGAAGCGTTCTGGTTTCTGTTTGAAGTCTGAAGTAGTATTGGCTAATCATGTTTGAGCGGGCTTCGGTTGTGTGCAGTCCGTACAGAGAGCAAATGAGGCAGAACGCATTGGCCGAAATGCAATCTCGGAACACATCGGCTACCATCTGACGAAGATTTAGCTTTGTATCAGCTTAAAAAAAAATAATTTCTCTGCATTCATATGCAGATATCTGTAGATATTAGACAAAATGTCGTCTGGACGTGGTGTCTCAAGTCATTAATCAGACTGTAAACTAAGACCGGCGCACAGAAGAGGAAGTCTTGGCCCGGATATCTGTTATAGCCAATTGTTTCCAAGATTGTACGTTCACATGTTGGGTATTTAGTTGCAGCCTGAAAACACAACGGATGAAACGGCAGCATGCATCTCGCTGCCGCAGATTTGACAGATTGGAACCAAAAGCCGAAGCTTTTTTATAACTTTTTCATGCACAGTGTCGTCTTTGTGCAGCTCAAATAGAACCACTCAATTATGAATTTTATGTATTTGCACCAACTACCCACTCTGGTTACAGTGTTGGCCAATGTCTACACATGGTTTACACCAGCTCCTCCAAGAGCAATATGCCAGCAAAGTGAGTTATGCAAAGCGACCTCAAACTCGCATGAAGTCACCCGACTGTCTGCCTCGTCTGCTTTTTTACCACCACAAACAACAAACATTTGTTTGGTCCTCTGTTTGTTGTAAATGCAGTCAGATGTTGAAGCACGTCCTAATAAGTTAAACGTCTGAAACATAAAGAGCTGTTTGAGGCAGCTGCATGCTGCGTGGAACCGCAGCACCCTGGGCCAAACAGCAGGTTTGTGGGATGCCAGCAGGGGTTGGAATGGCCTCATGGGTACGAGGTTCGGCTCCATGGCTTCAGGTTTGGACGAGGGAAGAGAAACACGTCTTCACCACCAAAAAAACAAACCCTACAGTCTTCTCTTTATTTTGCAGTTTACTAATTGGCTGCGTTTCCCAAACCAGAGTAGTTGTTACATAAAATGATTTTAACAAAGCAGTAATGGTTCCTGTGTAAACATCTTACAACTGTAGCCAAAGTTTATGTTGGAGGCAAGACAGAATAAGGTTGATGGGCACAGGATTCTATTAAGTTCTTGCAAAAAGCTAGATTTTGAGGATGTAATATGCTACAGGACTTGGAGACTTTAGATCTCTGACAAACCATTTTATATTTATATGACTGTCACTGACATTTATTGCAGTTTTTGCAAGAAGTTGTAATAAAGATTAAATAAATGTTATTTTTATATTGTTAATGTATTTCTATAGTTTTGTCAGCACCTTCACTAAATAGCCAGTTGTGCAAACAAGAGTGTATAGGACTGTTAGCAGCTCTTAAAGGTTGTGCTTTGAGTTAAATACTAATGTCAGCATGCTGACATGGTGACATTCAGCAGGAATGATGTTTATCATGTGTGTACCAAATGTTTATCATGTGTGTACCAAATTTCACGACAATCCATCCAATAGTTGTGTCCATCTATACAGCAGCGTCGCCACAAAGTTATTTCTTGTTTTTTAATCCTTCATTTCTTGTCTCAATGATCCATGTGGGACTTTTTTTCATAATTTCTAGTTGCTTGTCACAGTTGTAGTGACAATGTGAGAGGAACTATTTAAGAATTACCATTAGCAGTCCACTGTGCATCATTACGTGATTTTGCCGAAGCTGAAGGGGCTGAATAGATGTGTGTTCTGTTGGAAAGTGAGGGAGGAACAGAGAAAGACTCCCTCATCTCACAAACAAACACTAATGAAATTTGCTACAGTTTCTCTGTAACAACACTGAAACATGGCCTGCTAGCTGTTAGTTATTCCACTGTGTTAAAGGCATGCACATGTCTTTCTCTATGTCTATCTATTCTCTCCATTAGCAGGGTTTTATGTGTGTGTGTAACTCTCAGTTACAAATTCACAGGGGTTTTAGCTTCAGTATTATGATCCTTCAGATAATCTCTCTCACACACACACACACACACACACCCACCAACACACACACACACACACACACACACACACACACACACAAACACACTGAAGCCTGTTCGGTTCCTCTTTCAGGTTTAGATAAATTCCTAAATCCTTCAGCCTGACAAGCATTTTGTGAAAAACCTGTTTCTCTGAAAGCTGTTTTCTGATCACCACGCTCACTTTGTTTTCATATAAATAGTTTATTAGTATCAGTAACATGTCAGGAGGATTTTTTTCCTCTCCATTCTTTATGTGGATAACATACCAGAAGTAGAAACAGACAGCGATAGAAAATGAGAGGTTATAAAAATAAGAGGATATACGTGCATGTGAGTGTTTTGCTGAGGAAGAGTAAATCTTGGAGTACAAAAACCTAATCCCAGTCACTGTTTCTAGAAAGGATTCCACCCTGTTTATAATCCGAGTCGCTGAGCGGTTTATACTCTGGAGACGGAACAAGACGCAGACAATAAGTCCTTCGATATCCCAGAATCCACCTCACTTCTGGCAGCATTTTTCCGCATCTAATCGCTTCTTTTCTCCATCGAGGAATCACAGCGAGGAAACCATCAGCCTGCTTCGTGTTCGTTTCTCTGTCTGGTAGTTTGTTGCTCTCTCTTTCTTGTAGACCTTTCAAAGTATAGTTGAGGTCCATATGAGTCAGTTATCCTCCATTAAACCTCCCAAAGGGTAAACCTTTCAGAGTCACGTGATGGCAGGTGGCGTGGTGGGGATGTCAGAGGCTGAAGGTTCTCGTCCTTGTTTTCTGGTTCAGGTCGTCCTCCTCTTCCTGTCCTCCACTCCTCCGTCTGTCCGGCTCTCTTCACCTGATGCCTGGTGGGAGAAGAGTCAAGTGAAGATGAGGGAAACTCATCCATCACCATATTTCCCTTTCATACCCAAAATGTAATATTTATGCCGTTTCAGGTGCTCAGTTTAACTTGTTTACTTCATAGATATTAAACACAGACTGTTTTCCTTGGTGGCCAATAGAGGCTGAGAAAAAACAGAAATTACTTGATATTTTATTATGTTGTTGTTATTTATTTATTTATTTACTGGTTTATTTAACAGGGATGGTGCACATTCGTAAACATTACTGTAAATCCATCTTTGGTCCCTGGACAAATGCTACAAAGTCACATTAAAAAAGGATTATAAGAATATATTAAATAATTACCATTTCCATTTGCTCACATGCTGTATTTAATTCATTTTTATGGATACACACATCTTCGTGCAGTTGGCAAAGTGGAAAATGTAAAAAATAAAAAAAGTGACAAGTGTTGGTGTGATTTTTATTGTACAACTGACTTAACACTTGTTCATTCAGCATTTTGTGGTTAATTGGATTGATTTCCTTATTTTTTTACATAATAATGAAGTGATCAATTTATTACAGTGCTCTTAAAACACATGCATTTAATCTCTTTCTCTCTGTGTATTAACCCTGTGCTGCTGCAGCCTTTATGTTAATCTGACCACATCCAATTCAAACATGTGTTACTAGACACACCCAGTAAGGTAGCTGTTGTGACTTTATGTAAAAGTAACTCTGATTCTGTTTAGACACGAGACCAACGTGAAAACATTTGCCATCACATTTAGGGAAATATGCATTTTTACATTCAGCTGTTGTCAGTGTGACTTGCAGGAAGTCAGAAGGTTGGTGTGTCAGCAGGACGTCACATGGCTGCAGCAGGGATCAACCCTGTGACCTTTTGATTACAAGATACTCTTACTGCAAGCCCTCCAGTGTACAATAAAGTCTGATATCATTCATAGTGTGGTTTATAGTTAATTTTAATGTAAACATGATTATTAAGACTAAAAATAGATTTTACAGTTTAGAGCATTTTGTTCACAGTGACTTCCAGTGAGTAGACAAGTTTGTATTTAATGTCACAGATGCAAAGCTACAGATTGATGGACAACTTTATGTCCTGGGGGTCAAACCTGTGATAACCCCCAACACACACAATGTAATTTATGAATCCATCTCCATCTGTACATGTTGGAACTGGGAAAAAGCATTTTTATCAATTCCTCTGTGTATTGTTGGCTATAGTTCAGCAGAGAGATTTGCAGGGTTTGGGAGGGTGTGTGTGTGTGTGTGTGTATATGTGTGGGGGTGTGTGTGTGTGTGTGTATGTGTGTGTAGGGGGGGATGTTGCCCTGAGGGAAGACTATTTAAAGGAGGGAGGAAAAACACAGTAAATACCTCAGATCTCTTATCAGCTCCTTTTGGTGTCAGTAGACACATTCAGACAGGAGCAGCCTTCACATGAAAAATGAGCCAATGCATAAGTGTGCGCACACAAAACGCGCACACACACACACACACACACACACACACACACACACACACACACACACACACACACACACACACACACACACTCACAGCTGTATTCTCACCATTGTCTGTGTCTGCGTTTGGGCTGATGTGGCGTTTGTTGGTGCACATGCACTCCAGGTGATCCTCCAGCCTCACCTGCACCTCCCTCAGCTTGGGCCGCCGCCGAACGTACTCTACCTTCGCCACCTGGAGAGATACAGAGATTAAGGTTTTCTCTTGTAACATTAAAGGTGAACACATACTGTTTGAAAATACAAACAAATATGTGAGCTAAGTAGCCAAATAGTGTTATATTAGAGTAACAGGCTGATCTTACATTTTTACTTATCATCCTTAGAATATTAGGAGTAACGAGCTCCATACCACTCTAAAAGAAAAATGCTGCTTCTTATATTTCCATGCCTTCTACATGGATCACGATACGCAGCTGTCTTTTATAATTATATCATGCTTGTAGCCATCAAGTGCATACAGGGTTCTCATTTGAAACATTCAAACAATCAAAGTCAGCAGGGGACTGTTCTCAAACAACTCATGGAGCTCACGTTAATTAGTGAGCAAGTTACAAATGATAAAATCTGCAGCTGTCATTTCAGACAACAAAATCGTGACAGGCGAGAAATGAGAAGCTGCTTTGGTCTACCTCCATCTTTTATGTATGGTCTGGACTGACTTGATGTGAAAAGTTACTTGAGATAAATTTTGCTATGATTTGGTGTTATACAAATAAAACTGACTTAAACTGTATATAATCCTGGGAGAACAGAAACCTTGACAGGCATAGCAGCAGTAACCAAAACCTTCAGATTAACTCTGTATGTGTATGTAAACTATTTGATTCTTATTTCATAACCCCATATTTGGTGTCTTTAAAAAGCTCACTACAATTTAAAAATTAATTTATGTAAGTTGCAACAAAGCTTGGCTGCACAAAAGGAGTTGGTTGAGTGCTAAAAACTGCAAGAAAATTACTTAGGTAGCACCTAAAGCAGAGTAACGTGTCAAGAAGAATGTTACTGTAAATATATAGTACAAGCACTACAAACAAAATGCCCTATTTGAGCTTCTTGTTCATAATGACAGTTATGTACATGAAGCTGTAGCTGTGTAAACACACAGGTGTGTCTGCTCTTGTTTGGATGATTGAATAGAGCATTAACACTGCCAAGAGGTTTGGTTTCGCTAACACTAAGTGAAGCATTATTTGTTTTGGGTCAATACAAATCATACTAATATCTGAGCCTTGTTAGGGTGACAGCAATGGGTCTTTCTTACTCTTAAACACATACACACACACACACGTTAATATGAATCAACATACCTGGCTTTAAACATACAAAAATATTGACACACACACAAACACACACATGCTGATGCTCACATTTCGGACAAGGAGCCAAGTTGTTGGAGCTCAAGGTCTGATTGCACAAGCATCTGTGTTTCAAGTCTGAACAGACTCAAGAGACCGCCGAGTGTAGACTCAGACTCAGGAGGTTCAGCTGAGGTGAGGAGATGTGCTGCTAAAGCACCCATGAGGCCAGGATTTACCTTTTAATGAAAGGGGGTGCTAAAAGGGTGTTCTTCTGTGACTGGACACCCTGTTAAGATCCGAGGTCTCAATCTTTATACCTACAATGCAACACTGTCTCCTACAAAATATGTTTAATTTACTACTAATCTGAAATAGTTTGAGGAAACATATGTGCAATATTTTAGTTAAATACTGGACAAAGCTAATGCGTCCCATCTCGTGCTTCAAGTAAGTGTATTAATATTACAGCATTACATTTCCCACAAAGTGTATTTGCCACAGCAAACTTGTTGTATATGAACACAATATTTAGGAGACTGATGCAAAAATCACCACAGGTGATGGCTGGAACGAAGATCATCTGGTCAATGAAGAACCTTCCCTTCAGGCTCAGCTCACACCTCACCACAGTCCACTACTACACCCACATCACTGCCAACTCCACGGCAATCGACCTGTCCATCACAAGCTCCAGCTTCCCCTCACTGACAACAATACATACTTGAGCTCTTTCATTTGGGGAAGCTACTCGCTTTAAAACTGAAGGGTCAATCCTCCGACTTAAATGTGCTGTCATCCCAACAGCTTCACTCTCACACTTGAGGTCACAGCCTGATGTGACAGTAGTGAGGTTAAGATGCGAATGCTATCGTTCTCTCTCTCTCTCTCTCTCTCTCTCTCTCTCTCTCTCTCTTTGTCTCACACATGGACACACCACCTAAACCTCAGCCCTGCCATTTCCCCTCTGGCCGTGTGCGAGTGCATCTTGCACTCGTGACCGTTTACCCTCTGAACGCTGGATCTCGGCACATGTGAGTGACTTTATTTTTGATTTCCTCTGTAAGCAGACAAAGGACGAGTCCTTTCATCTCAGATTGGGTATCAGCAGGCCAAAGCACAGAGAATCAAACTCGCCCTCTCCTTCTCCTCCTCAGCTTTTTCCCCCTCGACCTCTGGCAACACACACAAATACCTTTTCTTTTTTCTCCATCTTTCACTCTACTTATATCCCACTTCCTCACTCTCAGCCCCTGTTTTTTAGTCTTATTTGTTTTATACATCTTTATCTTTGCATATAGACTCAGTTTTGTCTAATTTTATATTCATACGCACTTAAAAACTCCTTCATAGTCTATATATCAACTTGTGCAATAAATATCCGACAAACTGTACACACATGCTCACATTTACACAATAAATATCAATATCAAGTTAATAATGTTATTCTCATTATTTAAAAGTGCATCTTAGATTCATTTCCTGTTTGCAGAACACACACACACATACACACACACATATACACACATCTTGGTTCGGCTCCCAGTTGGCAGGTGAACCAATTGGGGTTTACTGAGTCTTTTTCCAGCTCTGGCAGAGATCAAAAGAAAGCTATTGTGTTCTTGAACTAACTCACTGCCAGACTCTCAATCTCACACACACACACACACACACACACACACAGAGACACACAAACACACTCTCCCAATGGTGAAGGTGAGGAGAGTAATTGTTTTTGGCAGGTGTAGAGTGTATACCTCCAGTAAATGGTGTGGTGTGTGTTTACATGCTGTATGCCATCATTAGTTTTGTGTGTGTGTCCAGGGTCAGAGCCATGAAAAGACAAACAACAGAAGCCTTTTACAGAATGTTTGTAGAGTGATTACCGGTGTTTGCGACTAAGGTGCCAACATGTTGGAATGGTGAGAATGAAAGTTTAGAAAGTTACGTTTTTGCCTCTTCTACTACCTTTTAGTTTAGTTTTGTTGATTACTTTTATATGGGGGGGGGGGGGGGGGGGGGTGTAGCTCAAAGCTACTGCCTGTATCTCTGTATCACTTTATTTCACAAGAATATTTGGATTTGGATTTACACTGGAAATGGGCATGGCTTTTACCTTTAGTTGTTAAAATCATCTGTACTGCTGGTTGTTCTGAAGCGTCTATGATAGAAATGAGAAAGCTTTTGACAAAAACTGGGCGATACTGGCTCATTGTTCATATTGCATGCATATATTTGTTTAAGGATGCTGTGCATGCAATGGGGAGAGGTCCATATGATAACAAAATGTATATAATACAGTATTATTGCGTATTATTGAGGATGATCCTCGCTGAGTGTCTAAATATCGCACTTAAAACTATCTACACCTCTGTGTGTTTTTGGCCCCAAGCCTATGTGTTTGCATTTCGGCATTTCAATGGACATCAGAGAGTTATGACTCTGGAACTGCAAAAATTCAGGATCTGTTCTAGATGGGCAGCACGTATTATCTGTTCATATCCAAATAATGTATTTGTATCTATTTACAGAGCTATTTCATACAGCTGTCAAATGACATCACCTTCAGCAACCACTCTTCAGATCTTACCTGATGGGTTTCTGTTAGAGGCAATGATTATTACAGGACATGTACACAACTGTAAAGGTTTCAGTATTATGGTTACTGTTTCGTGCAGAAATTATTGTTTTCTTAAAAGGTTACACCAACGTCCATGTCTAAAGATACACTTTCAGAGATAATATACAGTAGAAACATGTTTTTGTTTTGTACCTTGACCGTGCGGTGGTGTTTGCGGGCCGCCTGGCATCTCATGTTGCTGGTGTTGCAGCAGCCGGTGCAGCGTTTCACCTCAACGCAGGGCGGCCAGATGATGAAGTTGGCTGAGGTGGGATCCACCTGGCTCCTGGGGATCTCATAGATCGCTGTACGCACCTTACACACCGCCGGCAAGGCCTCTTCCACCACTGCAGGGGAACAAAAAGGTCAAAGGCTACAGACACTTAGCAGGAAAGAGCACTTAGAACCACACACTGCGTCATCAGAGGGCAAGTAGTACTACGGAGAACTTTCAGACTCCTATCACTAAGATAAGGTGCATGATTATGAACATGTAATATTTGTATATAGACATAGATAGATTAGGCTCTTCGTCATTGTGGTCATTTAAAAAAAAGCTGTCGTAAAAATGATTCAGATACAAGGAACGACACGAAGTACACAACTGAAATATATGGGTTAACATTTAATTATACAGGGTAATACACAGGAGTAATGCCAATGTAATGTGTGTACATATAGCCAATGTGTTTCAGTTTTTCAGACCTTGACGGTGTGTATATGTGTGTGTGTGTGTGTGTGTGTGTGTGTGTCTCACCAGTGCTCCTCCTGTGTCTGGTGTGTGTGTGCGCTCTCTTCAGGTCGAGGAAGCTGTGAGAGAAGTCCTTGTGGTAGCTGTGTTTGGTCTCCTCGATCACCTCGTTCTCTGGATAAAGACAAAACAACACGCGCACACGCTCCCACTGTTAACAACACCATTCATAAATATTCCCAGATCCCTGTCAAACACACACACACACACACACACACACACACACACACACACACACACACACACACTAAGACACTTCTGTGAAGGATCTACCGCATGTAAGAGGTTCATCTTCTGGGATGCATGAATGTTCTTAGTAAATGTTTGCTATTTTCTTATTAGACTGGATTGTTCTTGTGTACAGGATGACATTTTAGTCTGAAAAAGGTCAAGGGGGTGTAGAACTTATCATCTGGGGACCATGAAAATCCAGGACATATCTGGTTTCTGAGACATCTTGATGACTGACCGACTGACCGATAACAAATTAAGAAGGGAAGTGAGTAGGATCTTTACATGCTGCAGCAAGTTGTTTATTACAGACATCGTTATCAAGTCTCCCCTGATCAGAGCACAAGCTTAACCAGGTTATTCTAACTGAGTTATAATGTTTATATCTGTCAACAGGTTACTGAGTTCTCTGCATGTAAACATAGCCAGTGAGAAACACAGCACGTGGGTGCATATATCAAATACATTTTAAATCTAATTCACATAAAGACACGGATACACACACACACACACACACACACACACACACACACACTGTAACAGGAGTTCATTCTGAGGTCACTCACGGGTTCGTCAGAACTCTACAGATAAGAAAATGCCGTTCTGTTCAGCCAGAACTAAAAACACTTTATAAAAGCATGGACCCATAATCAGGTGGCCAAAATGACCTTCTGTCTGAGTGCCTGTAGGGACAATCAGACTCGATGCTTTTGTTTATCCACATGGTTGGATGTTGTCTTTTAATGCTTGACTAAGGGCTGGTGTATTCTTGAAAAGTTCGTACAACACATTGTCCAACCACGTCAGAAGGCGCAGCTGTCCAATCACGGCGTGAATGGGTGTGAATGTTAACATGTTTTTGCCTTCTGAAGATATTGCTGTTTTTAACACACTATAAACAAAAGAGGATAGTGGTAGCTGTGTCAACTTCAACTTTATCGTCCTCTAGCAGAATCTGTCTTGCAGCCAAGTGAAGCACAGACCACAAAGACTTGAGCATAAAACATGATAAAACCCATAAACCATCAACTAAAAAGCACCACAGAAGCTCACATAGAACAATGGATGACTGATAATAAGACGACTCTTCTTGAGCATTTAACAGTTTGATTGCGGCTTTCAAAGTGTAGCCAAACCAGAAATGTTTATCTGTGATCCTAAAACTCAAATTTATTATTTGGGGACAAAGAGAAAGATCCAAGCTGATGTTTATGTTGAGCACTGCCTTTGTGTGTCTCTGTGTGATTGTGAATCATGAGATGCTGTAAAAGTCAATCAAGTGTTTCTAAAGTGTTCAAAGGCAACAAACCATCTCAACACTCAGCACTGCCAAACCACAGGATATCCACAGACTTGTTCATAGCCAGTAAATTCTGAGCTAAGTTTGTTCGTGTGTGTGTGTGTGTGTGTGTGTGTGTGTGTGTGTATGTGTGTGCGTGTTGTGGACTAATATGTGGGGGAGAGAGACAAAAATTCCCGGAAAATCAGCATAAATGATGTCTGGGCAGGACTGTTTTAATTTGATTCTGGATACCAAACCTCACACTTCTTTGTGTGTGTTTGTGTGTGTGCACCCGTCAGTCTTGCCTGCATGCAGAGCTCCCAAGCAGTCACGCACACACGCCCGTCTATACACACAATGTGCGTCTAAAACACAACAAAGTCCACCTCCAACATTTCGCTCTCTCTCTCTCTCTCTGTGTTTCTGTGTCTCTCGCTCTCTCTCGCCCTGACATGCAGGAATTTGAGCATGAATTATACATAGCAACACAGCAGCCTTCCAGCGGGCCCTGCTCTCAAACCAATAATGGGCAGCATGACAACAGCATAATGAAGTGAGCCACTTGACCCCCACCGAGCCGGGGAGCCGTCACACTCGACATTTGCATCTCAATGATGCCAGGATTAATGGTGGCACCGCTCGGAGCGGCAGACATTAAAAAATGAATCAACTATTTTTCACAGGGAGCGAGAAGTTCAGAGCAGAAGAGAGTTTGTGTTGCAGGAATTTAGAGTCTGACTCGGGGCGTAAATGCAGTAAAGCCTGTTTTATGACACAGTTATTTCCTCCTGTCTCACCTCACTGATTCAGTCAGTTCTGATTTATTACCTGGATAGTGAGAACTGACAATGACTGGGTTTATTGAAGGTGAATACTGACGATTCTAGAGTAGCCAGTTAACTTTACTCTTTTTTGTGATTTTAAAAGCACAAAAAAATGTTTTTACATAGTTCACTTGCATATTCAACTTAAGTGTTCTTCCAGCTAAGAAAGATGCCACAGAAAGGAAGACAGAGATGTCAAAATTAAGTTTCTGAGGTGAAAAATGATTTTAAAGGGATTATTTTCCTGGTGGACAAATTTCCATTTCCATCTATGAGTGCCAAGCGTTTGAGAGGAAACAAAAGAAAATTTGTAGATTGATATGGAAACTTCCAAATCGAAGAATTGGTCTTGGAAGTCATTTCAAACTTTTATGGCAATCTGAAGGAAATGAAGAAGACTCTTTGGGGACACCAAGAGGACAACCAAGACCATCAGCACAAACTAAAGGTGTAATATTGCACCTCCATCATTTTGGGGGATTTGCAGGAAAACAAAGAATGTTCACAATCGTGCTGCAGAAGTGGAGATATCTTGACTTTTAGTTGTTGGTATGATTCAAAGTCCAAAAACAATACAATTCCCATAATGCAACTGTCTCTTCATTAGACCCTGTCTGCCTGGTAAATGCTCACATCTTTAAAACTCCACACCCAGGCTTCTCATTAAAAACCTTCAGCCTCAGTTCGTTTTTTCTTTTTTCACTTTTCGCCTCTCATTCCCTTGGAGCCACAGCAGATCAAACACTGTCTTCACAGGTTGAGTTGTACTCAGACACTTTCTTTACAGATCTACAACTCATTCCTGGTTCACCACTGGCAGTGGCCGGCCAGCACAGAGTTGAGCCGTGCAGAGCTCCCCTGGGAGTGAGAGAGTCGTATTATAATGAAGCGCTTTACCTACGGAGTCTATCTCGAGCAGCCGCTGGAGGTCGCTGATGCTGCGGATCTCGCTGCGGGAGAGCCGCTCCAGCAGCTCCCGGGGGAGAGGAGACTCCTGTGGGGACAAAGTCAGTGGATGAGCCGCTTCACTGGGGATGGAGACACGAAGCTGCGCCTGTTGGTGTGTAAAGGTCGCGAAATCATGCACGCATCCCTAATCTGCAAACCCAGGCACTGCCAACGTGTTGCATTATTATTGAAAATGAAAAAATAAAATAAAAGGTTAGTATAGTCAGTTTTGTGCGTAATAACGCGGAGTGAATACGATCAGTTGCATGTTACCTATTTTGTTTCTGAATGAGTTGCAACAAACGTGTAAGAGATGTCAGTGCGAGCAGCAGCCAGCATGGATAGATCCGTGCGTCTTACCCCGGCCGCGGTGCGTAACAGGCAGAGGCAGCCGGCGAGGAGGTGGTAAACCGCAGCTCTCATCTCCTCTCAGATCCGCCGCAGAGGCACCGGGACGAGACGAAGGTCCACTGCAGGAGCCGGGCCGTCGATCCCAGAAACATCCCTCGGGAAAACTGGCCACCACCGCGACCTCAGAGAAAGAGCCCGGAGCCTCTGGAACCAAATGGGATGTTTGAAGTCCTGAATGAAGTGCGGTGCAAGCACAGAGGCGAGCCTTTTCTGTTCCTCTCGTTCAGTGTAAGTCACTGTATGTGAGAGAGTGCCAAGATCATATGATGGTGAGCGTAAAGCGTGATGAAGTCCGTGTTGCGGGGGGAAAGCTCACGGCTGCGCAGCCTTTACTCCGGTTTCAAACCCAACCGAGGTCAAGTTGATGTCCGGCAGAGCAGGTGTCCGCTGGAAATGTGATCACCTTTCTTTTAAAAATCACACGTCCAACAATATCCATCAGCGTGTCCTCAGCAGAATCCGCTCACAGTCCCACATCTGTGCGTCCCGCAGCGGTGGAGCATCTCGGCACTTTGTGGGGGAAAGTCACTCAGATTGGTGAAATCTTTTAAACTGGAACTTCCAGAAATAAGCAGCTGTGTCCTGAACACGAGGAGGGAGAAATCAAAGCAAAGGGCATCAACGAAGGACACACGATAAGAGAAAGAAGGCAGTCTGTGGATGTCAGCTCCCAGCGGCCCTGTGATCTCCGGGCTGAATGAAGCCGGGATGCTTCCAGTCACAGGATCTATCCGTGCGCGCCCCCGCGGCACCAAGCTGCGAGCGCGCTTTGCTTCATAGACTACAGGACATTATGGGATCTAATTCAGGCGGTAAACTACAGCAATTAATAATTTATTTCTGAGTATCATAAATGATCAATTTTCATCATCAAATTTCATCACGACCTCACACAACTTTTGCTGAGCAATTTACTGGAAGGAAGTGGGTAAATTATTGAGATAAATGTTGCCAATGTAACTAACTGCTGTATATATATTCAGAATGTGTCTGGAAATGTGGACCGTGTTGTTACGTTAAGTTACTGATAGACTGGAGGTAATGATAAACTGTAATCGTGCAGCCTTCATCACTGAGGGCTGAGCCGCTCTGTGATAATTAACTGTCTTTATGGAGGCTAATTTATAACCTACCTAAATCATTTGTGAATGAGTTGCTCTGAAAGTCAGCATCCCACTCCTCCCTTAAATTATCCTCCTATCCTCTTCACCTAATTCTGCGTGTGAGTGTGGGACAGATCAGTGACCGTGTCAGTGTTTAATTGCTGTGTAACAAAGCTCATTAATGAGTGTCCAGACCAGAGACTGAGAGAGAGAGAGAGAGAGCAACAATTTCCACTCCTTTTTACTACTACATACTAGAATTCATCATTTGGAGGAGCTCCCTATGGGGTGCACTAACAGAAATCTCTGGGATACAGAAGACAGAAAGGATGGATACAAAACTGTGTCGTAAGTATTGGCAGGTCTGGTGCTGTCACTTCTTACTTTCCGCTTTTTTGTCCTCCCTCTGACTCCAAATTATGTGATGCAAGTTCATTTTCAAGCATCCATCCCTTATCTACACTACCTGGTCAGAGTTGCAGGGTGCTGGAGCTCAGCACACACTTGGCGAGTGGCAGGTAACACCCCAGATGGATCACAGTGTAAAAGCATTGTGGTGTCCTTTGGATGGTTAAAGTTGGTATAGTGTTAATATGTGTGATTTCTAAATAATGAGGGTAAAAGTGTAAACATGCAACACCACTAACTGGACCCTTTAACGTGCATCTAACTGAGAGCCTGTGAGGTGAAAAGCAGTTTGCCTTTATCCATTTTCTTTGGGTCAGTGAAGGAAATTGTTGAGGGATTTGCAGAGCTAAAGCTTCGTAAAGCGGCGCTGGAATCTGGAAATCCAGCCTCAAGCATTCAAACATGCACGTACACATTTACTCTCCCTTTGTCCGTCTCACTTTCCCATGCACACACACAAACGCACAGCAGTTTACCCAGTATCCTTCATCCCACCACTATACACAGTAATGCCAAAAAAAAAAACAGTTAATCTGACTCAGTACTACAGGTTCCTGTGAGGACAAAGCAAAGAGACCAAGAGAGGAGAAAAAAGGAGAAAGAGAAGGAGAAGGAAAGATGAAAAACTGGAAGGAGTAGAAGGCAAGAATGGCCGAGATAAGAAGCTTGTTGATACCAAGATGAAGCCTATTTGGAGGAAAGAAAATGACAGTGGGGTGGCTGTGTGTGTGTGTGTGTGGTGTGTGTGTGTGTGTGTGTGTGTGTGTGTAAATCCAGGCTGCGTTGGACCAAACACTCCACCAATTAAAGCCCATTTAGCCCGACAGAGGCTAATACCATCACAACAGAAATCCACCTCTGTCTTTCTCCCTCCATCTCCCCTGAATGGCTTCAGTGCACCTGAGACACACACACACACACACACACACACACACACACACAGACACACACACCGACACACACACACACACACAGACAAAGAACCGGAATGACGGAGGGGAAATGGGTCAGAACCGATTCGGGTCTTGAATGGCGACACACTCGTGTTGTGACGCTGTCACTTCCTCCTGGCAGCAGCTTCTGCTGTTGTCTTTCTCTGGGCCGGTCGAGCTCCCTGCTGTCAAAAGTTCAAGTGTGACAGTTGCAGACAGACAAGGAAAAACTTAAAGTTCAACTTTGAAAAATCCACTCCACTTCTTTGCTTCGAAGGCCTGATCACACCATAAAGTGGCAAAGCGAAATATCTAATGTTAGAAGCCTGATGGCATAAAGACTAGACCAGTCACAATAGATCTCTAAGCTTCTTCCTATTTTCTGTGGACTGGGCTCTTCACATCCTCCTGGCGTTTTGTTCTCAGGATTGTACATCAATTCATCCAATGAAGAGTTTTTAAAGATGTGTAAAAAAGCGTGTTAATCAGTTTTGTTTTACATTTTTGTTTGTTGGTAATGTTTGAAGTCACTCTATGTATAATTTTTATGTGATTTTAGCATCTTTCAAATTATTCTGATGGCATAATCGTCTGAAATCACTCAATCACTGCTCTCTATATAATAAACTCATAAATTATATATCGTATTATGTAGTCAGCAGTAAATTTAGATTTCAGACACGTACTAATCATCATCATTTTGTTCCATAACTGACATGTGTAGAGTCCATTAAATGCAATGCATTGGCTTTGGGATTGTTAGCCATGGACACTACTTCCTGTTCTGTTGTGGGACTTTTTGAGGGCACTATGTAGTGCTTACATTTGGAGGAGAGTAAATATAGTGCACAAGATAGGAAGTGATTTCTGACAGCCTTTGTTAAAAAACGGAAACAATCCCAGTAAAAATTGGTGCATTATACATACGTTGGTGTGTGTGTTGGTGAGTGCATTACTGGGGGGCATCTGAATTTTAAATTCTACACATCCAGTAGTGGCTTTAAAAGTTATGTTCATGCTAAATATGTTTTATTTGTGTATATATATATTTTTTTTTATCAGATATTGTCTATCATTGTCATCATCAGATTACAATTTAATGTAATTACAACATTGGTCATTTTATTAATTTATTTTATTTACTTAAGAGTAATTTTAAGATGTATAAACCTTCAGTGAAACGTCCTTTAGTTCCTCGTTTTAAAAAGTCTTCTTCGAAAAGGGCAGAGCGTTGAATGAACTTTCTTTATACAGTCTCCTCCTTCTTCTTTTTCTCCCATATAACTTTCCAAATGGAGTAAATGTTTTATAGAGTTTATTTATAACAACCCAGGGAAAAGCTTGTATCACTCTTTTTCTTGTATAACTTTTCCAGCTCTTTTCCTAGAAGCAGACCGATGCAAATACAGTACGCACCATACTGGGGTTTGGTGACCTTGCTCAGGAGCACTTCAGCAGTGTTTGGTACACTCAGTACGAACAGCTCTCCCACCCAGACTGCTCTCCTGTGGGAAAGGAGAATGCCACCAATGAGACGAGTAAAATGAAAATATAAGAGTCAGACTTGGGGAGGAGGGTGTTGGAGATACAAAAAAAAGAGAGAGAGTGTTTAAGAGACAGAGAGGCAGTAAAAGTTAATTCAGCAGGGGATAAAAACTTTTACGAGCAGGGTGGGGGTTAAGGGCTATCCCCGAATTTATTCACAAAACCAAGCACATGGTGGAAAAAACCCTTTATACACATTTTTCCTCCCTTTCTCTCTTCAATCCATTTGACATTAATTATTAAAGCCCTTTCCAAAAAAAGTCAGAATGGATTTCACCGTTAAAACCCAGAGTAAGTCTACCATTGGACACCTGCCAAAACCTATTGTGCGACGCATGAATGTTTGGTCATCAGCCAACCGGAGACTTATCCTGGATTACCATCTCAAATATGCCGGCATTTACCTACATGTAATGCTAGCCCCCGCCACCCCCACCAACCACCCCACCCGTGTGTTCATCACAGGCCACAAGGCTCTGAGAGAATGCTTTATTTAGGTCTGTTTGGGAAAGTGAAAACACAGGGCCCTTGTACTGTGTGAACTCATAGTCATGAAGACAGAGAGCCAGCTTAACTGGAAGGGGCATACAGTAAGTGCTGGACCTCCCACCAATCGGAATCAGATTTACGCCACATTAAAGACTAAAGTGGAAAGCGCTCAGAGAACGCATACCTCCACAAATGCTGCACATATTTCTAATTTTGTTACTTAAATATAAAAGGTAAATATTTAGAAATGT
>CM062204.1:5357500-5582500 GCA_031216445.1 Lateolabrax maculatus | reverse complement strand
ATTTATATCTCCAAGATATACATGGAAATGCAATTACATGGGATGTGAATGTATCATTTACACCTTTGCAGCAGATTTTAATCTGCATCTCTGGAACCCAATCTGGTACAAGATCCACACAAGTGACAATCATATTGATTTTAACATAATATCTAGAATACTCTACAAAGACTTTAAAGTGAGCCACACTCCTAAACACTCAGTTACGGCATTTTAAGGTTATCATGTTGCTGTAGTGCCACCTATATACCAAATGCCATCACATTTTACATGATAATTCAAATTTAAGGGGCATATGTTGTCTAAACTGGTTTGCAATTTCACAAACTATGAACATTTTTTTGTCAAATAGGCTTTGTCTACAATAATTTGTTAATCAGTTATGAGCAAGCCTTATGACATATCAAGAGAGAGAGACCCAAATATGTTGTGACCTTAATTTACTGAAGATTTAAAAAGATTGGTGCGAATGGGTGGGGCCTATATGGATAGATGTGTGTTGGACAAAGGCATAAAGAAAAAAAAAAAAACAGACATCTGTTCAGGAGTTATGGGTGAAAAGTGCTTTATAAATGACCACATGCTGGGATGGGGCTATCTCTACCAAAAGCTAAATGTTCCTTCCCTTATAAATATTTTAAATACAAAGTCGATTTACTAAATCTGGAGCTGTGACTTTGACACATTCCCAGTCTGACTGGGGAGGGGTGACCAAGGTCCTGTCTCACAGCAGATCACATGCTGACATGCTGAAGAAGGCCGTGGGATACAGTCAAAAGCCCCGGGAATGGCTAACAACTAGTGGACCTTGTGTTAAGAATATTTATCACAAATCTGTGTCCCCAAAGTCAAGAGTGAATCTCTGTGCTCATTTTACTGAAATCAGTTGAACAGTTTTTACGAACAGACAAAGTGGACCTAACACATACCCCCACTGATGATGGTAATTACATGCTGTCTAATGGGACTCCAACACGAAGAGATAGAGACATGTCTCATTTACTTCAGTGAGCAGAAAAGCAGACATAAAGCAAGATGAAAATGGCCTGTCAGCAGTGGGAGCCACCTTGTTACAGAGGTATGTGTATACACACTCTACAAAACATCTTTGATCCAAAGCTGCATCTAATGGCTTTTTAATAAAGTATAAAGCTCACAGGTATTTCAAATTTTAAAAATCTGATCCTAAAGTTTACGCTGGAATGCAGTGCAGAGACAGTATTATTTTGACTGCATTTTTGGCAAAGCGAACAAAACTGAGGCATACCTCTGTGTGTTTATGTGTTAATTATACAGTGTTGTTATTACCTGCTTGCCAACTCGCCAGCAGGTGATGGCGAGAAGACAAGAGCTTCTCACTTGTGTTGAGACACGAAGCAGCCTGGCTCCGCTCTCCGTTTCATCAGCCCTCATTATTATGCTCCATATCTCTGCAGAGAAGTCATTAGAAGTCCTGGATGAGACAGAGACAAGTGCTCGACAAGCCTGAGCTGGAGGGGCTGAACATGAGTGGGTGGAGGGTGAACCGCAGAGGGAAAACTTATAAAAGATGATGAGGCTTTGCCCTGGTATTAAGAGGCACTACTTACTGGTTTGTCTTATTAATCTGTCTGCTAGTGTTTGGCACCGAGAGCTGCCCAGACAGTTGCCTCTGTTAAAAGCTTAATGACAGCCGGAATGATACTTACACCTAAGAAATAGTACTATTGAGTGAAAACTGAATAAATGACATCTCTCCTCTTGCTTTTTTACACATTAACATGAGACTCAAAGCTGTTCTGATCAATGTTTTTGTATATACAACAGATCAAATCACTATGTGTAATGGGAAAGTGGACGTTCGTAGCGATGACCCCACAGAGAATGATCATGTTCATTCTGCAGTTCCTCCTCATGTTTAGTGTTTCAACGTCTTTCGGCTGACTGTTTTACTTCACTGCTTTGATTCACTCTCAGCGCTCTTCATCTGCGTCATTTTCAGTCACAGCAAGCAGCTGTTTTCGTCAGAAAAGCTCCACAGACCCACCGTACACCACCTGCCCAGCGTCGAATGGCAGGCAGACAATGTGAACAACTACTTGGTGAACATACTGGAGCATTTAGCAGCCAAAGAGCCACATATTTCCCTTAAGAGTTGGTGGAGAGCTAAACAAAGCTAAAAGAAGACTGAATATTGACCTTACATTTGCCAGGCGGCCACAAACATGACTCCACAAGAATGTTAAATGTGTCTGCTAGATGTGTAACTAAGCCCCTGTTGTAAGGTCGTCATATCAACTTTATAAGGTGATAATATGTTGTGTTTACAGCTTGTTGCATCTCTCCTAAGTTGCAAAAAAAAAAAAAATGAACATGAATACAGGTTTAATAAATCACAGTTTCTTGTCTATGCTATTTTATGCATACTAGTGTATTATTGTGGCAACAATACAGAGACACTGCGAAACATTAACAAACCTCAGTTTCTATCAACAAGTTATAATTTGGCCTCTTGATTGTAAAAGTTTACCTTGAAATACTGATTAGATGTGGTCCTGATAAACTGTATACACAGATGCAGGTGTGCTATTTTATTTTCATGTTCTTTTTCAGTGTGCTCACCTGCTCGTAGCCTCAGGGTTGGATCCTGGCAACTGATGCACTTTCATTAAATGCAGCCAGTATTAATGTTACTAATTTCAACTTTGTTTGACAAATCAAAATGCTGCTGTCAGAAAGTCTAGTTTTTAAGTTAGCAACAATTAAGAAACATAGGAAATTGATATTCTACATCAAAGTTTTGACTGAAAAAGATTGAAGGATTTTTGCTCGATGTGTTGTTTTATTATGCTTACACAGGTATCACACCTGATCTACAATGCATATATGATTTATTTTATGCAATTCTGATTCAAACACTGACATGAAACTAACAACATGAAGTACCATGAAATGCTATTTTAATAGTGATCACAAGAAAATATTTTGATATTATATGATAATTAATATCATAGAATCTTCAAGATAATTCAATAACTACATTGTGATCTCAAAATAGGCCAAACAAGGCTTCTGTCCATCTCTAATGAAACATATTTATTCATTTATGAAACTTCTCACATACCTTTAATATATTTAATTCCTCATAAAACTATTTCCCAGGGAGGAGCAATGTGCCTTTGCAAAACAAAGACCCATTAAAGAGGATATATGTCAAAACAAAGTGTGACATATACTTGGAGAGTGATGCATGTAAAGCGTTAACCTTGGTCTCAGGTTCATACAGAGCAGCATGAGAACAATCGGTCACCCCTTGCTGTCGGTTAGTCCCACATCAGTGTTGTTAGAGGTTGTCAAGCGTGCAAACAGGTTTTACTGGAGCTAAAACACTTGAGTCATGTCAAAACAGTAGCAGGCTTATAGTGTGGTGGCTGATCAGACATGACAGGTCAACTTTTCAGCTGCTCATCTGCATAAAGATGTGTGTTCCATTTTCCTTCGTCCCATTGTTTATTTTTTTTGACTCTTTTTAGTCATTTTAAGCCACTTCATCTACTCTGTTTACTCTCTACTACTCTACTACTCTCTACTGTGGTTTCTACACTGACATGATGATAGTAAAATGAAGGTAATTAATTAAAAGTTTCCAAACAAAGTTCTTGTTATAATGATGGTCTCTCACACAATAAATGTACAGAAGTATAAAATGGCTCACAGGCTTTTAACAGAGCACTTCGTCTTCACGTAGCCTACCACTCTACACACAAACACACACACACACACACACACACACACACACACACACACCCACACACACACACACACACACACACACACCCACACACATACACACACACACACACACACACACACGCACCCACACACACACACACACACACACACACACACCCACACACATACACACACACACACACACACACACACGCACCCACACACACACACACACGCACCCACACACACACACACACACACACACACACACACCCACACACATACACACACATGGCCTTGTCCTACTAGCGGAGGCTTCCTGTTTCTTCTCTATGTTATGGCTGGGCCCTGAACTGGTCTAGGCAGCAACCATGGCAGACTATTAACTATTAACCAACTCACACATGCATGCACAAACACACACACACACACACACACACACACACACACACAGTGGACCTGCTATGGGGTACCAAGTACTGTTCAGTTTTCTCCTTTTGATAAACTGAGGGTAGAGGGGTCAACGGCATCACATCACTTTATCAGCAAGCAGTGGAAAGTATTACTGAACACCACAGCCTGGGTGTTGAGAAAAGGTGACCAAATGCCTCAGCAGCACAGTGCTTTTGTCTCACTGACTGCACAATCTCCTGCTGAGATCATGTGCTGTGGTGATGGCGCCCCCTGGAGGACACACTCCCAACATGCTCCTAAGGCATGTTATATGTGAGCTGATGCATACCTGACTTTTTTTTTCAGTATGTCTGTTCTGGCTCTGGTTTAAGCTTTGGATGTAATTACAAAGAAAAAAAGGTGTGTTATTGCACTTTTGCATGCTGCATAAGGAGCCAATACACAGGACATGAAGTCTTCACTTGTGGTTTCCTTTTTCTAAGAATAATAATTGTTTAAGGAGGGGGGAAGTGAGGGTGTGATGTGAGAGCTGCATGTAATCTACCAACCACCCTCACACTGACCATCAGTCCTCTTCAGTCTTTAGACTGTAAGCAAACTGCTGTAGATTTTAACCACTGGGTTATATTTTAATTTCTTTTTGGCTGAGTTTTTATGAATACAGCGGTTGTGATAAGGCAAATACAATTACTGTGATACAATCAACTTTGTGTTTAGAAACTGAAGGACTACAACAGCCATGTTGTTGGCAGAAGCTGGATGTGTGTTGATGGGTTTCATCCTGTACATCTCAGGTATCAATGATTGTTTATCTCTTTTTTAATAAATTAACTGAATTGATATATTGGGGAAAAAGAGCGAATATATCACAATTTAGTTCTCAAGATTATGGCCTGTAATAATCAGCTATTGAACTTTTATAAATCGTTCCAGATGCTTATTAATAACATTTTCTGTTAAAGGGGTTCAGGGACGAGCAAACAGAATCTGTGCATTAAAAGGTTCATCAGTGGATCTGTCCTGCTCAACTAAACATCCCACTTCAAGAAACAAATGGTTCACTGTAGTCTGGGATGGATCTAAATATGTTCAAAATGAGGTCCCTGATGATGGACATCATGTATTGTACAAAAAGTCTGAACAAAGTTATCCAACTCTAACAATCAATGATCTGAGAGAGAGTGATGCAAACTTTTACTGCTGCAGAGAAACTACTGAAAACTCAAACTTCTGCTGGCTAAATGTCATTCATCTCCATGTTGCAGGTAGTGGTCACATCTCTATGACTAATTTATTCATTAAAGTATAATCAGGGCATGAATTATTTTAAATATATATATATATATATTTATAACTATATTTTATAAATGATCATCTCAGACCTGCAGGTGAAGGTGATTCCTGCCACAGAGGGACAGACAGTAACACTGATGTGTAGCACCAGCTGTTCTCTGACTGGAAACCCTGCAGTCTACATCTGGTACAAGAACGGAGAGTTTCTCTATCAGGACTGGTCTCCCTGGTACCAACAGCTGGTCAGCAGTGAGGAAGCAGTCAGATACTCCTGTGCTGTCAAAGACTACGAGGATCTCAGAGCCCCTGAAGTCTCAGTGGGTGAGTGACAACAATCAGGTCTTTTTCATGTTACACAACTTCTTTGTATTTTCAAGAAGAATTGTATTAATCAAGTGCGAGAACCTTAAATTATAAATATGACTGTGTACACCAGGAAAAAATATATATCACTACTAATATTTATGTCCAGATTCTGTCTCTCCGACCTGCCTTACTGTGACCTACGCTAAAGGAAGAATGTGTTCATATATTCAGACATCAGAGGATGAGCCCTGCTCCATCACATATCCAACAGGTTACGTTTCCACACACATTTACAAACCTCTCACCATTAGACCTCTACTGATTGTTCACAATATAAATCTATTTCACAATTGGTATTTCATTTTCTATTTACACTGTCTTATCTTTGTGTTTTGTTTACTAATTTTACTTATTCAACTAAGTATTCCGTCATTCTGTAAGAATCAGCTTTGAGAACTTATATTTAACACTTGATGTAATTTATGTAATTATTAATGTATCTGATTTAACATGGCACAAATGAAAAGTGCATTGATCATCTTCCAACAGAAGTACATGTTCAAAGGACACCTGAAAATGGCCAATTCAAACTGAGCTGTATCACCAGCTGTCCTGAGACTGACCCTAAAACTGCCTATAGGTGGTCCAGGAACAGACTATACCAAACCTCTGAGAGTCAACACTTTACAGTTTCCATGTCTGCTGAAAGCTTCTCCTGTGCTGTAAAAGACTTTGAGGATCTGCTGTCTGATGAAGTCTGTGAGTATGAGACTATTAACGTACTGTGTGGTGTTTTAACTTTACTTGGTACTTTGTTGTCATGAATCTAAATACTTACAGGCAATAAGAAATATGATGACACGAATAATGTTGCAGCATCATACGGATGAACAAAATAACAGAAACACTGTACAGTTAAATGTAAAAGCCTGAAATTAGTTCTATGTATCGTTGTTTCATTGAATTATTCATTTCCGTTTAGAAAACAGAACATCTTTTTTAATCAAAAATGGAGGATGAGTGTGTTTTCCTGTTCTTCTGGCCATCAAATCACAAATGAAATTGTGTTGATGACTTATGGACACTAGATGTCCCTGTAGAGTGAGAACATGTCAAATCAGTCATCAGAGTCACTCAAGGAGAACAGGAGCATTGTCTCGTCATGAAACTATTCATGAAACTAGAAATTGGACAAATCTGGTTGAGTAAACAGTTCAACAACAGTCTGCATTGTAGAGCCTTACAGAAAAAAATTATTATGACTCTGAATGCACAAAGGTACAAGTGAGGAGCAGTTTATGACTTTCTGTGTATGCTCACAGAGAAGAAACAGAAATCCACATAAAAAGAAATACAAAGATAAATTGTTTTGTTTTACTTTCAAAAAAATGAATGAATGAATGAATTAATTAATTAAATATATATTAAATATATATATATACACACATACAGATATGTGTAAATATAGTTTTTTTTGTTTTCCAATTGAATGAAATAAGTGGCATTAGAATGAAAACTCATCTATAAGTCAAAAACACAGGCTGAGCCACACTAATTCAGTCAATGAGTAATGATATAAAGCCTCAACATTTATCCTGAAATCTACTCTTTTACCTATATTTCAGGTATTCAGGAGACGAACTGCTGGAGTGTGAATTATGGCAGCAGGAGAATCTGTGCTCTGCAAGGTTCTTCAGTGAAGATTTCAAGTGAATACTCGCATCCCTACAAGAAGATGCCAAAAATGTGGTATAAAAGAAAGAGAAGTAGTGAGTGGTTTGATGAAGAGCTGATAGAGGCTGCAGGTCATGTGGAGCATCATGACAACATGATGAACCAACACATCCTGAGAATCAATAACCTGCAGAAGAATGACTCAGCAGAATACACATTCAGACTCCAACAACAACATAGACGATGGAAACAGTCTGACTTTCCTGGAGTGACTGTGGTTGTCACAGGTAAAACAAATGTCCCTTACAGCTCCTCACCAGCAGCACTCAGCAGACTTTACTCATCATGTCAGAACAAGAGAACTAAAGGTTGAAAAGCTAAAATCTGAAAGCTTCTTCGTCCAAAGTCTTTAGTCCAGACTCACTCCAAACTCCCAAATTAGTTCATGTTCAATGTGGAAGTCGTGGACTTGCTGTCTCTCTACTTTAGTGTAATTTGTTCATTTCTCCTTAAACAACATGGATGTTTTTGTAGATACTGACAGACAACCTCCGTATGTCATCACAGGTATGAGAATTGTTGTGAGATACAATTAGAGATCAGTCTAACTATCTTTCAGGGTTGAACGTGAAGTTTACTCCTTCTGCAGAGGTGACAGAGGGCCAGAGAGTCACACTGACCTGCAGCACCAGCTGTCCTCTGACCGACAACACAAACTACATTTGGTACTTGAACAGACGACCTCTGACCCGGCCAGAGAACCAAAACAAACACCTGGTTCTGGATCCAGTCAGCAGTCAGGATGCAGGGAACTACTCCTGTGCTGTAAAAACCCACAACAACATCATCTCCCCTGAAAAGACTCTCACTGTCCACAGTAGAACAGGAAATTGGACAACAGCAGCAGCTGCAGGAGTTGTAGCTGTTCTCCTGGTTATAATACCCCTCACTCTCTTCTTGTGGATTAGGTGAGCAACACTTTGCTTCTGAATCTAAATCATTTGATCTGGAATTACTTCTTAATTCATATTTTCATTCATTTCACTAACCAGAAAAAAGAGGACTTCGAGTCAATCTCCTAAAACTAAAAAATCAGACAACATGGAACAGGTAAAGATCGGAATTAAAACTATTCTGCAGTAGAGAAACATACATAGAAAGAGCTAAAACCTTTAAGTGCAGTATCATGTAATGTAATGCATGACATTTTATTTGTCTTGTGTCCTCATCAGCTCAACCTTGGTCCAGTTTATGACAACAATTCAGCTCAACTAGCAGAGCAGGATGACCATCACTACAGCAGACTGCACTTCTCTAAGAACCACACAGAAGCTCTCTACTCCACCATCGAGAAAGGGCCTTCCAACTAAACAAACGTTAGATGTCATGGTTTTTTAATTATTTTTTAGTGTTGAATTGGACATTTTGAAAGCCCCATTAGTGGCAGGTGAATCTATCTACTAGGGATAATTGAGCCATTTCAAATAAGTTAAAATGGTAGAATTTTGATTTAGTTACCAAGGCTGTGTTCGTGAAGCAACATTGCATTGATCTTTACTTTTCTGTCTGATCGTAACAGAACACAAGACAGAATTTAAAGAGGATTGCATAAAATGAAAAAAGGAAGCATTTCCACTGAGTTTTTGTAGCTAAATGCAAGAAAATTGAAAGAATAATATAAAATACTATTGCTTTTTAATGGAAATGTGTGTGTGAGTGTGTTCACAATTTGTGATGATAAAGCTCTTAAAAGCAATACAGCTATTCTTTGGCTCCCAGTGTCCGACTGATTGCCCGGACTTAATCTATAGCACAGATAACTCTGTGGCTGTTTCTAGTGTGCTAAAGGTTTTGGTACTTTCTAAAAGATCTGCAGATCTGAGTGCAAAGGTCACGGAAAATTGTTTTTCTTGTAAAAAATATATGGTACTCTGCATGTGATGTGATGAACTAAAAGACCAGAGACATTTGTTGGCAGCTTCATCTTTTTTCTTTCTTTTTTTTTTCCAAAACAAAGCAACCACAGACAGCTTCACATGTCAAGGCTCTAACTCTGGCAACTTCACAGCGTTTTGATGAAAATATAGTGCAATTTACTCGCGCTACATGTTGCATGAACTGAAAATATATCCCAACGTAAAAGTAATACTGTATATAAATACATATGAATAATAGTGAGGAAGGAGGGACTGCATTTTTGGTGTCTGAGCTGCATCAGTTCGCCTGCCAGCCGTCCTCACACTGACCAACAGTCCATTCTGTCTCTGTTAGAAAACTGCTGATTATTTTCACCGTTCATGTTTATTCTTTATGTTTTATAAGTTTTCATAAACACAGCAGTTGATATAAAGTCATTCAATTGTACAATCAGCATTTTGATTAGAAGCTGAAGACCATAACAGCCATGTTGTTGGCAGAAGCTGGATGTGTGTTTTATGGGTTTCATCCTGTACATCTCAGGTATCAATGATTGTTATCTTTATTTATGATACTAATTAACCGTGAACTTTGTTGTTGTAGACAAATTGCAGATTGATTTATAAAAATAATAAAAAGGTCATTTAATGTTGCTGTCAATAGCTTTCTGCTTTTTTTTTTAAACAATAAACCAACCAGGTATCACTATCTTCTGATGGCCTTGTAGCTCTCACACTGACAAGGTTTCAATAAATAGTTAATGCAATGCACTTTTTAATGCTGCATAAGGAGACAATACACAGAACATGAAGTCTTCACTTGTAGTTCCTTTTTCTAAGAATAATAATTATTTATGGTGGGGGGAAGTGAGGGTGTGATGTGAGGGCTGCATGTAATCTACCAACCACCCTCACACTGACCATCAGTCCTCTTCAGTCTTTAGACTCTAAGCAAACTGCTGTAGATTTTAACCACTGGGTTATATTTTAATTTCTTTTTGGCTGAGTTTTCATGAATGCAGCGGTTGTGATAAGGCAAATACAATTACTGTGATACAATCAACTTTGTGTTTAGAAACTGAAGGACTACAACAGCCATGTTGTCGGCAGGAGCTGGATGTGTGTTGATGGGTTTCATCCTGTACATCTCAGGTATGAATGATTCTTTATCTCTTTTTTAATAAATTAACTGAATTGATATATTGGGGAAAAAAAGCGAATATATCACAATTTAGTTCTCAAGATTATGGCCTGTTATAATCAGCTATTGAACTTTTATAAATCTTTCCAGATGCTTACTAATAACATTTTATGTTAAAGGGGTTCAGGGACGAGTAAACAGAATCTGTGCATTAAAAGGTTCATCAGTGGATCTGTCCTGCTCAGCTGAACATCCCACTTCAAGACACAAATGGTTCACTGAACTCTGGGATGGATCTAAATATATTCAAAATGAGATCCCTGATGATGGACATCGTGTATCGTACAACAAGTCTGAACAAAGTCATCCAACTCTAACAATCAATGATCTGAGAGAGAGTGATGCAAACCGTTACTGCTACGGAGAAACCACTGAAAACTCAAACCTCTGCTGGCAAAATGTCATTCATCTCCATGTTTCAGGTAGTGGTCACATCTCTATGACTAATTTATTCATTGAAGTATAATCAGGGCATGAATTATTATTTTACATATATATATTTATAACTATATTTTATAAATGATCATCCCAGACCTGCAGGTGAAGGTGATTCCTGCCACAGAGGGACAGACAGTAACACTGATGTGTAACACCAGCTGTTCTCTGACTGGAAACCCTGCAGTCTACATCTGGTACAAGAACGGAGAGTTTCTCTATCAGGACTGGTCTCCCTGGTACCAACAGCTGGTCAGCAGTGAGGAAGCAGTCAGATACTCCTGTGCTGTCAAAGACTACGAGGATCTCAGAGCCCCTGAAGTCTCAGTGGGTGAGTGACAACAATCAGGTCTTTTTCATGTTACACAACTTCTTTGTATTTTCAAGAAGAATTGTATTAATCAAGTGCGAGAACCTTAAATTATAAATCTGACTGTGTACACCAGGAAAAAATATATATCACTACTAATATATATGTCCAGATTCTGTCTCTCCGACCTGCCTTACTGTGACCTACGCTAAAGGAAGAATGTGTTCATATATTCAGACATCAGAGGATGAGCCCTGCTCCATCACATATCCAACAGGTTACGTTTCCACACACATTTACAAACATATCACCATTAGACCTCTACTGATTGTTCACAATATAAATCTATTTCACAATTGGTATTTAATTTACTATTTACACTGTCTTATCTTTGTGTTTTGTTTACTAATTTTACTTATTCAACTAAGTATTCTGTCATTCTGTAAGAATCAGCTTTGAGAACTTATATTTAACACTTGATGTAATTTATGTAATTATTAATGTATCTGGTTTAACATGGCACAAATGAAAAGTGTATTGATCATCTTCCAACAGAAGTACATGTTCAAAGGACACCTGAAAATGGCTATTTCAAACTGAGCTGTATCACCAGCTGTCCTGAGACTGACCCTAAAACTGCCTATAGGTGGTCCATGAACAGACAATACCAAACCTCTGAGAGTCAACACTTTACAGATTCCATCTCTGCTGGAAGCGTCTCCTGTGCTGTAAAAGGCTTTGAGGATCTGATGTCTGATGAAGTCTGTGAGTATGAGACTATTAACGTACTGTGTGGTGTTTTAACTTTACTTGGTACTTTGTTGTCATGAATCTAAATACTTACAGGCAATAAGAAATATGATGACACGAATAATGTTGCAGCATCATACGGATGAACAAAATAACAGAAACACTGTACAGCCTGAAATTAGTTCTATGTGTCGTTGTTTCATTGAATTATTCATTTCCGTTTAGAAAACAGAACATCTTTTTTTAATCAAAAATGGAGGATGAGTGTGTTTTCCTGTTCTTCTGGCCATCAAATCACAAATGAAATTGTGTTGATGACTTATGGACACTAGATGTCCCTGTAGAGTGAGAACATGTCAAATCAGTCATCAGAGTCACTCAAGGAGAACAGGAGCATTGTCTCGTCATTAAACTATTGATGAAACTAGAAATTGGACAAATCTGGTTGAGTAAACAGTTCAACAACAGTCTGCATTGTAGAGCCTTACAGAAAAAAAACTCATCTATAAGTCAAAACCACAGGCTGAGCCACACTAATTCAGTCAATGAGTAATGATATAAAGCCTCAACATTTATCCTGAAATCTACTCTTTTACCTATATTTCAGGTATTCAGGAGATGAACTGCTGGAGTGTGAATTATGGCAGCAGGAGAATCTGTGCTCTGCAAGGTTCTTCAGTGAACATTTCAAGTGAATACTCGTATCCCTACAACGAGATGCCAAAAATATGGTATAAAATAAAGAGAAATAGTGAGTGGTTTGATGAAGAGCTGATTGAGGCTGCAGGTCATGTGGAGCATCATGACAACATGATGAACCAACACATCCTGAGAATCAATAACCTGCAGAAGAATGACTCAGCAGAATACACATTCAGACTCCAACAACAATATGGAGGATGGATATGGTCTGACCTTCCTGGAGTGACTGTGATTGTCACAGGTAAAACAAATGTCCCTTACAGCTCCTCACCAGCAGCACTCAGCAGACTTTACTCATCATGTCAGAACAAGAGAACTAAAGGTTGAAAAGCTAAAATCTGAAAGCTTCTTCATCCAAAGTCTTTAGTCCAGACTCACTCCAAACTCCCAAATTAGTTCATGTTCAATGTGGAAGTCGTGGACTTGCTGTCTCTCTACTTTAGTGTAATTTGTTCACTTCTCCTTAAACAACATGGATGTTTTTGTAGATACTGACAGACAACCTCCGTATGTCATCACAGGTATGAGAATTGTTATGAGATACAATTAGAGATCAATCTAACTATCTTTCAGGGTTGAACGTGAAGTTTACTCCTTCTGCAGAGGTGACAGAGGGCCAGAGAGTCACACTGACCTGCAGCACCAGCTGTCCTCTGACCGACAACACAAACTACATTTGGTACTTGAACAGACGACCTCTGACCCGGCCAGAGAACCAAAACAAACACCTGGTTCTGGATCCAGTCAGCAGTCAGGATGCTGGGAACTACTCCTGTGCTGTAAAAACCCACAACAACATCATCTCCCCTGAAAAGACTCTCACTGTCCACAGTAGAACAGGAAATTGGACAACAGCAGCAGCTGCAGGAGTTGTAGCTGTTCTCCTGGTTATAATACCCCTCACTCTCTTCTTGTGGATTAGGTGAGCAATACTTTGCTTCTGAATCTAAATCTTTTGATCTGGAATTACTTCTTAATTTATATTTTCATTCAGGTCACTTACCATAAAAAAGAGGACTTTGAGTCAATCTCCTAAAACTGAAACATCAGACAACATGGAACAGGTAAAGATCGGAATTAAAACTATTCTGCAGTAGAGAAACATACATAGAAAGAGCTAAAACCTTTAAGTGCAGTATCATGTAATGTAATGCATGACATTTTATTTGTCTTGTGTCCTCATCAGCTCAACCTTGGTCCAGTTTATGACAACATTTCAGCTCAACTAGCAGAGCAGGATGACCATCACTACAGCAGACTGCACTTCTCTAAGAACCACACAGAAGCTCTCTACTCCACCATCGAGAAAGGGCCTTCCAACTAAACAAACGTTAGATGTCATGGTTTTTTAATTATTTTTTAGTGTTGAATTGGACATTTTGAAAGCCCCATTAGTGGCAGGTGAATCTATCTACTAGGGATAATTGAGCCATTTCAAATAAGTTAAAATGGTAGAATTTTGATTTAGTTACCAAGGCTGTGTTCGTGAAGCAACATTGCATTGATCTTTACTTTTCTGTCTGATCGTAAGAGAACACAAGACAGAATTTAAAGAGGATTGCATAAAATGAAAAAAAGAAGCATTTCCACTGAGTTGTTGTAGCTAAATGCAAGAAAATTGAAAGAATAATATAAAATACTATTGCTTTTTAATGGAAATGTGTGTGTGAGTGTGTTCGCAATTTGTGATGATAAAGCTCTTAAAAGCAATACAGCTATTCTTTGGCTCCCAGTGTCCGACTGATTGCCCGCACCTAATCTATAGCACAGATAACTCTGTGGCTGTTTCTAGTGTGCTAAAGGTTTTGGTACTTTCTAAAAGATCTGCAGATCTGAGTGCAAAGCTTATGGAAAATTGTTTTTCTTGTAAAAAAATATATGGTACTCTGCATGTGATGTGATGAACTAAAAGACCAGAGACATTTGTTGGCAGCTTCATCTTTTTTCTTTCTTTTTTTTTTTCCAAAACAAAGCAACCACAGACAGCTTCACATTTCAAGGCTCTAACTCTGGCAACTTCACAGCGTTTTGATGAAAATATAGTGCAATTTACTCACGCTACATGTTGCATGAACTCAAAATATATCCCAACGTAAAAGTAATACTGTATATAAATACATATGAATAATAGTGAGGAAGGAGGGACTGCATTTTTGGTGTCTGAGCTGCATCAGTTCGCCTGCCAGCCGTCCTCACACTGACCAACAGTCCATTCTGTCTCTGTAAGAAAACTGCTGATTATTTTCACCGTTCATGTTTATTCTTTATGTTTTATAAGTTTTCATAAACACAGCAGTTGATATAAAGTCATTCAATTATACAATCAGCATTTTGATTAGAAGCTGAAGACCATAACAGCCATGTTGTTGGCAGAAGCTGGATGTGTGTTTTATGGGTTTCATCCTGTACATCTCAGGTATCAATGATTGTTATCTTTATTTATGATACTAATTAACCGTGAACTTTGTTGTTGTAGACAAATTGCAGATTGATTTATAAAAATAATAAAAAGGTCATTTAATGTTGCTGTCAATAGCTTTCTGCTTTTTTTTTAAACAATAAACCAACCAGGTATCACTATCTTCTGATGGCCTTGTAGCTCTCACACTGACAAGGTTTCAATAAATAGTTAATGCAATGCACTTTTTAATGCTGCATAAGGAGACAATACACAGGACATGAAGTCTTCACTTGTAGTTCCTTTTCTAAGAATAATAATTGTTTAAGGTGGGAGGAAGTGAGGGTTTGATGTGAGAGCTACATGTAATCTACCAACCACCCTCACACTGACCATCAGTCCTCTTCCGTCTTTAGACTCTAAGCAAACTGCTGTAGATTTTAACCACTGGGTTATATTTTTAATTTCTTTTTGGCTGAGTTTTCATGAATGCAGCGGTTGTGATAAGGCAAATACAATTACTGTGATACAATCAACTTTGTGTTTAGAAACTGAAGGACTACAACAGCCATGTTGTTGGCAGGAGCTGGATGTGTGTTGATGGGTTTCATCCTGTACATCTGTAGAGGAGGAGTTGTAGCTGTTCTCCTGGTTATAATACCCCTCACTCTCTTCTTGTGGATTAGGTGAGCAACACTTTGCTTCTGAATCTAAATCTTTGGATCTGGAATTACTTTTTAATTCATATTTTCATTAATTTCACTAACCAGAAAAAAGAGGACTTCGAGTCAATCTCCTAAAACTGAAACATCAGACAACATGGAACAGGTAAAGATCAGAATTAAAACTATTCTGCAGTAGAGAAACATACATAGAAAGAGCTAAAACCTTTAAGTGCAGTATCATGTAATGTAATGCATAACATTTTATTTGTCTTGTGTCCTCATCAGCTCAACCTTGGTCCAGTTTATGACAACATTTCAGCTCAACTAGCAGAGCAGGATGATCTTCACTATAGCAGAGTTTACTTCACAAAGAACCAGACGGATCCTCTACGCTCCACCGTCCAACCACATCAGACCCAGGACCAGGAGCATTTGCACTACGCTGCTGTCAACTTCAGAAAAAACAGGAGTCCTGAGTGAACATCTGTTGTCATTACAAGTGATTCAGACTCCACTTTGTCACATTGCTCATAAAGACGAGTAGTAGTATACTGTGTTGAACAAGACGTATTGAAACTCTGTCTTTCTCTCACATGCAAAAACCATCTCACACACGGCGCCTGTTGTAAGTATCAGCCCTCATCTCACATTATTGATTTAATTGTGTCCTATTGATAAACTGAGAGCAGGGGGATCAACTGAGCTCCAGATTAGAGATCTCTGGTCTTAACTCACATTCTCTATGAACAGAATCACATCAGCAAAAAGTGGAAAACATTAATGAACACACAACCTGCAGGGGTGTTGAGAAGATGTGGCTAAAGGCCTCAGAATTTGTTTCCCTTACTGCAAAATCAGCTGCTGAGATCATGTGCTGCAATTATGGCACCACCTGCAGGATGGACTCCCAACTGCTGAAGCACAGGAAAACCAGTCAGGTGCTCCTCCTGCAGGTTACATGTGAGCAAATGGACGCATGTTATTTTGCCCATTTATATGTTTGCTGGAGCTCCACGTGAACTCCAGAGAGAGGAACCTGCGCTCTTCATTTCCCAGCTTCTCTCTACTGAATAAATGTTGTGGCTGAAGTGTTCTACGCTTTAAAAGATGTTTCTGTCTTTCATCTTAAATATTAAGTTCTGTGTAAAGTGGTTGAGAGAGCCCACAGCCAGAGTGACAAATAATATTAAATAAGAAAAAGATTTCACTCTGTTGTCAAAGCACCTTTTCATACTCTTCCCTTTGATAAAAAGAAGCAACAACAAACAGTAAACCATGTCAACAGTGGGAGCAGTCACACAAAACATCAGTAGAGCAAGAAGCAGTAAATTGAGATTTTGGGACGCTTTGCATCTAAAAAATGTGACACATTGTGTTGTGGGAGTGTTGGAATGAAATATCATGCAACTGACGCTTTGTTTTTTGTTTGTGTGTATTAAAAGATTATCACTGTTAAGTCTGCAGCTTTCTGCTTCACGTTGTTTTAACCAAAAACCAACTAAGTAACACGCTCTTCAGATGGCCTCAGTTCTTTCAACTCTCACACTGACAACTTGTTGATGAATAGATAATCAAATCAAGTTTATTCATAGAAAACATTTAAAATAACCACAATTGACCAAAGTGCTGTACAATAAAAACAAAAAACAAAATAAAAAACACAGCATGGTAACAATATGAATAGATACTGTAGATAAATAATGCAATGCACGTTTGCATGCTGCATAAGGAGCCAATACACAGAACATGAAGTCTTCAGTTGTAGTTCCTTTTTCTAAGAATAATAATTGTTTAAGGAGGGGGGAAGTGAGGGTGTGATGTGAGAGCTGCATGCAATCTACCAACCACCCTCACACTGACCATCAGTCCTCTTCTGTCTTTAGACTGTAAGCAAACTGCTGTAGATTTTAACCACTGGGTTATATTTTTAATTTCTTTTTGGCTGAGTTTTCATGAATGCAGCGGTTGTGATAAGGCAAATACAATTACTGTGATACAATCAACTTTGTGTTTAGAAACTGAAGGACTACAACAGCCATGTTGTTGGCAGAAGCTGGATGTGTGTTGATGGGTTTCATCCTGTACATCTCAGGTATCAATGATTGTTTATCTCTTTTTTAATAAATTAACTGAATTGATATGTTGGGGGAAAAAAAAGCGCATATATTACAATTTAGTTCTCAAGATTATGGCCTGTTATAATCAGCTATTGAACTTTTATAAATCTTTCCAGATGTTTACTAATAACATTTTCTGTTAAAGGGGTTCAGGGACGAGCAAACAGCATCTGTGCATTAAAAGGTTCATCAGTGGATCTGTCCTGCTCAACTGAACATCCCACTTCAAGAAACAAATGGTTCACTGTACTCTGGGATGGATATAAATATGTTCAAAATGAGATCACTGCAGATGGACATCGTGTATTGTACAAAAAGTCTGAAAAAAGTTATCCAACTCTAACAATCAATGATCTGAGACAGAGTGATGCAAACCGTTACTGCTGCAGAGAAACTACTGAAAACTCAAAACTCTGCTGGCTAAATGCAATTCAACTCCATGTTGCAGGTAGTGGTCACATCTCTATGACTAATTTATTCATTAAAGTATAATCAGGGCATGAATTATTTTACATATATATATATTTATAACTATATTTTATAAATGATCATCCCAGACCTGCAGGTGAAGGTGATTCCTGCCACAGAGGGACAGACAGTAACACTGATGTGTAGCACCAGCTGTTCTCTGACTGGAAACCCTGCAGTCTACATCTGGTACAAGAACGGAGAGTTTCTCTATCAGGACTGGTCTCCCTGGTACCAACAGCTGGTCAGCAGTGAGGAAGCAGTCAGATACTCCTGTGCTGTCAAAGACTACGAGGATCTCAGAGCCCCTGAAGTCTCAGTGGGTGAGTGACAACAATCAGGTCTTTTTCATGTTACACAACTTCTTTGTATTTTCAAGAAGAATTGTATTAATCAAGTGCTAGAACCTTAAATTATAAATACGACTGTGTACACCAGGAAAAAATATATATCACTACTAATATTTATGTCCAGATTCTGTCTCTCCGACCTGCCTTACTGTGTCCTACGCTAAAGGAAGAATGTGTTCATATATTCAGACATCAGAGGATGAGCCCTGCTCCATCACATATCCAACAGGTTACGTTTCCACACACATTTACAAACCTCTCACCATTAGACCTCTACTGATTGTTCACAATATAAATCTATTTCACAATTGGTATTTAATTTTCTATTTACACTGTCTTATCTTTGTGTTTTGTTTCCTAATTTTACTTATTCAACTAAGTATTCTGTCATTCTGTAAGAATCAACTTTGAGAACTTATATTTAACACTTGATGTAATTTATGTAATTATTAATGTATCTGATTTAACATGGCACAAATGAAAAGTGTATTGATCATCTTCCAACAGAAGTACATGTTCAAAGGACACCTGGAAATGGCTATTTCAAACTGAGCTGTATCACCAGCTGTCCTGAGACTGACCCTAAAACTGCCTATAGGTGGTCCAGGAACAGACGATACCAAACCTTTGAGATTCAACACTTTACAGTTTCCATCTCTGCTGAAAGCTTCTCCTGTGCTGTAAAAGACTTTGAGGATCTGCTGTCTGATGAAGTCTGTGAGTATGAGACTATTAACGTACTGTGTGGTGTTTTAACTTTACTTGGTACTTTGTTGTCATGAATCAAAATACTTACAGGCAATAAGAAATATGATGACACGAATAATGTTGCAGCATCATACGGATGAACTAAATAACAGAAACACTGTACAGTTAAATGTAAAAGCCTGAAATTAGTTCTATGTGTCATTGTTTCATTGAAATATTCATTTCTGTTTAGAAAACAGAACATGTTTTTTAATCAAAAATGGAGGATGAGTGTGTTTTCCTGTTCTTCTGGCCATCAAATCACAAATGAAATTGTGTTGATGGTTTATGGACACTAGATGTCCCTGTAGAGTGAGAACATGTCAAATCAGTCATCAGAGTCACTCAAGGAGAACAGGAGCATTGTCTCGTCATGAAACTATTCATGAAACTAGAAATTGGACAAATCTGGTTGAGTAAACAGTTCAACAACAGTCTGCATTGTAGAGCCTTACAGAAAAAAATTATTATGACTCTGAATGCACAAAGGTACAAGTGAGGAGCAGTTTATGACTTTCTGTGTATGCTCACAGAGAAGAAACAGAAATCCACATAAAAAGAAATACAAAGATAAATTGTTTTGTTTTACTTTCAAAAAAATGAATGAATGAATGAATTAATTAATTATATATTAAATATATATATATATACACACATACAGATATGTGTAAATATAGTTTTTTTTGTTTTCCAATTGAATGAATTAAGTGGCATTAGAATGAAAACTCATCTATAAGTCAAAAACACAGGCTGAGCCACACTAATTCAGTCAATGAGTAACGATATAAAGCCTCAACATTTATCCTGAAATCTACTCTTTTACCTATATTTCAGGTATTCAGGAGACGAACTGCTGGAGTGTGAATTATGGCAGCAGGAGAATCTGTGCTCTGCAAGGTTCTTCAGTGAACATTTCAAGTGAATACTCGCATCCCTACAAGAAGATGCCAAAAATGTGGTATAAAAGAAAGAGAAGTAGTGAGTGGTTTGATGAAGAGCTGATAGAGGCTGCAGGTCATGTGGAGCATCATGACAACATGATGAACCAACACATCCTGAGAATCAATAACCTGCAGAAGAATGACTCAGCAGAATATGCATTCAGACTCCAACAACAATATGGAGGATGGATATGGTCTGACCTTCCTGGAGTGACTGTGGTTGTCACAGGTAAAACAAATGTCCCTTACAGCTCCTCACTAGCAGCACTCAGCAGACTTTACTCATCATGTCGGAACAAGAGAACTAAAGGTTGAAAAGCTAAAATCTGAAAGCTTCTTCGTCCAAAGTCTTTAGTCCAGACTCACTCCAAACTCCCAAATTAGTTCATGTTCAATGTGGAAGTCGTGGACTTGCTGTCTCTCTACTTTAGTGTAATTTGTCCACTTCTCCTTAAACAACATGGATGTTTTTGTAGATACTGACAGACAACCTCCGTATGTCATCACAGGTATGAGAATTGTTATGAGATACAATTAGAGATCAATCTAACTATCTTTCAGGGTTGAACGTGACGTTTACTCCTTCTGCAGAGGTGACAGAGGGCCAGAGAGTCACACTGACCTGCAGCACCAGCTGTCCTCTGACCGACAACACAAACTACATTTGGTACTTGAACAGACGACCTCTGACCCGGCCAGAGAACCAAAACAAACACCTGGTTCTGGATCCAGTCAGCAGTCAGCATGCAGGGAACTACTCCTGTGCTGTAAAAACCCACAAACACATCATCTCCCCTGAAAAGACTCTCACTGTCCACAGTAGAACAGGAAATTGGACAACAGCAGCAGCTGCAGGAGTTGTAGCTGTTCTCCTGGTTATAATACCCCTCACTCTCTTCTTGTGGATTAGGTGAGCAACACTTTGCTTCTGAATCTAAATCTTTTGATCTGGAATTACTTTTTAATTCATATTTTCATTCATTTCACTAACCAGAAAAAAGAGGACTTCGAGTCAATCTCCTAAAACTGAAACATCAGACAACATGGAACAGGTAAAGATCGGAATTAAAACTATTCTGCAGTAGAGAAACATACATAGAAAGAGCTAAAACCTTTTAGTGCAGTATCATGTAATGTAATGCATGACATTTTATTTGTCTTGTGTCCTCATCAGCTCAACCTTGGTCCAGTTTATGACAACATTTCAGCTCAACTAGCAGAGCAGGATGATCTTCACTATAGCAGAGTTTACTTCACAAAGAACCAGACGGATCCTCTACGCTCCACCGTCCAACCACATCAGACCCAGGACCAGGAGCATTTGCACTACGCTGCTGTCAACTTCAGAAAAAACAGGAGTCCTGAGTGAACATCTGTTGTCATTACAAGTGATTCAGACTCTAATTTGTCTTTCATCTTAAATATTAAGTTCTGTGTAAAGTGGTTGAGAGAGCCCACAGCCAGAGTGACAAATAATATTAAATAAGAAAAAGATTTCACTCTGTTGTCAAAGCACCTTTTCATACTCTTCCCTTTGATACAAAGAAGCAACAACAAACAGTAAACCATGTCAACAGTGGGAGCAGTCACACAAAACATCAGTAGAGCAAGAAGCAGTAAATTGAGATTTTGGGACGCTTTGCATCTAAAAAATGTGACACAATGTGTTGTGGGAGTGTTGGAAGGAAATGTCATGCAATTGGTGCTTTGTTTTTTGTTTGTGTATTAAAAGATTATCACTGTTAAGTCTGCAGCTTTCTGCTTCACGTTGATTTAACCAGCCAAGTAACACACTCTTCAGATGGCCTCAGTTCTTTTAACCCTCATACTGACAACTTGTTGATGAATAGATAATCAAATCAAGTTTATTCATAGAAAACATTTAAAATAACCAGAATTGACATAAGTGCTGTACAATGAAAACAAAAAACAAAATAAAAAACACAGCATGGTAACAATATGAATAGATACTGTAGATAAATAATGCAATGCACGTTTGCATGCTGCATAAGGAGCCAATACACAGGACATGAAGTATTTACTTGTAGTTCCTTTTTCTAAGAATAATAATTGTTTAAGGAGGGGGGAAGTGAGGGTGTGATGTGAGAGCTGCATGTAATCTACCAACCACCCTCACACTGACCATCAGTCCTCTTCCGTCTTTAGACTCTAAGTAAACTGCTGTAGATTTTAACCACTGGGTTATATTTTTAATTTCTTTTTGGCTGAGTTTTCATGAATGCAGCGGTTGTGATAAGGCAAATACAATTACTGTGATACAATCAACTTTGTGTTTAGAAACTGAAGGACTACAACAGCCATGTTGTTGGCAGAAGCTGGATGTGTGTTGATGGGTTTCATCCTGTACATCTCAGATATGAATGATTCTTTATCTCTTTTTTAATAAATTAACTGAATTGATATATTGGGGAAAAAAAGCGAATATATCACAATTTAGTTCTCAAGATTATGGCCTGTTATAATCAGCTATTGAACTTTTATAAATCTTTCCAGATGTTTACTAATAACATTTTCTGTTAAAGGGGTTCAGGGACGAGCAAACAGAATCTGTGCATTAAAAGGTTCATCAGTGGATCTGTCCTGCTCAACTGAACATCCCACTTCAAGAAACAAATGGTTCACTGTAGTCTGGGATGGATATAAATATGTTCAAAATGAGGTCCCTGATGATGGACATCGTGTATCGTACAACAAGTCTGAACAAAGTCATCTGACTCTAACAATCAATGATCTGAGAGAGAGTGATGCAAACCTTTACTGCTGCAGAGAAACTGCTGAAAACTCAGAACTCTGCTGGCTAAATGCAATTCAACTCCATGTTGCAGGTAGTGGTCACATCTCTATGACTAATTTATTCATTGAAGTATAATCAGGGTATGAATTATTCTATATATATATATATATATATATATATATATATTTATAACTATATTTTATAAATTATCACCCCAGACCTGCAGGTGAAGGTGATTCCTGCCACAGAGGGACAGACAGTAACACTGATGTGTAGCACCAGCTGTTCTCTGACTGGAAACCCTGCAGTCTACATCTGGTACAAGAACGGAGAGTTTCTCTATCAGGACTCGTCTCCCTGGTACCAACAGCTGGTCAGCAGTGAGGAAGCAGTCAGATACTCCTGTGCTGTCAAAGACTACGAGGATCTCAGAGCCCCTGAAGTCTCAGTGGGTGAGTGACAACAATCAGGTCTTTTTCATGTTACACAACTTCTTTGTATTTATAAAAAGAATTGTATTAATCAAGTGCTAGAACCTTAAATTATAAATCTGACTGTGTACACCAGGAAAAAATATATATCACTACTAATATTTATGTCCAGATTCTGTCTCTCCGACCTGCCTTACTGTGACCTACGCTAAAGGAAGAATGTGTTCATATATTCAGACATCAGAGGATGAGCCCTGCTCCATCACATATCCAACAGGTTACGTTTCCACACACATTAAAAAACCTCTCACCATTAGACCTCTACTGATTGTTCACAATATAAATCTATTTCACAATTGGTATTTAATTTTCTATTTACACTGTCTTATCTTTGTGTTTTGTTTATTAATTTTACTTATTCAACTAAGTATTCTGTCATTCTGTAAGAATCAGCTTTGAGAACTTATATTTAACACTTGATGTCATTTATGTAATTATTAATGTATCTGATTTAACATGGCACAAATGAAAAGTGTATTGATCATCTTCCAACAGAAGTACATGTTCAAAGGACACCTGAAAATGGCCAATTCAATCTGAGCTGTATCACCAGCTGTCCTGAGACTGACCCTAAAACTGCCTATAGGTGGTCCAGGAACAGACTATACCAAACCTCTGAGAGTCAACACATTACAGTTTCCATCTCTGCTGGAAGCGTCTCCTGTGCTGTAAAAGGCTTTGAGGATCTGCTGTCTGATGAAGTCTGTGAGTATGAGACTATTAACGTACTGTGTGGTGTTTTAACTTTACTTGGTACTTTGTTGTCATGAATCAAAATACTTACAGGCAATAAGAAATATGATGACACGAATAATGTTGCAGCATCATACGGATGAACAAAATAACAAACACTGTACAGTTAAATGTAAAAGCCTGAAATTAGTTCTATGTGTCATTGTTTCATTGAAATATTCATTTCCGTTTAGAAAACAGAACATCTTCTTTTAATCCAAAATGGAGGATGAGTGTCTTTTCCTGTTCTTCTGGCCATCAAATCACAAATGAAATTGTGTTGATGACTTATGGACACTAGATGTCCCTGTAGAGTGAGAACATGTCAAATCAGTCATCAGAGTCACTCAAGGAGAACAGGAGCATTGTCTCATCATTAAACTATTCATGAAACTAGAAATTGGACAAATCTGGTTGAGTAAACAGTTCAACAACAGTCTGCATTGTAGAGTCTTTCAGAAAAAAATTATTATGACTCTGAATGCACAAAGGTACAAGTGAGGAGCAGTTTATGACTTTCTGTGTATGCTCACAGAGAAGAAACAGAAATCCACCAAATAAAAAGAAATACAAAAGATAAATTAATCTGTTTTACTTTCAAAAAAATGAATGAATTAATTCATTAATTAAATATATATTAAATATATATATATATACATACAGATATGTGTAAATATACATTTTTTTTTGCTTTCCAATTGAAATAAATAAGTGGCATTGGAATGAAAACTCATCTATAAGTCAAAAACACAGGCTGAGCCACACTAATTCAGTCAATGAGTAACGATATAAAGCCTCAACATTTATCCTGAAATCTACTCTTTTACCTATATTTCAGGTATTCAGGAGACGAACTGCTGGAGTGTGAATTATGGCAGCAGGAGAATCTGTGCTCTGCAAGGTTCTTCAGTGAACATTTCAAGTGAATACTCGTATCCCTACAAGAAGATGCCAAAAATGTGGTATAAAAGAAAGAGAAGTAGTGAGTGGGGTGATGAAGAGCTGATTGAGGCTGCAGGTCATGTGGAGCATCATGACAACATGATGAACCAACACATCCTGAGAATCAATAACCTGCAGAAGAATGACTCAGCAGAATATGCATTCAGACTCCAACAACAATGTCGAAGATGGCAACGGTCTGACCTTCCTGGAGTGACTGTGGTTGTCACAGGTAAAACAAATGTCCCTTACAGCTCCTCACCAGCAGCACTCAGCAGACTTTACTCATCATGTCGGAACAGGAGAACTAAAGGTTGAAAAGCTAAAATCTGAAAGCTTCTTCGTCCAAAGTCTTTAGTCCAGACTCACTCCAAACTCCCAAATTAGTTCATGTTCAATGTGGAAGTCGTGGACTTGCTGTCTCTCTCTTTAGTGTAATTTGTCCACTTCTCCTTAAACAACATGGATGTTTTTGTAGATACTGACAGACAACCTCCGTATGTCATCACAGGTATGAGAATTGTTATGAGATACAATCAGAGATCAATCTAACTATCTTTCAGGGTTGAACGTGACGTTTACTCCTTCTGCAGAGGTGACAGAGGGCCAGAGAGTCACACTGACCTGCAGCACCAGCTGTCCTCTGACCGACAACACAAACTACATTTGGTACTTGAACAGACGACCTCTGACCCGGCCAGAGAACCAAAACAAACACCTGGTTCTGGATCCAGTCAGCAGTCAGGATGCAGGGAACTACTACTGTGCTGTAAAAACCCACAACAACATCATCTCCCCTGAAAAGACTCTCACTGTCCACAGTAGAACAGGAAATTGGACAACAGCAGCAGCTGCAGGAGTTGTAGCTGTTCTCCTGGTTATAATACCCCTCACTCTCTTCTTGTGGATTAGGTGAGCAACACTTTGCTTCTGAATCTAAATCTTTTGATCTGGAATTACTTCTTAATTCATATTTTCATTCATTTCACTAACCAGAAAAAAGAGGACTTCGAGTCAATCTCCTAAAACTGAAACATCAGACAACATGGAACAGGTAAAGATCGGAATTAAAACTATTCTGCAGTAGAGAAACATACATAGAAAGAGCTAAAACCTTTAAGTGCAGTATCATGTAATGTAATGCATGACATTTTATTTGTCTTGTGTCCTCATCAGCTCAACCTTGGTCCAGTTTATGACAACATTTCAGCTCAACTAGCAGAGCAGGATGATCATCACTACAGCAGACTGCACTTCTCTAAGAACCACACAGAAGCTCTCTACTCCACCATCGAGAAAGGGCCTTCCAACTAAACAAACGTTAGATGTCATGGTTTTTTAATTATTTTTTAGTGTTGAATTGGACATTTTGAAAGCCCCATTAGTGGCAGGTGAATCTATCTACTAGGGATAATTGAGCCATTTCAAATAAGTTAAAATGGTAGAATTTTGATTTAGTTACCAAGGCTGTGTTCGTGAAGCAACATTGCATTGATCTTTACTTTTCTGTCTGATCGTAACAGAACACAAGACAGAATTTAAAGAGGATTGCATAAAATGAAAAAAAGAAGTATCTTCTCTGAGTTGTTTTTAGCTAAATGTAGGGAAATTGAAAGAATAAAATAAAATACTATTGCTTTGTAATGGAAATGTGTGTGTGAGTGTGTTTGCATTTTGTGATAATAAAGCTCTTAAAAGCAATACAGCTATTCTTTGGCTCCCAGTGTCCGACTGATTGCCCGGACTTAATCTATAGCACAGATAACTCTGTGGCTGTTTCTAGTGTGCTAAAGGTTTTGGTACTTTCTAAAAGATCTGCAGATCTGAGTGCAAAGCTTATGGAAAATTGTTTTTCTTGTAAAAAAATATATGGTACTCTGCATGTGATGTGATGAACTAAAAGACCAGAGACATTTGTTGGCAGCTTCATCTTTTTTCTTTCTTTTTTTTTCCAAAACAAAGCAACCACAGACAGCTTCACATTTCAAGGCTCTAACTCTGGCAACTTCACAGCGTTTTGATGAAAATATAGTGCAATTTACTCGCGCTACATGTTGCATGAACTCAAAATATATCCCAACGTAAAAGTAATACTGTATATAAATACATATGAATAATAGTGAGGAAGGAGGGACTGCATTTTTGGTGTCTGAGCTGCATCAGTTCGCCTGCCAGTCGTCCTCACACTGACCAACAGTCCATTCTGTCTCTGTTAGAAAACTGCTGATTATTTTCACCGTTCATGTTTATTCTTTATGTTTTATAAGTTTTCATAAACACAGCAGTTGATATAAAGTCATTCAATTATACAATCAGCATTTTGATTAGAAGCTGAAGACCATAACAGCCATGTTGTTGGCAGAAGCTGGATGTGTGTTTTATGGGTTTCATCCTGTACATCTCAGGTATGAATGATTGTTATCTTTATTTATGATACTAATTAACCGTGAACTTTAAAATAATACAGGGAAAATGTCCAGTGTGTACAGTAGATGTTTTTTGTTGTTGTAGACAAATTGCAGATTGATTTATAAAAGCTTTCTGCTTTTTTTTTTTAAACAATAAACCAACAGGTATCACTATCTTCTGATGGCCTTGTAGCTCTCACACTGACAACGTTTCAATAAATAGTTAATGCAATGCACTTTTTAATGCTGCATAAGGAGACAATAGACAGGACATGAAGTCTTCACTTGTGGTTTCCTTTTTCTAAGAATAATAATTGTTTAAGGAGGGGGGAAGTGAGGGTTTGATGTGAGGGCTGCATGTAATCTACCAACCACCCTCACACTGACCATCAGTCCTCTTCAGTCTTTAGACTGTAAGCAAACTGCTCTAGATTTTAACCACTGGGTTATATTTTAATTTCTTTTTGGCTGAGTTTTCATGAATGCAGCGGTTGTGATAAGGCAAATACAATTACTGTGATACAATCAACTTTGTGTTTAGAAACTGAAGGACTACAACAGCCATGTTGTTGGCAGAAGCTGGATGTGTGTTGATGGGTTTCATGCTGTACATCTCAGGTATTAATGATTGTTTATCTCTTTTTTAATAAATTAACTGAATTGATATATTGGGGGGGAAAAAAAAGCAAATATATTACAATTTAGTTCTCAAGATTATGGCCTGTTATAATCAGCTATTGAACTTGTATAAATCTTTCCAGATGTTTACTAATAACATTTTCTGTTAAAGGGGTTCAGGGACGAGCAAACAGCATCTGTGCATTAAAAGGTTCATCAGTGGATCTGTCCTGCTCAGCTGAACATCCCACTTCAAGACACAAATGGTTCACTGTAGTCTGGGATGGATCTAAATATGTTCAAAATGAGATCCCTGATGATGGACATCGTGTATCATACAACAAGTCTGAACAAAGTCATCTGACTCTCACAATCAATGATCTGAGAGAGAGTGATGTAAACCTTTACTGCTGCAGAGAAACTGCTGAAAACTCAGAACTCTGCTGGCTAAATGCAATTCAACTCCATGTTTCAGGTAGTGGTCACATCTCTATAACTAATTTATTCATTGAAGTATAATCAGGGCATGAATTATTTTACATATATATATATTTATAACTATATTTTATAAATGATCATCCCAGACCTGCAGGTGAAGGTGATTCCTGCCACAGAGGGACAGACAGTAACACTGATGTGTAGCACCAGCTGTCCTCTGACTGGAAACCCTGCAGTCTACATCTGGTACAAGAACGGAGAGTTTCTCTATCAGGACTGGTCTCCCTGGTACCAACAGCTGGTCAGCAGTGAGGAAGCAGTCAGATACTCCTGTGCTGTCAAAGACTACGAGGATCTCAGAGCCCCTGAAGTCTCAGTGGGTGAGTGACAACAATCAGGTCTTTTTCATGTTACACAACTTCTTTGTATTTTCAAGAAGAATTGTATTAATCAAGTGCTAGAACCTTAAATTATAAATCTGACTGTGTACACCAGGAAAAAATATATATCACTACTAATATTTATGTCCAGATTCTGTCTCTCCGACCTGCCTTACTGTGACCTACGCTAAAGGAAGAATGTGTTCATATATTCAGACATCAGAGGATGAGCCCTGCTCCATCACATATCCAACAGGTTACGTTTCCACACACATTTACAAACCTCTCACCATTAGACCTCTACTGATTGTTCACAATATAAATCTATTTCACAATTGGTATTTAATTTTCTATTTACACTGTCTTATCTTTGTGTTTTGTTTACTAATTTTACTTATTCAACTAAGTATTCTGTCATTCTGTAAGAATCAGCTTTGAGAACTTATATTTAACACTTGATGTCATTTATGTAATTATTAATGTATCTGATTTAACATGGCACAAATGAAAAGTGTATTGATCATCTTCCAACAGAAGTACATGTTCAAAGGACACCTGAAAATGGCTATTTCAAACTGAGCTGTATCACCAGCTGTCCTGAGACTGACCCTAAAACTGCCTATAGGTGGTCCAGGAACAGACAATACCAAACCTCTGAGAGTCAACACTTTACAGTTTCCATCTCTGCTGAAAGCGTCTCCTGTGCTGTAAAAGGCTTTGAGGATCTGCTGTCTGATGAAGTCTGTGAGTATGAGACTATTAACGTACTGTGTGGTGTTTTAACTTTACTTGGTACTTTGTTGTCATGAATCTAAATACTTACAGGCAATAAGAAATATGATGACACGAATAATGTTGCAGCATCATACGGATGAACAAAATAACAGAAACACTGTACAGTTAAATGTAAAAGCCTGAAATTAGTTCTATGTGTCATTGTTTCATTGAATTATTCATTTCCGTTTAGAAAACAGAACATCTTTTTTAATCAAAAATGGAGGATGAGTGTGTTTTCCTGTTCTTCTGGCCATCAAATCACAAATGAAATTGTGTTGATGACTTATGGACACTAGATGTCCCTGTAGAGTGAGAACATGTCAAATCAGTCATCAGAGTCACTCAAGGAGAACAGGAGCATTGTCTCGTCATGAAACTATTCATGAAACTAGAAATTGGACAAATCTGGTTGAGTAAACAGTTCAACAACAGTCTGCATTGTAGAGCCTTACAGAAAAAAAATATTATGACTCTGAATGCACAAAGGTACAAGTGAGGAGCAGTTTATGACTTTCTGTGTATGCTCACAGAGAAGAAAAAGAAATCCACATAAAAAGAAATACAAAGATAAATTGTTTTGTTTTACTTTCAAAAAAATGAATGAATTAATTAATTAATTAATTAAATATATATTAAATATATATATATACACACATACAGATATGTGTAAATATAGTTTTTTTTGTTTTCCAATTGAATGAAATAAGTGGCATTAGAATGAAAACTCATCTATAAGTCAAAAACACAGGCTGAGCCACACTAATTCAGTCAATGAGTAACGATATAAAGCCTCAACATTTATCCTGAAATCTACTCTTTTACCTATATTTCAGGTATTCAGGAGATGAACTGCTGGAGTGTGAATTATGGCAGCAGGAGAATCTGTGCTCTGCAAGGTTCTTCAGTGAACATTTCAAGTGAATACTCGCATCCCTACAAGAAGATGCCAAAAATGTGGTATAAAAGAAAGAGAAGTAGTGAGTGGTTTGATGAAGAGCTGATAGAGGCTGCAGGTCATGTGGAGCATCATGACAACATGAAGAACCAACACATCCTGAGAATCAATAACCTGCAGAAGAATGACTCAGCAGAATACACATTCAGACTCCAACAACAACATGGAGGATGGAAACGGTCTGACCTTCCTGGAGTGACTGTGATTGTCACAGGTAAAACAAATGTCCCTTACAGCTCCTCACCAGCAGCACTCAGCAGACTTTATTCATCATGTCGGAACAAGACAACTAAAGGTTGAAAAGCTAAAATCTGAAAGCTTCTTCGTCCAAAGTCTTTAGTCCAGACTCACTCCAAACTCCTAAATTAGTTCATGTTCAATGTGGAAGTCGTGGACTTGCTGTCTCTCTACTTTAGTGTAATTTGTTCACTTCTCCTAAGATACAATTAGAGATCAATCTAACTATCTTTCAGGGTTGAACGTGAAGTTTACTCCTTCTGCAGAGGTGACAGAGGGCCAGAGAGTCACACTGACCTGCAGCACCAGCTGTCCTCTGACCGACAACACAAACTACATTTGGTACTTGAACAGACGACCTCTGACCCGGCCAGAGAACCAAAACAAACACCTGGTTCTGGATCCAGTCAGCAGTCAGGATGCAGGGAACTACTCCTGTGCTGTAAAAACCCACAACAACTTCATCTCCCCTGAAAAGACTCTCACTGTCCACAGTAGAACAGGAAATTGGACAACAGCAGCAGCTGCAGGAGTTGTAGCTGTTCTCCTGGTTATAATACCCCTCACTCTCTTCTTGTGGATTAGGTGAGCAACACTTTGCTTCTGAATCTAAATCTTTTGATCTGGAATTACTTCTTAATTTATATTTTCATTCATTTCACTAACCAGAAAAAAGAGGACTTCGAGTCAATCTCCTAAAACTGAAACATCAGACAACATGGAACAGGTAAAGATCGGAATTAAAACTATTCTGCAGTAGAGAAACATACATAGAAAGAGCTAAAACCTTTAAGTGCAGTATCATGTAATGTAATGCATGACATTTTATTTGTCTTGTGTCCTCATCAGCTCAACCTTGGTCCAGTTTATGACAACATTTCAGCTCAACTAGCAGAGCAGGATGACCATCACTACAGCAGACTGCACTTCTCTAAGAACCACACAGAAGCTCTCTACTCCACCATCGAGAAAGGGCCTTCCAACTAAACAAACGTTAGATGTCATGGTTTTTTAATTATTTTTTAGTGTTGAATTGGACATTTTGAAAGCCCCATTAGTGGCAGGTGAATCTATCTACTAGGGATAATTGAGCCATTTTAAATAAGTTAAAATGGTAGAATTTTGATTTAGTTACCAAGGCTGTGTTCGTGAAGCAACATTGCATTGATCTTTACTTTTCTGTCTGATCGTAACAGAACACAAGACAGAATTTAAAGAGGATTGCATAAAATGAAAAAAAGAAGTATCTTCTCTGAGTTGTTGTAGCTAAATGTAGGAAAATTGAAAGAATAATATAAAATACTATTGCTTTTTAATGGAAATGTGTGTGTGAGTGTGTTTGCATTTTGTGATGATAAAGCTCTTAAAAGCAATACAGCTATTCTTTGGCTCCCAGTGTCCGACTGATTGCCCGCACCTAATCTATAGCACAGATAACTCTGTGGCTGTTTCTAGTGTGCTAAAGGTTTTGGTACTTTCTAAAAGATCTGCAGATCTGAGTGCAAAGCTTATGGAAAATTGTTTTACAGTAGATCTTTTTGTTATGTTGTAGACAAATTGCGGATTGATTTATAAAAATAATTAAAAAGGTAATTTAATGTTGCTGTCAATAGCTTTCTGCTTCATGTGTTTTTTTTAACAATAAACCAACCAGGTATCACTATCTTCTGATGGCCTTGTAGCTCTCACACTGACAAGGTTTCAATAAATAGTTAATGCAATGCACTTTTTAATGCGGCATAAGGAGACAATACACAGGACATGAAGTCTTCACTTGTAGTTCCTTTTTCTAAGAATAATAATTGTTTAAGGTGGGAGGAAGTGAGGGTATGATGTGAGAGCTGCATGTAATCTACCAACCACCCTCACACTGACCATCAGTCCTCTTCAGTCTTTAGACTGTAAGCAAACTGCTGTAGATTTTAACCACTGGGTTATATTTTTAATTTCTTTTTAGCTGAGTTTTCATGAATGCAGCGGTTGTGATAAGGCAAATACAATTACTGTGATACAATCAACTTTGTGTTTAGAAACTGAAGGACTACAACAGCCATGTTGTTGGCAGAAGCTGGATGTGTGTTGATGGGTTTCATCCTGTACATCTCAGGTATTAATGATTGTTTATCTCTTCTTATTAAATGTTAATTAAGTGAAGACTATTAAAAATGTTTTACTACAGTGTATGAGTCAAACAGCAAAAACTGTAAACCTACATCGGAACAAAAAAACTAAAGAAAAATTGATTTGCAGAAAAAAAAATAAGATACTACAATTTAGTTCTCATGATTATGGCCTGTTATAATCACCTCTTCAAATAGTATACATTTTTCCAGATGTTTACTAATAACATTTTCTTTTAAAGGGGTTCAGGGACGAGCAAACAGCAGCTGTGCATTAAAAGGTTCGTCAGTGGATCTGCCCTCCTCAGCTGGACTTCCCACTTCAAGACACAAATGGTTCACTCGATGGATCAGCTGATTCCCTTCTACACATCTATTGGCGATCTCATTCAGGGAGCCCTATTTAAGCTGCTTCAGTCTGCCTTTCCTGGCTGCTTCCTCCGCAAGCCGCTTCACAACCCACCTGCATCCCAGTTCCTCCCTTCATGCTGTGTCTGACTTATCAATGTCATTTCTGTTGTCACTGATGCCTGATCTGTTCTGTACCTTACTGGGGGTTCTTGCCGCTGCTCTCTGGAAGGGCAGGGAGGTCCCAGAACAGAGCATACCACCAAATATATCTACTGCATGTAGATCAAGTTTCTTTGTCATAATGGTCCTGACTGAACAGTCTGCATTGTAGAGCCTTACAGAAAAATGTACTTTTACAATTAAAACAAATGCCTTAAAAATTGTTATTCTGACTATGAATGCACAAAGGTACATGTGAGGATCAGTAAATAAAAATAAATAAATACATAAAGGCAATAAGAAATATGATGACACAAATAATGTTGCACATCAACAGCTGACTTTCTGTCAAAGTCTTTGGTTCAGCTTCACTCACAAATGCCGGCGCAAGGCCAGCTGATGTTTCATGGACTGAAGTGCAGGAGGTGCTGTCTGCGTAATACAATGTGTAAAGGGCAGTCTCAAAATGCTTCTTCCTACAGGGGTCATTAAAATATACACAGCCAGTCAGTGTATTTGTTTGTCTGTTCCTTGTGAAAAATAGACTGTCCTCTCACAGTACCAAACTGGAATAGAACTGTGGAGATGTTGTTGAATCAATTGAAAAATTCTTATTCTGAAAGAAATTAGCTATTTTGTCATTTAGATATAAGAACTTGTTATTTTTGTTTGAATACATTAACTGACATATTACATCATCTTTCAGGCCTGAAAGTGAAGTTGCATCCTGCAGAGGTGACAGAGGGCCAGAGAGTCACACTGACCTGCAGCACCAGCTGTCCTCTGACCGACAACACAAACTACATTTGGTACTTGAACAGACGACCTCTGACCCGGCCAGAGAACCAAAACAAACACCTGGTTCTGGATCCAGACAGCAGTCAGCATGCAGGGAACTACTCCTGTGCTGTCAACAATGGCAAAGACAACCTCATCTCCATTGAAAGAACTCTGACTGTCCAAAACATTAAATGGAAACAAACAGCTGCAGCAGCTGCAAGAGCCGGGGCTGTTCTCCTGGTTATAATAGCCCTCGCTGTCTTCTAGTGGATCAGGTGAGCAACACTGTTCTCTTTCAAAGCAATGACATTCAAACTCTGATCTGAAATCACTTGATCATGTATATATATTCATTCATTTCACTAACCAGAAGACAGAGGACTTCAGGTCAATCTAAAACTGAAGCAATGAACACGGGGCAGGTAAGGATTCATTTTTCTTTCTAAGACTGTAAGGTATCTATGGAAACATCTCAGCTCAACCAGTAGAGCATGAAGAATATCATCATAACAGAGTCGGCTTCCCTAAGATCCAGACAGATCCTGTTTATGCTTATGCTACTGTCAACTTTAGATCCAACATGAGCCCTGCGTGAGCATCGCTTACCATTACAACTGATTCAGGATCTACTTAGAGGCCTCAGTGGTGCTATGTTCAACAACCCCTCAATACCCAGTGGTGTGTTGTGGTTTCTGCCTGATATGCCAGACTTCTTACATTTCAAGGATTTTCTGTCACCATTTCCCTTCACTCCATGCCACTGTGGACCAGGAGTTCCTTCAAAGTACTGAGCATCGCAAGCAAAAGCTAAACACTTTGAAAAACCTGTTAGAAAAGCAGACAGAGCGTTTCCAAAGAAGCAATGACGCCTCACATCAGCTGTGTGCTAAAGGGCCGTACAACTTATATAAATGTGTAAAATGCAAAATGACACCTGACACAAACTTGGAGAAGTCAAAACTCAACACAACTTTATTGAGAGATCAGTGCGTTCTTGTGGCCAATCATATACATACAAATATAAATCAGCTGATGGGGTATTTAAACACAAATGGTTTTGGTATATTGACATCTAGTGTCAGGCCAATCATATTCCTAAACTGGCAGAGAGGTAAGAGGTCTTCCTAATGATGATGATGAAACATGCTGGTCTCACAATGAAGTTGGACTTTGCACTGCAAACTTGCTGGAGTTTGGACTTCTTACGACTTTTTCTCTTCTCCATGCACCTTGGAAGTAGGTGAAGTTATGCCACAAATCCATACTCTGCTTGGACACAACAAAAGCTTTTCCGAGGTCGAGCAACACTGCTTGAAAATCCCTAAAAAGGGTTTTATGAACAGATTCCATGATCTACAGGCGCAAAGGCAGCAGATTATGTTCCTCATCGATCCTGTTGCTGCAAAATTAATAGCTGAAGCATTTTGTGTTTCTTCGTAGAGAGCTTCATGCTGTATTATTTTCCATTTTATTTGCAGCTGCAACTGTAAAAAAGCTTTTGTAAAACAGATTTTGCTCACATAAACATGTTGTTCTGCAGTGTATTAAAAGATCAAGCTCAACCCAGACAGCTTCACATCTCTATGGCAACTTTGACCACATTGTGATGAACATTGAAGCCTAAAGTTGAATGCTGAATGTTGCATGAATACATTATGTGAAAAACTTCAGTTTTCCATGTCAACTTGACATCAAATAACCATTGCACTACATAGATTCTTCACTAGAGGCCTCTTTTTTACTAAAAATAATAATGAGGAAGGAAATGAAGTGAAGTGCATGTGGGTTTATCTGCCAGCCACCCACACACAAATCAACAGTCCATTCTGTCTGTGTAAGAAGACTGCTGTAGATTGCGACAGTAGTCTTTACATTGTAGCAGTTTTTTTATAAATACACATGTGGTAATAATCAATTGTACAATCAACTTTCTTATTGGAAGCTGAACACTGCAACAGTCATGTTGCTGGCAGAAGCTGTGTTTATGGGTTTGATTCTGTACTTCTCAGGTATGAATGATTGTTTTTCCTACTTGTATAGAAATTATTCCAAGCAAACTGTAAAAAACTAATACAACTACAAATGTTTTTTTTTGTTTGTTTTTTTTGGAGTGTAGGAGTAAAGTGTAAACAAATTGTAGAAAATTTTGACTGATTTATAAAAAAGACTGAATGTTAGCGACAGCACCACGATTTTCACTCATTCTGCTGTATTGAGCTTTTTAGATGTATTACAGTATGAAAGCATGATCCTTTAGAGTATCATAGTATTATCATTGACCAATTAGTATAGAAATGATTGCTGTACGTAGCATAAGTTTGAATCTGTCCAGCTGTTTGCTAATAAAATCTTCTGTTAAAGGGGTTCAGGGACGAGCAAACAGAATCTGTGCATTAAAAGGTTCATCAGTGGATCTGCCCTGCTCAGCCGAACATCCGACTTCGACCATGAAATGGTTCACTCAACACTGGGATGGATCTACCTTTGTTCACAAGGAGCTCTCTGCAGATGAAAGTCGTGTATCATACAACATGTTGGAAAAGAGTAACTTCACTCTAACAATCAAAGATCTAACAGAGAGTGATGCAAAAGTTTACTGCTGCGGAGAAACTACTGAAAAAACAGGAAACTGCTATCAGAGCACAATTCAGCTCCATGTTGCAGGTAGAAGTAACAAATGTATGACTAATTTATTCATTTAAGAATAATCAGGGCATGAATTCTCATTTTATAAATGATCATCCCAGACCTGCAGGTGAAGGTGATTCCTGCCACAGAGGGACAGACAGTAACACTGATGTGTAACACCAGCTGTTCTCTGACTGGAAACCCTGCAGCCTACATCTGGTACAAGAACGGAGAGTTTCTCTATCAGGACTGGTCTCCCTGGTACCAACAGCTGGTCAGCAGTGAGGAAGCAGTCAGATACTCCTGTGCTGTCAAAAGCCAGAGGGATCTCAGAGCCCCTGAAGTCTCAGTGGGTGAGTGACATTTATGAGCTCCTTATCATATGATATTCAAAAATAATTGTATCATTCCTGCACTGTAACCTTCAATCATAAACCTGATGAACTACAATGACTAATTGATTAAGTCCACCAAAAACTGAATCTCATTTGTTTTTGTCCAGATTCTGTCTCTCCGACCTGCTTCACTGTGACCTACGCTAAAGGGAGAATGTGTTCTTATAATCAGACTTCAGAGGATGAGCCCTGCTCCATCACATATCCAACAGGTTACATTTCTCTAAACCTCCGAAAACAAACACACAGACACTGCTCTCACGCTCACACCTAGAGATCAATTTCACAAAATATTATTATTTTTGTGTTCACACTATCATATCTTTGCTTTGTCTTTTCTAATTTATTTTCTGTTACAAGCACAATAACCACTTAAAAACATTTTCTCTTTCTGGATTGAACAAGCTTTAAGTTTATATTTATAAACTGATGCAATCAACTGAACCATGGATGAAAAATGTATTTGTCATCTCTCTCAACAGAAGTACGTGTTCAAAGGACTCCTGTAGCCACATCAGGACACGTCAGGCTGACCTGTAACACCAGCTGTCCTCCGACTGCCTTTATATGGTATAAGAACTTAGAGAGACTGGATGACAAAGCACAGTTTGAAGTCCCCAGCACCTCTGCTGACAGATTCTCCTGTGCTGTAAAAGGCTTTGAGGATCTGCACTCTGATGAAGTCTGTGAGTATGAACCAACTTGCGGTCTATTATAACTGATTTTAACACTGTTTAAATGTCACAGGATGTGGACAACATAACAGAAACACATTAGAGTATAATGCAGTTGCCCCCATTGTGCCTTATTAGGTTGACACATACTGCTTATTGTCTAGACACTGTTTTATCACATACAGTGCGACGTTATTACACTGTTAAATGTTTGAGAATTTCAGTGTGAATTGAAAACAAGCAATCACCTGTTACAAATTGAATATATACATCCAATCAGTTATATCAGTTTTTGCCGACAGTGCTCGTGATAGGTCCTGATGAAAAAAACATTTAGAAGGCATACAAGTTTGAGACTGGCAGGTCACATTTATGTCTACTACAACATGGACATCTTCCTGTTTAAACATGCTTTTAAGTAACTTTACAAGCTACTTAAAGTGACTTGTCTTTCATCTATATCTCAGGTGTTCAGGATAGCACCTGCTGGACTGTGAATTATGTCAGGAGGAGAATCTGCGCCATGGAAGGTTCTTCAGTCAACATTTCAAGTGAATATTCGGATCCTAACTACTTGCAGCAGAACTTGAAATCATGGTATAAAATAAAGCAAAGTTGGAAGGAAGAAGCTGAAGAACAAATTAAGGATGACGGTCGTGTAGGGTATTATGATAACATGAAGAACCAGCACACACTGACAATTAAAGACCTGAAGAAAAGGGACTCAGGAGAATATATATTAATGCTCCAGGGTGACGCTGGACGGAAACAGTCTAATTTTCCTGGAGTGACTCTGGTTGTCACAGGTAATTCTTTACATTAAATGCATTGTTTTTGTAAAGTGAATTATTTACTTCTACAACACATACAACCAGCAGTCAGCACACTGAAAGGCAGTGTATTTACTAACTTTGACTAGATTAGGAAAGCTGCATTTAGTCTATTGAATTTTCTACTGTCGGTTGATATAGGTAATGGGATGTACAAAACCTGCAACTGTGACACTGGAGATTATGGTATTAGTTTTATAGATTCATATATATCTCCTACAAACAATATTGTCAGTATTACTCTAGCTTAAACTAATGACCATAGTTTCAGTTGCCTAAACTTGACCAGATCTTAACACAGGGGTGGCAGATCAGAAGAGTCTTTTTGCCTGTATGGCTTGTTTTAGAAGACACTGACAAACAACCGACAGTATTTTGTTGTCTAGGTGTGAGGACTTGTGAGATCATATGACTCTTTCACATTTACTGACTCTAACCATCTTTCAGGTCTGAAAGTGAAGTTTAATCCTTCTGCAGTGGTGACAGAGGGCCAGAGAGTCACACTGAGCTGCCTTTTTATCTGCCCTCTGATCTACAACACAAGCTACATTTGGTACTTGAACAGTCGACGTCTGCCCGGACCGGAGAACCAAAACAAACACCTGGTTCTGGACCCAGTCAGCAGTCAGGATGCAGGGAACTACTCCTGTGCTGTCGAAACCCACAAACGCATCAGCTCCCATAAAAGGACTCTCACTGTCCAAAGTATCGCAGGAAAATGGAAACCAGCAGCTGCTGCAGGAGTCTGTGGTGCTCTCCTGGTTTTAATAACTCTCGCTGTCTTCTGGTGGATTAGGTGAGCAACACTGTGCTCTGTTTCAGAGCAGTGTCATTCAGACACTAACCTGGTGTCACCTACTCATTTTTATATTCACTTGTTTCACTCCCCAGAAAAAAGAGGACTTCCAGCCAATCTCCTAGAACTGAAACCTCAGGCAACTTGGAGCAGGTAAAGAAAAGCATTTGAACAATTCTGTTACATTAGAAAAACATCACCATCGTCTTTACTGCTTCTTTTCAGAAATAATTATTCTTTTCATCCGAGAGCCGTTTGAACAGCAGCTTCAAACAAGCTTTTCTCTCTCACTAAAACATTATTCCTCCCTATCCTTGTTTAATGTTTATCTGTAATGATCTACTTGCCATGTTGTGCTAACCCTCCCATACAGTTGCACTCTGATTGGAATAATTTTATACTGCTTTGCATAAGAGGATCAGCCAAAACTTTAAATTGAGTGTAATGTAAAAATAATATTATTTCTTTTGTCTCTTTATCAGCTTAACCCTGGTCCCGTGTATGACGAGATCTCAGCTCAACCAACGGAGCAGGATGAAGTTCTCTATAGCAGAGTCCACTTCTCTGCGATCCGCACAGATCCTCTCTACTACACAGTCCAACCACATCAGCAACAACAACAAGTGCAACAACAAGAGCACGTCCCCTATGCTGTTGTCAACTTTAGACAAAAACCGACCCCTGAGTAAGCATCTCTTACTATTACAACTGACTCATTTTATGAATACACTGTAAGAATTAATACAACAGGTTGGAGTATATGATATCTTAGATGCTACTGGTGTTATTTTGATAAAACTTGGGAAATGGGAAATTATGTTTTTTTCACTTTGGAGTTTTCTGTTTAGGCTACATTGATTTCCATGTTGGGATTATGATCGACATGAATCGAGATTCAAGGTAATTTATGCCCATTGTCACTGAAAACATGACTGATCTGTGATTCATGAAGCTTGAGGGGCGACAACAAACCAGGTTACTTACTTAAAAGGTCACTTTATATTCTGTTAGGATTGTGAGCCTTACAATTAAGCTGCCTCACCTGAATACATTTTCTTATATATTGTTTAAATACTTTGCCACATGTTTAACTCACAGCACATTAATGCATTATTTTCTTACCTTTCAGACACGACGGTCGGGCAGTGGATCCCTAGAATTTGTACAACACAGCAAACAAAAAGATTATGATGTACAGAACTTGGATATTGTTCTGTTCATTATCTCTGCATTGCATTTACATTTACGGACTTTTAGGTGATGAGCTTACTGGGAATGAGCAGGCAGACATCCAGCAAAAAAAAACTCACCCAACATAAAATTCTCTGTCTGTCTTAATTCCTTTGTTGCCAATGACTGCTTACAAGCTCACCATATTGGCGTTAGCTGACTAATGGTCGTCTTTAATACTCAAGTTTTGTCTTATTCTTTTTTTCCACCGTTTTGTTTTGCTTTTAGGAACAGCTGTATGATTTTCATCAGCACCCTAAATAAAATTACATTAGTGACTACAGTGTTGTCAGCAGAGTGCGTGAAAGTCTTGATGTCTGGTTTCCTAAAATGGCTGATGCTTTTTTTTTATATGCTTTTGATTCTACACGTGGTCAGTTTTTATGGAGGTCCAACCATGATCTGTGAAAGCCTAGTGAGTCATTTTGTGACCATATACATTACTGGGTTATTCATATATTTGCCATATATAACAATATTTCAAATGTACTCCTTTTATTCTACAAACACAGCATTAAACCGTAAAGTTTTAGTTGTTGTCAAACATTGTGTGTTTTGAGTTTTGTTGGTCAGGTAAACTTTTTTACAGTTGGATTATGGATTGTAACTTTTAATAAAGTTGACTCAGTTGTCTTATGATGGTGTTCTGAATTATTTAACGGCCACAGTAATTAATTAATGAAATAGGAAAGTAATCCAACCCAGTTTGAATTAAATTACAAGAAATATTTAAGAAAGAGTGTGACTGCTACAACCAAGAAACAAACAAGTCATGGATGCGAGTTTAGTCCTTATTAATATATTTTATTACCATACCAGTATACACTTCAGTAATTAATCCAAATACAAAAAAACAACATAGGAAATTAAGTGCAACCTCTAGTTTATGTTGTGCAAGTAGCAGTGGGTCTTCTGGGTTTTGTTGTCTTTCAAGTAAGTTAGAAATTCAAGTCTAGTTTCAAGTCCAGTTATAACAGTACATGTTAAAGTACATAGTAAAGAAATGCTCAAGACACTTTTACAGCAGACTGAGACAGAACGTGAAGCGAGGGTGTGGCTGTGACGTTAAATACTACGTTTAAAGTCAGTATAAATAACAGTAAAGGCATGAAAAATGTGGAGAAAACAAAGGCAACACTACAAATCCAGGCCCCCGACACATAAGGCAGAAGTGGTTCCTCGTCACCTCATCATCCAAGCTGCACTACAGTCTACTGCAGGGTCCCTCTGATCATATGGCCTTATGGAACGTGTCAGTATATTCAGCGCTCCGTTTGTTTCCCAACACGGTGGAGAGGAGGGACAGTCAGCTGGGGAGTGTCACAGTCAGTGTGTGCTACTTTTAGTTTGATGTGGTTGATACTACTTCCTCTTACAATGGAAACTCTACACTCTCCCTCACTGGTTTATGATGAAACAGTTAACTTAACGAATCATGATAGAGATGAAGTCAGTGTTAAGGTCACATGATGCTACATAGCCAGCCTTTCACCGGGCTAGGTTGAGTCACTCATTTTTCTGCGTTAGTTTTTTCGTTGTCGGTCTTGTTTCACAATTTGCTTATGTGTACTGACCTTTCACCGTTAGTATGAAAGTCACTGTGGTTGTGTCATCTCAAGGAGTTTGTCTTAAAGAAAGAGCACGCCAACACAGACGTTACAGTCTTGAATCAGACACAGGGCTCACTAATCTTTATGCCTCGTCCAGTCACTCTTGTCTTGGGACTCTCTCTTTGCTCTCATATTCTCCGTCTCTTCTGCTCTCACAGCCCCACTTCGCAGCCTCTCCTTGTGATTTTCTTGTGCCTTCACTTGTCCAGTAGCAGCTTTGCCAGGGACTGGAGGTTTTCCCTCTTCTCGTACAGGTACATCTGGGTTTCCCACAGCATGTCCACCAGCACTGCGTCACTCACCTCATCCAGCATCACCTCCTGAGACAACTGGGGACTCAATCTGCCCAAAGACAATAAACAGTGATTGGTAAAGGTTTTCAAATGACTTATAAAACAATATTAGATAAATGTCAATGTGACAAACACTTATAACGTAGGAAATATAAAAAGCCTGCAGAACTGTGTTTGAATATAAAGTGTCATGCATAGCTGAGCAGTTACATTAACTGATTAAACTGAACTTGATGTGACTGCTAAGAATGATCAGACTGTTAAGAGTCAAACGTTTGTTTGATGGCATCTGTTATATTTCCTGTTGAAGTCATATCTCCATATCTAAGCAGGAAAGACAGGGTCTTAACAGCTAACTTTGAAGTCACTCTAATGTCAGCTATAGCACCTAATTGTTTACTCTTCTCTGCCATGTCTGTCTGGGCTGTGTCATTAAACACGGCACATTGCTGCACTTGTCTCATTAAAGATAAACTAATGGTTTATAGCACGGCGGATTAAGTGTGTGAGATATGAGAGGACATGGAGGGATAAAGATGTTCAGTCAGAAAAACAGATGAGGGCAGGTCGTATCAGGGCTAAGAGGTAGCGGTCAATGAGAAGGCAGCTGACCTGTGGTAGATGGTATCGATCATTTCACACCAGGCTCTGGCTCTGTCCACTGCACAGCCGTCAGAGTCTGTACACTGTCCAGTGAGAGAGAGAGAGACGGAGTGATTTTTAGAATAAGAAGCAAAAAGACACTTTCTGAAATCCTATTGTTATTGGTTATTATGTCCAAAATATCAGGAATATTAAAAGGCTCCACAAAAAGTGGAAAAGACAACTCTGACTGGATGAATTAATATGTAATAATTTATAGTTTCAGCTGTAGAATTGGATGAGGAGTATCTGGCAGTCATTGATGAAACAAGGAACAAAGGGCTGTGATCACAAACAGATTGAAGCAGGTGCTGCGGGTGTACTCACGCAGTCCACCAGCATCTTGCCCAGCTCCTTGGCTCCTACAATGCTCTTGGCCAGCTCCAGAGGGTTGGAGGGTCGGAAAACATCCACAGAGTTCACCACCACCTGAGGAGGTTTACCTGGAGATGCACAGGAGCATAGATACGATATAAGTGTACACACGGGCGTTTAGTTATTCACAATGCGCTGTGTAGCTTCTCCTGTGTTGCTCGGTGGGTAGAGCTCATACTGCTGCCTCCCATCTTAAAAAAATGTGAGAATTCATTGATAGTGGATGATGGATACACAAGACATTCAGATTCACAAAGTGACCATGAGTTTTGAATTTAGTAAAGCTCACGAGAAGCATTAAATGCTTTATTTGCCATGTTCAAACACAATATTTTGCTTACCTGTACCAAGGGAGACCACTATACCCAACTTCTTAGTTTCCCTTCCATGGCCCTGAGGGGGAGGAGGGTTAGGAAGAGACAGATAAATAAATGATCTCATAAAACATAAATGCTTTTAAAAATCCATGTTGGTTGGCGATTGAATGAGAACTTAATGGAAGACCAAGGAAGGAGTAAAATAGAATGCAGTTGTCAGGTTGCCTACCTCTGCTTTAAAGGCTTTATTGTACTGATGGATTTCTGACATGGCGTCTAGCGTCGGGTTGTTGGCCAGCAGCCCTCCATCCAGAAAGCGGCCCATTGGTCGGAAGTAGGTGGGGGCAGCGCCGCTGGAGCGGGCAGCTCGCCAGACAAGTTGTTCTGTCGTAAAGTCAGGGCGTGAAGATTTCAGTAACGCATGCAACAAATCATCAGAGACTTTAACCTCTGGGTGCAGGCGTCAAAACTCAAATTTTCAGAGAAAGATTGTTAGCACTCACAAAACATTTACTTCATTCATGCTGAAAGGGGCCTGGGGCTGAAACATGTGTTTTGTTGCTGTGCTGTTAAAAGTACGAATGCATTTTGTATGGAAGAAAAGATTGTTATTTTCAGAAATATATATAGATTATATACTTTCTTGTTTAGATTCCACTCTCCACACAAATAAGTGTATTTCCCAAAATGTCAAACGGTTCCTTTAAATATGGAAAAAGAGGAATTTCTGGTGCAAAAACTGTGACTGACAAAACACGTTTTTTTGTGAACTGGTTCCTTTTAAATGTTCTCTCACTCGCACAGACACACACCTTCATCCGTCACCTTCCTATGCTTTCTGGGTGGCTCCTCTGTGTATCCTACCATCAACACATCCTCATCCTCCCATCCTGGAACAACATGACTGGCACTCAAACACAGCACAACGCGACTTGTTCAGACATACGTTGACACACAAATTCACATGTAGGTTTTGATGATTTTAGGCTTTTCCGGTTTCATTTCCTGTTGAGATTACCCAATCCCAGAATGTAAAGCCACTCAATGTAGGGTTTGAACTGCTTACGTTGATGCCATCCAGTGGTCATATCAAAGCACCGCAATACCCCTTCAATACAATATTTGACCAATAGTGAAGTAGACCAACAATTTGCTGAAGTACCTTGTGGGATGGTGAGGGGCTTGAATGTGGCAGTGGTGGCATACGGTGGCTCTCTGAGGACGGAGGGAGGGTCATAGTTCCTGAAGATGTGCAGCTCGCCTGGATGTCTGTCTGCCAGAACGCTGGTCACCATCACCCTGTACAGACACAAATAAATGAGTGGACAGACAAAGGAGTAACTGTTAGAGAGCAAAGAGGTGAAATGTAGGCAGCATTTGTGCAAATAAAAAAAGAAGTTAATTTTCAGAAATGTCAGTGGTTTCAGAGCACTTGCACTCATGTCTAAGCAGTCAAGTCACTTTTTACAGAGCATTGAGGATTGTTAGAGCACCAACACAGGAAAAACACAAATTGCCACGAGAAAGAAATAGTCTATTTTATGGGAACTCATTGGCTGAACACTGGATCTTCTGGGAACGTTTTTATGGATTAGTTATGAGTATGGGTTTTATATTTGGATATTTTCTTTTGGTACCATAGAGGTGACTTCCACTATCAGCTACATAACATTAGAGCATTTTACCAATCACTGGTGAGTATGTTTCAGGAGAATGTTTTTCGTGAACTGTTACCGGGGGTATTTGACATCGGTCATCTTGGTGTTCTCTCCAAACTCTTTCTTCAGGAAGTCCTCCAGTGGTGCTGATTCATAAGGTCGTGACCCTTTGAACACCTGCTCCTTCATCCTAAAGTACAGGCAGCGCAGGTACTCCATGGACTTACCTACAAATAGAAGAACCACCATTGTTGTTTTAATGCTACGTTATAAAAACAATGTGAAAATAAAAAGGAAGTGCACACACACCATGTATTATTGCGAGGGCCAGGATGCCCCCAGTGCTGGTGCCAGCCACCCAGTCGAAGAGCTCTCTGGTGGGCCGACCGGCCTCCCTCTCCAGAGCGATCAACATCTGGATCAACACCAGGCCTTTTATACCTCCACCATCCAGACACAGCAGACTGTCCATCCTACAGAGGACAGGATAATTCAGATCACATAATAACATTTTTTGAGTGTTCTATTGTCTCCAGAACTATAATATTCAGAAATAAGAAACATGAAAATGTTCCTAAGTGCAAACAAAAATAATATAATGGAAGTTTCTTACTCACCTCTTGTTCTCCATTTTGGGGCCGTCCACTTCAGATTTGCCTCTGCTCATTGCACTGACTGCAGCGCCGACATACATGATGTCCTCAAACCCTGTCAGACAATTACAACAGCTATCGGTATAGGACCAACACATGGCCTCAAATTCAAACATACAGGATGGAGGAAGAAAGCGATCACCGGGTTTTTGACAAGCCACAGTGTCTAAATATGGTCTCACTGTCTGAATACTTTTTTTTTTGTTTCATATATTGATATTTGCTTTGTTCATGGGAGCTTTCCAAAATAAATTGATTCTACTGCTATCACTCTCATTACACTATCAGCATAGTCATTCTCTGCCACAGTATCTTGCTTATAAAAAGTGTTTGGGAGCAGGGCAGTGCTGCTTCATTACAATATATATTTTTGGGTCAGTGTTAATGCATCAAACTAACGACTTAGACGTGACTGCAATTCAGATCTTGCTGGGTCATTAACATAGCTGAAGTCACAATAACAAAAATTCCCACAGCACTTAATTTAGCCCTTGCACTGGATGAGACCATCAGCTGTCCAAAATGTAAAATGCTACATACATTTTAAATGGAGGAAAGGCTGAAACAGAGTACAGTGAAGGGAGGGCGAAGGAGGGTTGGTGGCGTTACCTATGCCTGCAGGCTTGGCCTTGTTGGAGATGGGAGGAGGACTGCTGGGGGAGGGTGGGTGGCACCGCTGGACCCCTACACTACACAGCATGTCCAGCAGTATCTTTCTATTAGGACCTTTCATGTTAACACAAACACATGCACACAAGCAAGCCAACATGTTAGACATGCACACACCACCACAAAAAGCAGAGGGAAAGAAGAGAGGAATAAAGACAGAGAGACACATAGGAGACAGAGAGAAAGAGAGAGAGAGAGAAAGAGAGAGAGCAAGAACATAAGTGAGCTGTTAGCAATTATCATGCATTTTCAAAATCAATAAATGACAGCAAACTTCTTTCACAACCATTTCTGTTTCAGAGCATCAAGTGGGAGGTTTATTACACAATCATCTCTGTGTGCAAACATTTTTTTTTGTCATGCAATAATCTTGTTTTTTAATCGAAACACAAATTCCGTAGGAACAATATTCTGATAATTTTGATAAGAAATAAGAATTTTAAAAAAAATCCATTTAAAGATGCATTTCTTTTAAGGTGCATTTTAAGATCAGTGACTTATATCATCTGCTAGGAAACTGCAAAAATATCTGTTATCTTTGGCACAGTGTCCTGCAGAAACCCACTAAAAGTAAATCTGACATACATCATACAGATGTGTTTTTTTCCCACTGCACTACAGACTCAAGAGTTAATGTTTCAACGAAGCAACTAAACAGCTTCTGAATTTCAATACCACAATGGGCAGGCCTACATTATCCATTTCTTTATGCATAATACACACAGAAAAATAAAAAACAGATTTGCACTTTAATGCAATCCAATATGACACATATAAAAGTAATATATTCTATTCTGTTTGTGATTGTGACATTAGTCATTTTCAAATCAATACCTCTCTTACACCATTGACACGGTGTAAGAGAGGTATTGATTCAACTGATCATACCTGAAATAAATGGGCAATGCAAATGCCATAATGATGCAAGGTGCAAGAACAAAGATTTTTAGCTTCGGCAACTGAATTATTTTCAAATGTCACTCACTTGTAGCACTGCCCTCTACTGTTGAGAAGGTGACAGTGGGACTGGTGGGTAAAGAGTTTTATTTTAAATAACTTAAAAAAACCTTTCTGTTTTTCTTCCTTTTTCTTATCTTATCTTACACTATATGGGAGTAAAATCTTGCTTACTGGACCTTTAAAAAGACATTATGAAAGCTTTCTAACCATTCACAAAATAACAAATTAGTAGCAGAAGCTGTAAAACCAGATTTAATATATTGAGACAAGGCACCAAGGATTGCTTAGTTTGTTGTAAATCACTCAGTACATATCCAGCCATCCATTTACATGCATTAGCTTTACCGTATACAGTGGAAGACATGTATTTAAATTAGACTTTATGTTAAGTTCAATCATATTAAGTTTCATAAACTCATCACTATTCCTTATTTGCCTCCTGTTTCTCTTCCTTTAATTCATCCTATGTATACCTCCTTACCCCTCACCCCATCTCATCACAGTTTAAAGCTCTCTTTCCATCCTTTTCATCTCTCTCTCTCTTACCTTTGCTGGTGCGGGCAGCGATGAGTCCAGGCGTTTCTCCCAGGTCGTTGTGGATCTCCACATCAGCCCCGAACACAATCAGAGCTTTGATCAACTCCATGTGGTCCATCTAATGAACAGAGTCACACAAACGGTGCAGTAATGTATTTTTTTAAGCATATACATATCTACAGCATAATGACAATAAAATGAACAGTAAAACATCCTCTTTAAGATGTCATGTATCTGTGACATTAAATATATTAAAAAAAGTGTAGTGATTTAGTTTACTGGTGTAGTTACATAAATAGCAAAGTTGCAACAGGAGAACATTTTTCCAGTTGAGAAAAATCTGAGTTGTGCTCCTCTGACCTCTAGAAAAAACAAACAAGAACATTTGCTACTCCAGAAATGTCAGCAAGTACTCATCTGAAGCGAAACAGAGAGACATAACATCCATTACAGAGAAGCAGATCTGTGAAGTTTATTCTGATACTCCTGCAACCAGATTTCCAAATTGGCTGGGATTTGCAATCTTTTAGTATTAGCCAATACTGTGTTTAACCGCTTTGCACAATCATTCCTTGACATTTCCCTTCCTTTTCATGAACATCTTGATTATCAGTAAGAGATTTTTAGCCCGGGAACCAGACAAATTTGCGAGCTCATGTTTTATTTGCTCTGGCAGATACGTCTGGCCCCTCTCCCATTCAAACTGATTTCCTCGGTACTGGCAGCGCCGTTGTGTCAAACCAATCACAACCGTTTGTCTAGTATGAGGCGGGTTTAATAAAGTGACTGACAGGGAGGAGCGCCGTTGAAGCATCTTTGTAAATAACAAAGATGGCTGCCACCGATGTGGAACGTTTCCCGGCCGGCAACAGCGGCAGTATTAAACGGACTGGAGGGTAAGTTTTCTCTTCGAAAATCGAAAAATCGAAAATGAACCGAGAGGTGCAGACTAATATGCATTTGCGAATTAGTGTGGCGATGACAGGCCAAGAGAATATTGCTTTCATCTGGAAAATAAGAGTGAGGCAGAGACGATATCTTGTACACACACCTTCATAGCTAGGTGCAGGGCTGTGTTTCCATCCTGGCCCCTCAGGTTGGCATTCGCTCCGTGGGTGAGCAGCACCATGGCGGCCTCGAAGCGGCCCTTCTTGGTCAGAATATGGAGGGCGCTCTCCCCGGTCTTGCTCAGGTAGTTCACCGCACAGCCATGTTCCAGCAGCATGCGACACATCTGGCAAAGAGAGAGGAAGATTTATTTAAACATCTGCTTGATATTTCCCCTCAAATGTTAAGTTAGTCTTTACAAAATCTTCTTGACACATGACAAACTGGTTGACTCCAAGGTCATAAATCCATTGTTGTAACATCAACAAGGTGTGGCGTTGTGCCGGCCCAAGCCCACCCTGAATGACTGGAAGAACATATATTTTCTTGTGTGTGTGTGTGTGTGTGTGTGTGTGTGTGTGTGTGTGTGTGTGTTTGTGTGTGGGAGGGGAGTGAGTGTTTAGAGCGTGTGAGTGTGGTTTAGTTAGTCTATACTGAGCCTGATTTTCCCATGTTGTTGATGAGATATTTTATTAAGAATATCAAAAGTCAAAGAAAAAAAAGAAGTCATTGAGTCTATGAATTGTAAATAAATAAGTCACCTTTAATTAAAGGATTTTGATTTTTGTGTGTTTTTACTCAGGCTTTCGCCCTGTAAACACGTCAGTTTCCAGGTGTGTAGAAAGTATCTACAGTTTATAATGCAGATGAGTCACTGTATAATTTCATAGCTGCAAATGCATTTCCTATTGAGACTAGAAAAACCTAAAACAATGTAGGCAAGATGGGAGGTAGGGCTGGAAATTCCTGCCTGACTTGATATATATATGAATTGACAGTCCAGTGCGTCACTCTCTCTCTTGTTAAAAGTCATATCTAGCTCACCCAGCAGTGGATCTCTCCCTCCCTACACTCAACTGTTCATCCAAACAAGGTTTTTCCTTAAATAGAATTAAGATGTCAGTGTTGAATGGATATATTGGTCTACAAAATCCACAGCTAAAAATAAACATGATAGATAGGATACTGTGATTGATGCTTATAATTAATACAAACTGTCCTGGATAAATAATAAACTATCTCGTCAATGAAAATGTTTTAGAAAAGGTAATAATCAACCAGAAATGTTAGTCTATTTAAATCCTGACGCCAATGTTTTAACACATTTATTTCTCTGGATACAACTAGGATGCAAACAAGTACTGTAATTCAAACCTCTCAGCTCATGTGATTTCTAACCACAAAACACATGATGTTATATTTTTTACCTCAGCAGTTTTGGCCCAATGGAGAGGCGTCCCTCCATACAAAGAGTCCTCAGCTTGGAGCTGTCCTCGGTCCGCTTTGAGGATCTCCTCCACACACCTGACAGCCAAACACAAAATAGAAGGGGACTATTTACTATATATGAACTTAAATACATCGTACAATATCTCTCAAACACATTGCATAGAAGCCATTTTATTTTGTAGGCTGACAATTTTGTGTGCATTTCATTTCTTAAACACAATCTGTTGGACAGTGCATAAGTGTCAAGACACATTCATGTGAACAGCCGTCCACTACGACTGCCCTGGACTGATTACAACCTACACAAACCATTTAAAAATGCACCAGCAGTGAGACCACACACAGCAGAAAAGAGAGAACTACTCCATGTTGCAAATCTTCGTCCTCATCTTCGCCCCTACTCACCCCTTCTCACTGTACTTCATGGCACTGTGGATGGGGTAGCCAGCGCCACCAATCACATCGCACTTGGCCCCACCCCCCAGCAGAGCTTTGACGGCCTCCATGCGTCCCAGGCGGCAGGCCACGTGGAGCGGCGTCTCCCCGTTGTTGTTCAGCTCATTCACCCCCGAGCACAACCGTGAGCACAGGACCTGAGAGAGGAAAGGATGGAGTGATGGATGACAGCATGGGGGGGAGTGGAGGGTGAGAAGATCGTGTTATTATGCAGTTTAGAGGACGTGACTGGTTAGTAACTTTTTCAATTTTGACCTGAAAAAGCAACGTCCTACTTAGGTCAATCAGTTGACTTTTAATATCATTTCACAAGTGATGGTCAAAGTTGGATCAGACAGAAATGTAACTGTGTCTTCACTCCTGCTGAGTCTCACCTGGATGATGGCGGGAGAGTCCTGCTTGCCGGCACAGTGCATGGGCGTCTCTCCGTTGCGGTCTTTGATGTCTGTGCGAGCCTGGCTCTCCTCCAACAGCTCCTTCACACACGGCAAGTCGCCGCGCTCACATGCCAGGTGCAGCGGCGTCTGACCTGATGCATCCCGAGTGTTGATCTGACTGGAGACAGAAAGATGACATGATGGTTTAGCCAATAAATTTATATTTTGTATACAGCTGGTTTTGATTGATTTCCCTCCTTCCAGGCAGCAATTGTTTTCCAGATAAATTACTTCAGTGAACATACAGCTCACTTTATTGGCAAAGTTATCATTGTGTGGTAAAGTAGTTCAAGCGGGGACAATTTTGAATTATTTTTCTTGTTTGCACATTTAAGTAACTCCAACATCCCATAAGACTTCGACTTTTCAATGCAACATAAAGTCCAATTTCACTTCAGAAGTCTGTTTCCTCGTTGTGTCTTTAATATTACATTTTCGAACAACACTGCAGAATGCTTTTTGGAAGACAAACAAAAATATAGCACCTAATGTTTTAATTGTGATATATTGACTATATCAAGTAGCTTTCAAGTAAATGCAAAATGATTACCATACTGTACTGAAATGAATGAAAACCAATTTCTGCATATCAAATAGATGGAACCCGGCAAAAACCTGCCAAACCACCAGAAGGGTTTTAAAGCCCTGTTGTTATGAACTACAGTAAGTATAAATAGTTCTATTTATTGCACTGTATGCATTGAGCTGGGAGTCTCATACTGACTGCCTCACAATTAATGCCTCTGTAGAATAGGCTGACACATTCCAATCCTCTCTGCATTCAGCTTCTGAAGCACTTATCTCTGGGCAAACTGCCCTAAGCCATACACTACACTAAATGATTAGTCACTCTTAGTCAATCGCCATAAAATACATTTTTTTGATCATTTAACCATACAACAATCAAGCAAAAATACCAATCTTTTGCTGGTTGCAGCTTCGCAAATGATAAGACTTTTATTTTCATATCCTTGTTAAATGAATATCTTTTGGACTGTTGGCACGGAAATTTGAAAAAATCATTTTGGACTCTAGAAAACAAGTACAAGAAACAACCGACCAAATGAAAATCAGCACTTCCTGTCTTACCTCTGGACATAGTTATGTTTAAGACACTCTCTCAGGCCCGTCTCCACGGCGATGTGGGCCGAACTCCAGTCCTGGTGGTTGCGGATGCAGTCCACGATCGGCTGGGCGGTCTCAGCCTTCAGAGGAAGTGTCTCATAGAAGGGGCGAAGCTTGAGGGCATACTGAGGGAACAAGTTCATGGCGTCCGCCTCCGACGGCACCTGAAACAGCCTGGTCACATTTCACAAGGACCATGAGGGGAAAAATGAAAGTGAAACACTCTGGGAATGTAGTAACACTGACGGATAAGAAAAATAACAATATTTATAGAAACTATTTTCTCCACTAGGAAAGAAAATTCCAAAGATGTACTCCAGTTTTCTCTTTTCTTTTCCACTACTCAGTTTTGTAACCTTCACATCCACAACACAAATGTTTGCAGATTCTGTGATATTGAGGCACTTACAAGATCATTCAAGTTGTAACAGTAGCTTTGACGATTCTCTGCAAACTTGCACAATAGTGGTAATTTATTTAATGTCATTTTACAATGCTGGAAAAGCTTTCGGACCTCTGATTTACAGTTTGCAGAGATCATAATGTTTGCAAGCACAATACCCTATCACATTTTAAACATTTGGTTTTAGTTCTGGCAAACCGTAAGACCATCTTACATGGCTGAATGATTCATTCAAGATAAAGGGCTTTGATTTAGTTAAGCTGCTTTGTTGGGTAATGCTGTTTTAATGGTGTCCAGTAGGTCAATAGTGATCTAAACTAAATTAATAAGAATGTTACAGGCTGAAAGTACTAACCAAATCTGCAGGGAGTCACAAACTACCAAAAATCTGCGTCTTATAAATGGACTTGTGCTCATTTCAGCTGCTGACATCTGCAACAAATGACACATCTCACACCTCAGACACTCAACACTGACCTCAGAGTCATAGTGGGCGTCTCAGGGCACATAAGCAGACAGTCAAATGACTGGCACTGGGTGTTTCTGTACAGGACCATGCGTCCCTCCTCCTTCAGCAGCACTTTGCCATCTCCGCCGTAGTCGGACAGCGGCACGTCCCTGACCCGGTACGGGTTGGTGAAGAGGGTGGACACAGAGGACACGGTGTCCAACAGTCGGCCCAGGAACTGCATTGTAACCTGAAACAAAAAGGACAGGGAGCTCAGGGAAGACTCAGACGACCTACAGCTCGGCCTCTGAGATCTCTGAACTGACATATGACAAGAGGTTTTGGCAGCACATGCAGAAATGTTTCAGCTCTGCCCTGTTTGGCAGCTCTGTTTGGCAGCCTGTAGGATTGTTTTCAACGTTAATGAATGATTTATTTTACCCCCAGGACATGACTCAAGAATAGCAACAGGTCTAATATCCCAAATATCACACATTATGGCTGCAGGGAGTCTCTGATCGGTTATTGCATCAGTGGAGTAACAAACTGCAGCATCAGAAGCAGTTTCCTGTGAGGTGTAGCTGGTTATATTATCGTTTCAACCAGCTGGGTTGACCACCCAGGGTTAGCTGTCAACTCCTCCACTTCCTATCACACCCCAAGAGCTTCCAGTGACTCGGACAAATGAGGCTGGTCTCCATTTACATGATGAACAAGCGGCTCCACTCAAGCTGCTCACGAGTTCCTGGTTTCACAGAATCAATGTGACATGATACCGCAGCTAAAAATACATTTTAAACAAAGCCGGCGGCAGAAAATCCCTTTAGTTCATGTTTTTAATAAACATTTCCCTAATATCCTGAGCCACCCAGGCCACAGTCGGCCGCCGGTGGAGTGAAGTTAATCGCATTAAGTGGTGGAGAAGCTGCTTACCTGCTGCCTCGGCTCCGCTCGCTGACTTCTGACAGCGACATCAACAACCAGCCACGCCGCAACCGAACCTGCTGCGAAGCTTGAGTGACGGGACGTTGCGCCAATCAGAGCTCGAGAGCCGGGTGACGTGTTAGGGGAAAGGGGGCGGGGCTCGGTCCCACCAGCAGAGAGGAGCCCTTTGACGCCATTGATGGATCTGTTACATAATAGGACATTAAAACCTGCAGGCAGAGGGAGAGCTGACTACCCCTGATATCTGAGCATTTAAAATAAATAAAATGTAAAATATATTTAGATATTTTTTTTTTTTTACTGGAACAACACTACATAAGAGAAACCACATCAGCAGGGGCAGTTTTGAACCTAAGCTACTTAATAATAAATGTGACTTTAAAACAGTTAACAGCACTAATACATTAAAAAGATTATAAATACACCTTAATTGGTTTGTGATGCTATATAAGCTTTGAGTTTTAAAGTTATATCTATATATAAATATTGATTTACAGTGGTTGCAATAACACAAAGTAAAAATAACATTCAAAAATAAACTTTTAATTTTATTTTACTTTTTCACTTACTTTTAACTTTGAATGCACAGGTGTTATCTGCAAATATCAAAGTACTCGTGATGCAGAATGGACTCTTGTAAAACACTGTATGATGTTATAATGTTCTTGCATGTTTATCACTAGTGCATTAATGTTGCTGTTATTGAGGTTATTTTAACTTTATAGGCTATTGTTGGGTTCTGTGCTCTATAATGGAGCATTATAATATATAAGATGATCATATGCTTTGTGTTTAAAATCTTCGTCTGCCAAATAGTAGCTAATTGTAGCTGAAATGTAGTTCCAGAAAAGTACAAGTACAGCAAATTTGTATTTAGGTATAGTACTTGATTAAATCCACTTAGTTACTTTCAACCACTGACAAATACCTGTAGGGGAAAAATGGATTTTACCCTTTTGATTCAATATCTGGAACACAGACTAAATAACTTTCAGCAAATCATGCCTGTCTTTTGTTAAAACAAAGCGTATTCAGTACACTTTAAAACCCTCTTTTAAAAATAGACATATCTTGTGTCATTGATGTCTAATGTCACTAATAAAATCTCCTAGTTTTTGCCATAATTCACAGCTTTTCATCTGATGTGGGACACGTAGCTGCTGTGCTGTTTTCTAATGTTTATTGGAACATGTATCATATCTATAAGTTTAAGTCCCCAGTACTGTCCTTTCTGGTCAACAGAAAAAGGCAGTCACCATTATTCGCTTTTCCCATAATTTGCAGGAAAAGGTTCTGCAGGCAGGTTTTGAAGCTGTCAAACACAGATTCATAAAATGGAATATTTTTTATGGGAACAGAACAGGAACAGGAATCTGCCCAGTGTTGTCTGCATGCCAAGAACTGACACTCAGTGTCATTCATTCATCTAAACAATGACGTTGTTATAAATACCAAAACTCATTTGGAATTTCAGGATTTCAGCAGGCTGCTGTATCAGTTACATTCAGCAACAAGTCCTTTATGTGTCATATGCACAACAATTACAGTGAACATTGACAATAAAAATCTTGAATCTCAGGCTCCCTCCAATAAAACAACTTATTTACAGATCAGTTAAGTTTTAGAAACCAGGGGAGAGTTTACATAAAAAATTCATTAAAGGATGGTAGAAGTACTGGCAGATTAGATTACTTTTTTAAACTCAATGTATTATCAATATCTCTATTTTCAAATAAACACAAATAAAACAACACAACATATCTGTATCCTCTTATGCTTTGCAGGCTCACAGGGGGCTGGAGCAGCTGTCTTTGGCCTTTTTCCCTGAAGACATTTTGACATGTCGCAGTAGGAAAAGAACAGGAATAAATTATTTAATTAATGATGGCTAAATTTAATTGTGAAAAAAGACCCATTGGGCAAAACCTAGTAAATAGGCTATAATATAAATTGACAAAAGTATAATATAAATCACATGTTAATTATTATATATTTCCTGGGTGTATATAGACCTATGTAGCCTACATAAGTAACTGTATGCCTATATATTGTTTTATTTTAGATTTTATCTTGCTCTATAACCTGCTAAAATGTAATTAATGGTTATATATGTTGTGTGTGTGGCATGAAGGGGCTACAACTTTCAGTGTGCAACTCATTTGTTGCAAAATAACAAATAAATGACTTTGAAAATAAGAAATAAATACACTTTATGGACAGTTTACTGAATAAACACAATAAAAAATAAGCACACATTAAACCACGTTATGTTTCCCTGTGGTCTGTGGCGAGTTTGGAGTTAAAACTTATTTTATTTTTTTTTATTATTCCTGTGTATTATCTCTGGGTGTGTAAACACATCTGTAACATCTGTAACATCTGTAACATCTGCACCGCCGCTGCTCCCGGTTCGCCTCCGCATCCTCGTGAGTGTCTCCACCGTTGCCAGGACGACCGGAGGCCACGTGACCTGCCGCGCCGCCGCCGCCGCCGCTCCTGCCGCGCGCCTGTGTGTGTGTGTGTGTGTGTGTGTGTTGCATGTGCGTCTGCCGCCTCTCTCTCTCTCTCTCTCTCTCTCTCTCTCCCCCCCCTCTCTCTCCCTCCCTCCCTCCCTCCCTCTCTCTCTCTGTCTGAGAGCAGAAAACCAGAGACAGGTAGTTTAGCTCGGGCGCGAAAGATGGAGCCCTCGGCGGTGGAAGATCGCGTTTTCGCCGCGGAAGCCATACTGAAGCGCCGCGTCCGCAAGGTGAGCTACCGCTACCGCTACCACCGCCGCCGCCGTCGTCCCGCGTGTTTTGACTTTCCCCGCAGATGTTGGCTCGGCTCGGCTCGGCTCGGCTCCGGTCTATAGGCTCGGGGAGGTGTGTGTGTGTGTGTGTGTGGGGGGGGGGAGGCCTTGTGGCTCGGCGGTTGCCTTCGCTTTTCCTGGCCGGAGCTAACTGGAGGCTAACTACAGCGGGGCGTCGTGTGTTCAGACGTTAAATAACAACAAAAAAAAAAAAAAAAACAGCCACACAAAGAAGGCAAACACGGCCGAGGAGGGGGCACCACGGGCCGGGCCGAGCCGGGCCGGGCCGGGCCGGGGAAACGGAGGGCCCCCCCCCCCCGATGTCTGTGCCAGCTAATGGCTGCTAAAAGCTATACGGTGCATTTTAAAGCCCGCGGAGGAGGCGCACAGGGACGGCTGCTGCAGACCCAACGTGCCGCTCTCCTCTGCAGCCTGTGGGAAGACGGTTCCCCCCAAAAACACTACATTACATTACACCCGTCCGCGGGGAGGGAAGTCCCGTCAGCCACAGCTGAGGCAGGACTTCTGGTAGTTTCTCAGTGTTTTTATCCCTCCAGTGTGGCTTGCATGCTGGAGAAGGACCCTGTAAATCGTGGTAGGGTACCACACAGTTCACCAGCAGGCCCACCAGGCCTCCACTCACTTCTCCTTTGCCTGCTGCAACTTCAGAGTTGCAGCCTTCCTTGTGAGATGTAATCCAAGCACATGCACACATTTAGTAACGCCGTATTTAGGTTTAATATTAATAAATTAAATACTCACACGGGTGTTAAGAGGCTCAGTGTTTTTGAATATGTTATTTCTATGCAAAAAAAATAAACTTGTAAAAATGTGCAATGCCCAGTGTGAGATATATTTGATATTATTGAGGATGTTTGGGATTATAACGTTGAGAGCCAACAGCATCCGCAATCAAATTAGAAGAAATCCCAAACTACAAGTACCATTTGTTCACTGAAATACAATCAAGTTAAAAATGTGACATTTGCCAGACTAGGGCTGAAATATGGTTAATAAAATGGTTGCATGAGACATCTTGTGCTGTGTTTCCTGGTAAAGACTGAAAGGAGTAAAAGATGCTGTTGCAAATGTGTTTCAGGTTTAAGGGATCTCTTGTCCATGTTGTCATAAATGAGCGATTCTTTTGGTGTTGTTTTTTTTATTCACCGTTTGCCTTTTTCTTGCAGGGAAGACTTGAATATCTGGTAAAATGGAAAGGATGGGCAATGAAGTAAGTGCTACTCCTAACTTTGACTTGAATAGAAATGGACAGCTTTCAACGCTGCTTTTAAAGTTTCTTTCTTTTGTGGTAAAAAGTTTCCTCTGTTGTGTGTTTTCTTCATGTTGCTCCATCTTTGTTTAGGCACAGCACTTGGGAGCCAGAGGAGAATATTCTTGATGACAGGCTGATACTGGGCTTCGAGCAAAAGTGAGTAAAGCCAGTTCCTAAAAGGAGTACATACTCCATGTGAATGGTATACATCTTATTTTGCATTGTTTTATTTGTGTTTAGAGTCTGTCAGTGTCTGCTGTGTGTAGGGTTTTGGTTACTAACTTCAAATGTTTAAAGCTAGTCTTTTTATGTTAATTTCAATACTTAGTCTTAATTTTACACATTGCTATATATCCTTACTTTACTTTACTTTAACTCCCATGTATCTTACGGTAAGTGCTTATGCTCGTTTCTGCTTTTATCTCATCTGTCATCTTTACATTCCTCCTCCTCTTCCTGATTGTTAAACATCCATCTGAGCTGAAGTCCTTTATGTCTGCTGCCAGGCCACTTGAAAGCCTTGTGGGGCTCACGGAGAGTACATGTTTACAGCAAACTAAAACGGACACCATAAAACAGACAAAACTAGGAAGACCCATCAAATGGAAACTAAAATCGACATGTGAAGAGAATCTGTTGGTGTTCAAACATGGCTTCAAATGTTCTCTGTGCTCTACTTTCACACCCCCACAGTTTTCACCAACGTCTCCTTTTGATTCGTTATACTTGCTCTCATTGTGGTGATCTTTTTTTAGACTGCCTTTACCTTTGTGATTTGTGTTGTCGTAACTGTCATTTCCTCTTTATAGGGAACGGGAAAGGGAATTGCACGGGCCGAAGAAACGGGGGCCAAAACCCAAAAATTTTGTCATGAAGGTACAGTTTTTGATGCTTGTTTAATTGTTTATGCATGAAGATGAGCCTCTCGATCTCAAATGTTATTTTATGGATACTGCAACACATCAGCAGTGATTTAAAAAATGGCAGTCATGCACAGCTGAAAAACAAGTCTTCCAGTCAGTGACATACAATGAGCCGTACAGTATATTTTAAAAGCATCTTAAAAATTATACCAAAAATCCTTATTTTTTTTTAATCAGGAAATTATAGCATACCGGTAATTGTAGCTATAATTTGTTTATCAATTTCATCAAGAATAGGTAAAATAGGTACCATTGCTCAAGTAGCAGCGTGTTAAAGGAAAGTGAAACCTTCTGTTCGTGTTTTCATCTTTTAAAGTAAAACTATATTCAACTCACTTGAAGCAGATTTTCCTGCTTGTTTAAAGTTAATTTTAATTATACTCACAACATGCATCACTGCATTGTATATAACATGTACAGCATACAGTATGTACTGTGTTACTTTTTTTTCACACCTCTGTTTTCATCTTTACAAATCACCCTGCAGTAGACACAGTGCAGTCGGATGGGTGTTAAAGATTATGACCTTTGGTGCTTTCTGAATTTCTAAAACAGTTTCACTGTCTATCATGACATGTGCCACAGTTTTAGGAGCCTATCAATAAGAACGGTAGTTTGCACCTCACAGGCAGGTTTAGACCATTTAGAATGGCAATAACAATCATAGTGTCAACAGATCTGTTTGTATTACATGCATCTTTTAAAACTTTACAAATAGTTAATCAGTAGCTGTTTTGCAAAAATTTCTGGTTAGATTTAAAAATGCCCAGCAAGCACTGATTTGATGATTTGCAGGTTGTCTAGGTTAAACATGGGATAAATTTAATTAATAAAGTTTTTTTGTTACACCACTATTTCTACAGACTACGTATCACCATGTAGCATGTCCTAACTACATAATAAAATATAGTTATTGCAAGGCTTTTGAAACAATTGTTATATGATACTAGGATGTCTAAAAACCTTTTTAAGCTCATACGAGGAACAAAGTGGGAGTTGTGTGACCTATGCTTTCAAATTGTCAGTACAAATTGTCGCGAAAGAGGCAGGTTTTCTACAAAAATAAAGTCCACACCCTTGCAAAGATGATTTCTTAATACTTTATCATCTCCCTCAGGCTCGCGTTCAGAGAGGAGGGACCAGCAGTCGAGCCTCGAACGCCCGCCAGACTAAATCGCGCTCCTCGCCGTCCACTTCCAGCCGAGCGACTCCTTCCTCCTCTGCCTCACCTCATCGTTTAGCATCTTCGTCCTCCTCGTCCTCAACTGTGGCACCCTCTCCTAAACTCAATTCCCTTGCAGCCACCCACAAGCTGAAGAAAGACATTCACCGTTGTCACCGGATGTCCAGACGCCCCCTGCCCCGCTCAGACCCCATGGGGCCCACCTTCTCCAACCCCGGTGGCTTGCCCTCCCGCCTGCACGTCTCCCCCTTCTCCGAAACCGTCCGCATCCTCAACCGTAGAGTCAAACCCAGGGAGGTCAAGAGAGGTCGGATCATTCTCAACCTGAAGGTCATTGACAAGCAAGGTAGGAGTGGCACAGCTGCAAGCAGCAGGAATATTACAGCAGGACGCCAAAACATCCCTTCCCGCAATCGCATCATCGGGAAGAAGGGAGAGGCACCCTATAGACCTTTCCAGCCCCCTCTGAAGATGCTGGGGTTCCCGATGTACGGGAAGCCATTTGGGCTGCAATGTGGAGGCCCTGTGCCCTTTCACTCCCACCCCGGGTCCAGCACAGAGGCCAGGGACACCTGCTCCACTTCCTCCCAGTACCAGTCACCTCCGTCTCCTTCCAGCTCCAGCAGCTCTGAAGGAAAATCTCCCACCAACGCCTCAGCTGCTCAGTCCAAGTCAGCCACAGGAGCCTCACCTTCCAGCGAGTGTCCTAAGTCCAGTAAACCTCACACAGAGACCCAGAAGGGCCAGAGCGCCAAACCACCTGCTCCTGCCCCATCCTCAGATGCAGACCCCGTGGGGTCAGAATCTCCCTTCATCCCCTCCTCGCCCTCTTCATCCTTGGAAGACGAGGAGGAGGATGGCGCCTTGGACCGTTCGGTGCCCTCAGGGGGAGGCAGGAAAAATCCCCGCAAACGCAGGGCTAAACGGCAGGTGCCCGCCACCCCTTCCTCCGTCGCCCCTGGGGACCAGGGCTCTGCCACCGCCGAACCCCCGCCGAAACGGGTGCCCGCCGAGGGAGACCCCGACTGGCACCCTCAAATGGCGCCGAGCTGCAAGGATGTGGTGGTCACTGACGTCACCACCAACCTCGTCACCGTCACCATAAAGGAGTTCCCCTCCCCTGCCTCCTGCCCTGCCTCGCCCTCCGCTAGCCCCGAAGACACCTCCTCCCCTCCCCCCAGCACCACCTCTGATGACCCCTCTCCAACCAAGCCATAGGAGATCAGATGACAGAAAGTCGTTTGCCATTGATGATAAAAAAAAAATATCATGCCAGTGTTGCCACTTCAGCCCCCTCCTACCTTTTCCTTAAAGGTGTGTCCATATTTGTGTAACGATTAATGAAATGTAATGTAACTAAATACCGCCCAGCCATTGAATAGTAAAAAAAAGAGCATATTTTTTTTAAAAAGAAGTGTATAAATTCAAAAAGAGGCAGCTAATACGCCTTCTTGTCACTTAAATTGCCATATTTTGTCCACTTGCACAGCACTGACTCTTTTGAAGCAGACTTGGATGGAAATTGTATTTGTTGTCTTTCACTTGCCTCAGACATGCTGAGTTTAGCTTGTTTGGTGTAATAAAAGAATGTCCAAAAAGTGAAACGCTTACCCATCTGCTGTGTGGGGTGAGTGTTTATCAAGCACACTTGGTGTATGTGAAAGAAACCAATACTCTTTTGATTCAGGCCCTGCTGCGACGGCTGTTCTTGACAGCATTCAGGTGTTATGCCAATTTCTTGCCCCCTTGTCTCATTGGAGGTCCAGCTTGTTAATGATAACTGAGGTGATGTGTTTTTGCACTTAACACAGTTGGACTCTCATATATTGCATCAATACAGCGAGGTAAATGCAATGCACTTGACTGCATCGAAAAATGACCTATTTTATGTAGTTCATCAATTTTTCAAGGCCTTTTCCTCTTGCTCTCTCGAACGCACATGCATATACATACAGTCCGAGTAAGTATTTATATGCACGCACAACCTTAAAAGCTGCAAAATGATATACAAAAACAATAGTTTTTAAGTTATTGCTGTCCTTGCCGGCTTTCCCTGCTTGCCTTTCTTTCTCACCACCTTCTGTAACTCTGTTACGTCCACCAAGACTCTAAACTGGCCTACAGTTAGTTGTGACATCTTTTCTTCATGCCAGATTTGCGCCATATAACTTCTCAACTTGTCAAGGTCTCGAAGGTCCATGAACTGAACACAGTTCTGGCCGAGGCCACCAACTAAATGCAGCTAAAAATAGCAGTTTGTTGAACCTTTGAGCTGCTTGGCATGTGTTTGAAGTCTGTGGAACATGTATCCAGGCAGTTTTGGTGTGTAAAAATCAATAGCAGCTGGTAAGATTGTCTGTTTACCTTCCACTATGACAGGTAAAGCAAACAGATTCCTGTGGATGTTGCTGGTCAGTCTTTAAGCTGAATTTGCTTTATTAGTACGTTCTTAAGTTTCAGTAGAAGTGGTTCATGTAGCATGGTTCAGTCTCCTGCTACCAACAGGGCTAGAGAAACCAAACCAGGCCAAGACGGTGCCAGGAACAAAGTTCAAAGGTTGTCCTTTTTTCGGTCAACTTCTTCACTAACTTTCTGTTAGTGTTAGATATGGTAATGGGATACTGTGCCCTAGATGTTCTTGAATGTGTCATTATATACACGGGATTGCGATTGATAATTTGGTATCTGTGAAAAATTGGGAGGAATTTTTTCTTTATCTAAATCTTTAATGGAAAGTTATAGAAACTTGAACTATGTGGACACAGCTTCACCTTTTCTCTTTACATTACCTTACATCATGCGTAGTGAAGAATATTTTTCTATAGTTACAGTCAGATCATTTCAGAAGCAACAGTATTATGGTTTCTGTATCCCTGCTGATGTTTTTGTAGCAAAGATGGTGAGTGACCGCAGTTATGTTTCCACCGCTGTTCTTGGTTTGGTCGATGTTTTCGAGCCAACTCGGCCCAAAATAAAATAACTGTCTAGATACGTTATCAAAACTGGCTAAAATGCATTGCAGACCACATGTCACACTGCTGTTGTTTGTCATTACCTCCCATTTGAAACATCGTGCAGGTTTGCCATTCAAAGCTCAGTCTCTGTCTGTAGCAATGTTGCTTGCAGCGAGAAAACAGTGTCCCATTTCCTTGTTGCGTTGCAGGTTTTTCATTAGCCAGTTGTGGCCCATCCTGAAACAAAATGGGGTGTTTTTTTTTTTTTTTTTTTTTTTTTTTTAAATTCAAGTGAAATTGAGTTCCACTTTAACTTGCATTTTGCATTGTGTTTCAGCCACAAATGTCCTCATGAATAGAAAGAACGTCCCTGAACCAAACAACTGTTTTGGGCTCATGTTTTGGCCGTATTCTTTCTGCTGAAATCTCTGTGAGCGAAGCAACCTTTTCCCAGCTTTAGACCGTGACCTTTGACCTGGTCATTTTTCATTCCTCACTTGTGGTCACACAGTGCAGAGGAACCATGAGGAATTAGACCCAAGTGGTGCATTGACGTATCAGGCTCAAACGTAAAAAACATCCTCTCTTGCTGCTGGTTTCTCTAGTGGGAAATCGACTCAAGACAAATGATCTTTTGTCTGTGCCTGATAAATTTGTCTACTCTGTACTTCTTCAGCCACTTAACCAGGTTGCAATCGACCAGACACTTAATTTTTACTGTCCCAGTTGACAAAGTGTTTTTGTTTCCTGCCTTACTGCTTTTACCTTTTACCAAGGCAAAAACCTTCAACTCTGGACCTGTTGTTTTCTGACCGGAGAGCAAAGGATGTTGGCACAGTTGTTTTCTCCAAATACATCAGGTGTGCTGTCTTTCAGTGGCATCATTTTAGAGTGAGAAAACGTGTCAGGTAGGCCTGTTGGTTAAAAAAACAGCTTGATCTCAGAAAGTGCGATCCGAGGCCATTGCCGAGCTCGTTCACTGCAGGTTGTTTCCAGCTAAACGCCTGAAAGCTTTAGAAGTATTCAAAGTTTTTGACCTTTAAGAGCGCCTGAAGTACTTCAATAGAAACCTGGTCCTTTTATACACAAACTCTGAGCCCTTTTCTGGTGCTGTCTGCTCTTTCTAGACCTTCCCAGACCTCGGCTCTCACTCTGGTGTACCTGTGTGTTACAGTATTTAAAAATCTTCCGCATGTGTTGCCTTATAGCTGCTCTGTTCAACCCCAGCTGCACTCCAGGCGACGTTTACCTCGTCTTACTCAGCTCTTACATGCTAAGAAAAAAATAGTACTTCCTTACCTGCCAGGACTTTGGTGGTAAGATAAAGATTACAATATCACAGACAGTAATAACTTTGATAGGCTTTCTAGTGTCTCATTTTCTCAAAGTTGCAAACGCAGCGTTGTCCATGTCTTTGTTAACACAGACGAGGAAGGTGTCGCCTCCTCTCCCGTCATTACTTGATGGTTCTAGTTGTTGTCAATCCTGTTTCAATACTCTCATTGGTTACACATGGAAGGATTTATTCCAAAATGACACATCCATTATATGAAAAGAATAAAATGTGAGTTACTCTTATGAAATGGTCTCCTGCTCCAATTCAAATTGAGGTACTTTTAAAAAGGATAGTACTAAAATCCTTATTTGACAAAGTGAAAACACAGAACGAGTCCAGTATATTTTCCAGAAACGGATAAACTAAAGGATTGTTTTCTTCTCCAAGTGGATATATCGTGATTTGGAATAGATTTTTTCATGTACTATATCTTTAATATCTTTAAGTGGTGGATAGAAGTGACTCTTGCAGTTGGTAGATGTGTAAGGTATTAGGCTGCTAGGGGATCTTTCCAACAGTTGATAGCAATGTTTTTCTTCCTTTCCTTTTTCATATGGGTAGCACAACTCAACTTAGTGGCCTATCTTTCAACCAAATAGGGCTCTTGATTTTATTATTTGAATTTTTAAAGCCTTTTTTTTCCCATTTGAATTGTTTTACATTTATATGTGATGTAATTTTAAGTGCTAGATTTATATTTGGCACTAATTGGAAAAAAAAATGAAGGATCCTTGTTTAAATGTATGGATAAAGATGCTAAATGAATTAAATTGTGCTTTTTAAGCATTTTTGTTCTCTTTGTACTGTACTTTAATACTTTTTTTGAAATATGCATAATAATGTTAATGTGATGCTGTTTATTTGAATGCCATTTTTTAATAGTCCAGAATGGGTTTGATCAGAAGGCAAACTCTGATTTTAATGTGTCAAGACTGCAGTTTTGTCTTGTTTAATGCTAATATGAATTATGTACATTCTATTGATGGTAATGACAAGGAGGTGGAGGATAATGATGACATTGTAATGTATCTGAACTTCTGAAGCATGTTTTGCAAACCCTTATTGTACAGATTATGTATTCAGTGTCATGTTACCTGTTAATGTCGTTGCTTTCTGTGTGTGTTTCTTGTACAAGGCTTTTAATTAAAAGCTATTTAAAAAGCAATTTGCTTCATTGTACCTGTCAGCTCTTGTCTCATATGTTGGGACCTCTGTGAACGCTTTGTTTGGATGTAGGGTTGAAGGATGTGCAGCAGGTTAAGGGAACAGATCTGTACGAAAGATGCCTTTATTATAACCTCAGCAGCAAAAGTGAAGGAAACTGAATTAACAGCTGCAGGAATTAAAGTTTCTCTTTTTGTAATTTCCCTACAATAAATATAGTAAGTATATATAGTAAACAGTTTTTAATTTTGAATTGAAAATAATATAAAATAGCACATCAAATAACTTTAGTCCACCTTGAGCTGCATTAATTGTTTGTTCTTTTGGCTATTTACACGTTGAGCACACAGAGCGACATTAGCATTAATTTGGAGTCATGTTTCAGACCACCTGGCGTATGGAAGTCCAATATTCACTCTTGTTTTACCTCTGGTTTTGGTCTCCACCAACTCCTGAGAGAAATATCTGGCTCTTGAGCTGCTAAATGCTCCACTGAGGTGCAGCTGTTTGGTGCTGAGCAGGTCAAACTGTACAGTAGGTTTATTAAAGCTTTTTTCCTGACAAAAGCTGCAGCAGTGGTTGGAAATGAGGTTGATGAGAGGTCTGAATACAAAAAAGGGAGAGCTGTAGGAGCTGTAGAGCCAGGTGACAATTCTCTGTGTGTTCTTTAGTACGAGCAACACTTTTCACATTACACATAGTCATTTGAACTGTTGTTAATACGAAAATGTTGATTAGTGCAGCTTTAAAGCCTGAATCTTTGAGCAATACACAGCTGAGTTGATGGCGTCCAAAATTTAGCTGAGAAGAAAACTAAACCAAAAACGTACTCACTGTATGCCTCCTTCTTATATTTTTCCTGCTACTGACAGTGTTTGTGCTGTAGTCTAAATGCCCCACAGAGAGGTGCTGTTGAGCCGTGTTGGTGCGTTCATGGTAACGGAGCAGATCAGCCTCTGTCTGTTTTCAGAGGGATTGTGAAGGCCGGGGTGATATAAGGGTCATCACGCCTGAGTATACATCTCCGAGTGTATTTATGCTGTGATGAATACATACATGTCGTTTAAAAAACGTTCTTGTTCCACAGGCAGTGTGTTATTTATTTATTTTTTCTGTTCAGACTGTTGTAATGGATGTAAAAAGCAGTCAAAGAGACTGACACAGAGCGGTGATACATATGTCCCTTGTCACTTTGGTCTCTTTCTTGTCTATTACCTCCCTGGCAGTTGGGCTTATGAACCAGATGGAGCTCAAATATTCATTGTGGTTTAATACCAGTGGCCCACATCTGTCTGTGTGTGTGTGTGTGTGTGTGTGTGTGTATGTACGTGCAACATCAGCCACCTCTGGAGATTAATCCACAATCTAGGCTGCTGGTCTCTGCAGCCTTGCCCTGACTGGACTGTTGATTGAGCCTCTGACTGTGCAATCTGCACGTTTTCACATGCTATCTGTTCCTAAAGAATTTGACTTGAGGGTGAAAACCACCACTGCTGTGGCTCTCTTAAACTGTTGCAATTCAGAGCTTTTCCATTCACATCTTTACATTTTAAAGTACATACCACTCTCATGTGTGTAAGTACAGTAAATATGGCTCTACCAAAAGCAGCTGAACATCTTGCTTTGCATTAAGACTGCAAACAGGGGGAAACAGTTAGTTTGGCTCCATAATAAAATCCCCCCTTTAATTATACATCAAACATTTGGCCTAGTTTGTTGAATCCACATAAAAGTGTTAAAACAACAGGTTATGTCTTAATCTGCAACTGATCAGACCTAAGTCCCTATACCTCCCCAAAGTACAACTAGAACGATTTCCTTGCAAACCTTTCAGGAGAAATGAAGTAAGAGCTAAGGATGAAGAAGAAAGGTGAAAAGTACCTTTTCTCTGCATTTTTTTCTGCAAATATTACAGCATTTTCACTCTAAATGTAAAGCTCTTTAAACCCATGTAAAGTTTGTTTAGATGAATTATACTGAAATACCAAAACTCTTGTCACAGGGTTAAGTTGTGTAAAGAGCAAAAGCTTCCCTCCAGACATACTGAAATACAGAAGCAAGGAAAACTGAATCAGAGAAAAATGCAGAGAATTCCTCCTCCGACAGTTCAACAGACAAAAGTGTCGAACAGACAAACCTTGGGTTCCTTTTTAGCCATGCAAGCAGTGTAGCCCTTCAGTCCAGACTGAAATATCTTAACAAATATTGGATGGATTGCTATGAAATTCCATATAGACATCATGTCCCCCTGAGGATGAATCGTAATCACTTCTGTAGCGCCACCATCAGGTCAAAAATATAATGTGTCCAGTACTTTGCTTCAAGATCAAATCCCTTAAAAACTAATTACATTATCAGCCTCAGCTGTACTTATTATAAATATTAGAATGCAATGGTACTAAACATGGTAAAAATGGTCCCTTACATCAGCATGTTGTCATGCTGACATTGGCAGCGGTGTCTCTGTGCCTCTGCTCTACCTTACACAGACTCTAGCATGGCTGTAGTTCAATCACAAAGACGATGCTCTATTTTTGTTTGGGTTGATGGAAAGTGTGTTCCCCAAGAAAGTGAATTTTGGCATTTCATCACAAAAGAAACTCCTGGAATCAATTATATATTAAAGATTCATATATGTCTATGTGTTTGGAGTTTTTTGGAATATTGTGCTAATTGGGTTTTATTTCCCTGACTGGACCCCCCTGCAGAGAAAATATCTTTCCTGCATCGCATGTCTCTATTTAAATTGGACTAACATCAAGATCAAACTTTCTAAAAGTGGTTTATTCAGGCTGTGAATCTTTTGAGTGAAAATGTTTATTTGTTGAAGGCCACAGATGACTTCTGTGTCAGGGTCAGATCATTTCTGTTGGCGTCAGTGGTAAGTTTTACTTAGCAGTGTCTCTTGGGGAAAACATGTTCTTCCTCCCACTCAGTCAGAAAACCTTAGTGTTTAAGGTCCCAGCTTTCAGTGGTTTTCCTTTCTTCATCTTCTGTTTTACAGCATCTCCTCCTCCTCCTCCTCCTCTACCTCACACTGTGAAGTGGCTGCATGACCTCTTTTTTTGTTGTTGTTGTCACTTCTGTGAATACATGCAGGCTGCACATATACACAAGGTAAGATTATTTCAGCGCCAAGTGTGTTTGAATATGTCATTGCAGATGTGTGTGTGTGTGTGGATTGTGCTCTGGTGAGGGTGTGCTCTGCAGGACGTTTTAGGCTGGTTATAGCATTTTATTTTCATTTTATTTAACTAAAAGTTTTTTTCTAAGAAGAACCACTAAATCAAAAGTGTCCCTCCAAACCGAAACCAGTGTCAAAATGCTTTTATTTTATTTAAAAATCATGTCAAACCGCTCAAAAATAAAAAACATGCCATGCACACACAATCACACATTTACTGTTCCTTTTTGGCTTAACCCTCTTAACACACACACACACGCACACGCACACACGCACACGCACGCACACACACACACTCATCGATCCATCACCGCCTTGTTAGTTCACGCTGCTGCCGGAGCTTCACCTCCGCGCTGACTGACGCACGCTCCCAGCCTCGCTCCTCCTCTCCCCGCGGTCCCCATGGTAACGCGCGGAGGAGAGCGGCTTAGCAACAGGGAGGCTGAGAGGGAGCATCTCCGGTCCAGACGGCGCGCTGCCATCAATACTACACACAGAGGGCGGCGAGAGGAAAACAGCAGCGCATCAGGAAGACATCTTCTGCACGTAAGTGGCAATTTTTTTTTTTTTTTACAGATTAACAGTTAATCAGAGATGTCGGACTGAGTTTAGTTAATCGGATGACTAGGTCGTGATAATATTCCGGGGGTGCAGTCTTCCTGCACGCGGCTGTAAGCCTGCGGAGAAGGAGACATTTTTTTCCCCTGTTTGCAGCTGTGTGCTTTCTCTCTGTGAACCGTAATCTTTCGCATCCTCTCCGCAGTCATAATGAAGTTCGTGGTGGTGCTTGTGGGCGCGGGCACGCTGGCCTTCCTCGGCGCGGTCATCTGCATCATCGCCACCGTTTATCCCCGGAAACGCGCCGCGCCTCTCAGCGACAACGGCACCCTGACCCCGGAGACGCTGCTGCAGCCCCTGGAGCCCGGCTCGGTGGCCCACGCCGGGCCGCTGGGCGCCCTGCACGGCGCCGAGTCCTACGGGGGAGGGAACGGGCTCGGCGGCATCGGGCTGGAGGTTCCCACCCTGAACGAGCTCAACCTCGGGGAGGAGACCGGCGGAGGCTCCGCCAAGCAGTTCAGCTTCAGCCGGTTGATCTGCACACCCGTGCCGGTCGGAGAGTGCAAGACCAAAGACCTGAGGCAGCGGCGGCAGCAGCAGGCGGACGAGCCGCTGTACGGGACCGGGGACGAGGACTGGACTTACCTCCGCACCACCGCGGAGGAGCTCCGGCAGACGGTCCTGCAGCAGAACGACCAGATCCTCATGGACCACAGGACCATCCGGGAGCTGACGGGGAAGCTGAGCGAGTGTGAGAGCGGCCTGGAGGACGAGAGGAACGTCCCGGAGCGCAGCGTCGGGGTGTGGAGCGGCAACCGCCGGGTCATGGCCGGGGATGACGTGAGCTCCTCCGCCGCCGCGCAGCTGCAGACGGCCCGGGCCGTGGAGGAGCTGGCCCGGGCCATCATGGACCTGAAGGACCGCATCGAGAAACTGGAGGTAACTGGGAAGATAGAGAGCTGGGGCTGCACGAACTTTGGCAAAAAAAAAAAAACCCTGTTGTTCTTGCTGTTCAGCCTCCTGTTTGAGTTTTGTTTGACAGCAGGAGATTTGGACTGAAACCCAAATTGTGAATTAACCAGGTGAGTCACTGTTGTGCCTAAATTTGGCCCATGTCTGGTCCATTGAGACATAGGCAGCCTGTGGTCCCAGTGTTGGGATGAGATCCCGAGAAGTGCGGTTTAAGACCTCTCTGGTGAAAGTGGAGAAATATTTCCTCTCAGAATTTCCTTCACCTAAATGGAAAGATTCAGACCAGAAACCACCCGCTGCCACACTGGCTGCATGCAGAAATAAAGGCAGTGAGACGGTTTAAAGGCCCGTCGGTGTTCAGCATCTTAGGTGCCCTGATCTTTCTCACAACACCCTCCCTCCCCCTCTTTATCCTTCTCTCCCTCTTTTATCTTCACCTCACCTCTCCTCTGACAAGAGGCTGGTGACACAGGCGCTTTTGCGCACGCTCCCCATGGGCCCATGGGAAATCTTTCCACCTGCTGCCCCTCACACCCCCTCTGCACCCCCCCAGCCGCCTCTACCCTCTACCTCCGCATCTGACAGCAGGATAGAGGCATAAATAAAAGATGAAGCTGGCTGGACAGGAAAGAGGGTGGTGGTGGTGGTTGGGGAGCCGGATTCTCAGCCTGTGTGTGAGCTGAGATTGAGACATAGGCAGGCTTATAACCACACACACACACACACACACACACACACACACACACTGCTGCATCACTGCCAGCCCTCTCCAAGCACAGTCAGTTACAAGGTTGTCTCCGTCAGTGTGAATTAATATCCCGGACGTCCAGATCCAGTACTGCCTCAGCAACTCTCTTGATATTATATATCACCCTGGCACCCGTCGCATCCACACACTAGCAGCAGCGCCTCTCTCTTTACTGCCGCTACACCAACACCACTCTTTTTTCAATGTCTGCTATGAATACTAATACTGCCACTGCTGGGCTACTACTATCATCAGTACAACACTTCTGTCTGTGTTGCTGCATTTTACTCATTTTCCTTCTGTTTTACACATTTCAGTGTAAAACCACTATGACTAACGTGAATAACAAATTGCTTCTATTTAGGCTACTACAAATAAGGCAGGAATGGGTTCTTCTCATTGCCTTTATTTTACATTTTTAAATTTCCCAGCCAGGGACGAAGCACAGTTTACAAATAAATTGGGCACTGACACATTTTCTTTCTTATTTTTCTTATTGAACTAATGCTATCAGGCCATTCAAACACACACTTTCATGTCCTGCCTTCAGCATACAGTATGTCGACCAGATGTCCACTTTCAAAGGTCATATTGATCCCAGCTATGCCCGTCAATAGTCAATCAGGATAATCAAACAATGCTTAATCAAATTGATCAATATAATCATTGATTGTGAAGGCAGAGCCCAGTATGTTGAAGACGAGAAGCTTGTTTGCTTTTCATTTATTCTCGACAAAGGAAAGATCTGCACGCTGAAGTCCAATGCGAGTATTTATTTAAAAAGCCTCGCTTTTTGAACCTCAGAGCCTACGATGACATTTAAAGAGCACACATGCTTTTTCAGGCACACATGGCAAATGTAATTCACAGCTGTAGTTGCCAAGATTCAAATACGCAGGAAGATCCACAACATAAATCAGCACACAAAGCAATCAGGGAATCAAAATCATGGAAATACATATCAGAAGTGAGGCGATCTCCTGAAAAACTGTGAAAATGTGCTGTTGGTGGCGCTAGAGGAGAAATCAGGGTCACCAAAACTGTTACAATTCATCCGCAGGGCGACGTGAATGTGTGTACTAAATTTCATGGCAATCCATCCAAATTTGTTGAGAAATTTCACTAAAAAACTCGAATGTCAACCTCTCTGTGCATTTCTCTGTGAGTTTTTTTTTTTTTTTTTTTTTCAATAATTGAAGTCTCAAACCCCTAATCCACCTTTTTCCTCTCTCCCTCTCTTGCAGGCAGAGATAGGCCCTGCTGCCTTGAACCTCACCGACACGCCCGTGGGTGCGAGTGGCAGCGGCAGCACCAGTGGCAGCAGCAGCCCGGCTGGTAACACCGGCAAGGCTCCCGCTCCGCCCACCGGCAGCGCCTCCTCCCCACCTGCAGCGCCTCCCCCGGGGGGGCGCCGTCCCGCCTCCCCCGCTTCCCCTGCACCCAAGGCCCCATCTAAGGCCTCCCCTGGGCGCGGAAAGGGCACCTGGAGGGTGGAGGACCTGGAGGGGGAGCTGGAGAGGAAGATAAAGATGTTGGAGAAGGAGCGTCAGGCCATGAGGAAGGAGACGCAGGGCCAACACGAGAAGATCAACCAGGGCATCGACACTGTCAGCCACCGCGTCACCGAGCTGGAACACAGTGAGTCAGGGGGAGGAAGAGGAGGCAGAGGAGGAGAGTAAAGACATGAGGTGGCAGCTAGATAAATAAAGGAAGGGATGTATGGATGGTAAACAACTGCATTACCAAGCTGATGTACATGAGAGCATCGCAAGAGACGGATAAAATGAAACTTTAATGAGCACTGTGGGTGAACTGGGTCATCACAGCAGTAGAGAATAAACTGTGGATTAAAATAAGATGATTAATGAGTGCTGAAGGTTGTCAAATGTCAAGTAGGGCTAGGAGCTGAAAAAAAATATTGCAGCAAAAAATCAAAGTGAAGTGAAGAAGAACTCGCTTTAAATAATATGCTGCTTTTATTCGTAACCTGTAAATCTTCATCATCATAGGAGTTTATATTAAAGATCCTTATTTTATAGTTGGCAGTTATGTTGTTTGGGAATGTCACATGGGTTTGGAAGAGTTTCGTTGGCTGTATGTTGGCAAAGTTTCCTCCATGAACAATCAAGGTAGCCAGAAGCTTTCTCTAGTAGATACAGAGAGAGTAGAAAGAGACTGGAAAAAAGGTGTTAGATGTTTGATAATAGGAGAAGTGGAAGTCTAGAGGGGAGACTGAGAGTTCATGAGGTGCAAAGAGGAAATTTAAGAAGGAAAGAAAAAGCGCTTCTCTCTTCTTTTATCTCTGTCATTCTCCGACTGTCTGTACATCACCTCTGCCTCCAGAGCGGCAGCGTGGCCTCGAGTTAGAGAGGCTGATCATTAACTGTAGTGCTTGAGCTTGTGCCAGACTCTCTTTGTGTGTGTGTGTGTGTGTGTGTGTGTGTGTGTGTTTGTGTGTGCACAAACTGACAGGGATAAGTGAGAAGAGAAATACCAGTGTGTTTGTATAAATTGGCCATTCACGCGCCGTCCTTTCCCCCGTTGTCTGTCTGGTTTTCTCTTAATCTCCTTCATCTGTGTCTCCAAAGCGCTGACAGAGCCGTCGTTCCCTGACGGCTTCGTCCTCTCCTTCCCCATGCGAACCAACTACATGTACGGCCTGGTGAGAAAAGAGATCACGGAGATGTATGCCTTCACTGCCTGTGTATGGCTGAAGGCCAAAGAGGGGGGCATCGGGACCCCCTTCTCCTACTCCGTCCCGGGGCAGCCCAACGAGCTGGTTCTGCTACAGGGAGTCCACAACCCTGTGGAGCTGCTCATCAATGACAAGGTAGAGTGTTTTACATCATTTTACATACCTGGTGATTTTAACCGCACCTCAAGGGATTCAAATATACATTCTGTGTGTTTGTTGGAAGTTAAATGGAATTTCTTTTAAATATCATATATTATGTGTGCAAATGAATGACTTCTTCTGGTAAAAATGAGTCAAGGGAAAGAGCCTGCCAAAGAAATCATTACCTGAATGTGCTGTTCCACAGAGCTGGCTGGTGGTTCGTTGTAATTCATTGATTCAAATGAGTAATGAAAACACGTTCATTCTTGTGACAGACCAACTTGTTCATGCCACGTTACATGAATGGTGAAGAGAACAAACAGTAAAGCATCCAATTATTGTTTCTACGTGAGGTGGCTTAAAGTTTATACTAGGTTTGTCGAGCCCCAAATAGGTCTTGCCATCCATTTTATGGGTAAAAAACATTCGTTCCCTTGCTACAGAAAAGGTAGAAGTAAAACAGATGGCACCTTTGAACAACACATTAAATATTTAAGACAAAAAGAGAGAAATAAAAAAAATCATAAATAAATTACATGCTAAAGGCAGTGACTAACTGCAGCATATAGACGTCAGTAAATGACAATATAACTTTGGATCTATGATCAAATATTTTTAGTCCGAAATAAAAACCTGGACTTAAATGGTGCTGAGTGCAAGCCCATGTTCTCGGTTTATTTTTTCACATTTGCAGTGCTGTGGCCCACAGCAAACATGCGTTATTGAGGAGAGACGGCACACAGGCAAGCTTTTTGCAGCTGTTGTTTTATATAGTGCATTAATGCTTACCTTTTATAGAGCTTACACTTATAGTTCCCATGGCAGACACGAATTGGGGTTTGCAACTGAGGTGGAAGGAAGGTTGGAACTGTCCACAGAGTGTGGTTTTGCTGACATAATCCACCAGTGTGTCCTTATTCTGCCACGACTACTGCCCACACTCAAATATCCAATCATAATGCAAGCTTGGTGTGGCAGCTCAGTGGAAATCAACTTGTCACTTCGTAAAGAAAAGGTGTAACCACAACCATCGGTTCTCTGAACTGTAGGTGGCGCAGCTGCCTCTGTCCCTACCACAGGACGAGTGGCAGCACATCTGTGTCAGCTGGACCCTGAGGGACGGGGTGTGGAAGGCCTACCAGGGGGGAAAGATGAAGGGCAGGGGAGATGGACTGGCTGCCTGGCATCCCATCAAACCAGGAGGAGTCCTAATACTGGGACAGGAGCAGGTGAGCTGTACAGATGGATGGATGGATAAATAAAGCAATGGATGGATGTGTAGATAGACAAATGGGCGAATTAATGGATGGATGGACAGCTAGATGAGTCGATGGATGGATGGAGAGAAGGATATTGGATATATAGATAGGGAGCAGCATTAGCTTTTTATTCATTAAGAGATAGAAATCTTATTATGTTTATCCTCACACTGGGCTCTCTCTCCGTCATTAGAGACACCAACATTACATAAGCATTATGAAATCTGACATCATCCCTCCTCTCTGGTGTCAAAAGAACAACTTCATTCTGCAGCCCATCGTCCTTACATAAAGGATGGAAAGCGGAGAGCTGGGAGCCCAATCCAATTCTGCAAGATGATGCAACTCTGCAACAAGACTTGATTTAATGGATTCTTTTTTTTTAGAAATAGAGCAAGTACTTTATAAATCTCTGTTGAGGATGAATGATGAATTGCTCTTGTGTGCATGTGTTGACCAGATTTTATGGGGAAAATCCGAGGACATCCCTCTCAGAAGGGTGCTCTGAAGGGGGATAAACATTTTTAATCTTATTTACGGTAGGGGGAATCATCAAAATAATATTTCTGTATACAGATAAAGATTTTACTGCATTTTCATTCTCATTTAACAAGGAAAGATGACCACAGAAGTTTTTACTGTTTACCAATTCCCTGAGGCAATCACAGATAGAGTATTAATTACAATAAATTATTAGTATTAATCAAAAAGTGAAGTATTGAAGCACATTTTGAAGAATAAATCCATAATAACCCTGAAGATGTATGGCTCCTGGTGGGCATTTACATTATTTTGTTATGCTCATAGTGAGAAAGTGATACACACAAATAAAACACTGGGTGTAAAATATATCCCCTTATATACTTACAGATATAGATATACATATACATCCCCTTATTTCTTCTACATTTGTAGTGGGAAGAATTGGTAGAATTTCTTACCACAAATGTGATAAATGTCCAAAACAGCAACATTTGGATAAGGTCTGTTGGGACTGACTGTACCTCTCATGGCCAAATTAACCAAAACGTTCCAGAGACTAAAGAGCACCAGGAACCAAACTCAAAAACTAAAAGATAAAATTCAAATTAAATTTAAACCCTAGTTGCCCCAGTTGAAACTTGAGTTCCTAAAAAAAATGCTGAAAAAGTTGTGAGTTCCTGCAAAGTTAATGTGGTGGAAAAGTGCTAATAGATGACTGCTGAACATAAACACAGCAAAGCTTAGTTTCTTGGATATTCATGCTTGCAATCTGACGTCCAAAACTTTGTGTTTTTCCACCTCTTCTACCAAAGGATACATTGGGCGGGCATTTCGACGCCTCCCAGGCCCTGGTCGGGGAGCTTTCCCAGTTCAACCTGTGGGATCGGGTGTTGAAGCCGGCAGAGGTGGCCGCCCTGGCTGACTGCAGCTCCTCGGCGCTGGGGAACATCGCCCCCTGGACCGACCACGACGTAGATGTCTATGGCGGTGCCACCAAGGAGTCCCTGGACCCGTGCCACGCCGCCCAGAGATCCAACCCCTCCAGCCCCAAACAGTGAAGGGTCAGCCAAGGGTTGTCATGTTTGATAGGACGATTTAGGAGACGATTTAAGAGATATATAACGATATATAACACATGGGGGTTTACAGTTTGTTTGTCGGAGATGGGAAGTTTGCTGGTGGACTGAAATATGTGATGGAGCTATTAAGCCGTTAAGGGCGGTGTATCCGTTTTGTTTTTAGTGTTGGTGTCCATGCTCGTGTGTTTACTTCTGCAGTGAGATACAGTGAGTTTAGTCACAGGATCACCTTAGAGAAGCCTGCGTGGGTGGATCCACTTCTGGCATGAACAGGACTCTTATGGAAATGTTCCATAATAGATAAATGATTGGCTCTGGATAGATGTACCACCCTCTGTTTTGGGTAATACCGGTAATCTGTTGGGCCAGTTAACCATACATGGTTCTTCAGGCAGAGGGCTTTGATGGGTTTGAATACAGTTATGGAATGAGCCTTTAATGAGGCCATAGCTAAGGGTTTCTTAATTTTACAATTAAGTGACACAAAGTTCTGTCTTTCATCATCTTGTGTCCAGTTGGTTGTGTTTAATGCTAAAACTGAATTCTGAGATTCTATCATGGTTGTATTGATTTCAAAACTCAATGGGAAACAGAATGAGTTTTCTTCAGTTTTAACTGTATATGATCCTGTTGAGTAATGTCTGTGTACTTTAAGGTTTTCTACATCGCATACCATGATTTGGTAAAACAGTGGTCTTATAAATGTATATTGTGTAATGTATCTCTGCTAATGTTGCTCTGTGCCAGTCTGCTCCCCCCTCCCCCCCGCTGTAGACTCTCACACCACTTACAGTCCTGCAAAGTTAAGTTGCAGCATTTTCATTTGCAGTTTAGACAAAGCAGTGCTGTCCTCTGAAATGAACACTTGATGTCTATCTAAGCACTATTCGCACACTGAAATTGTGACAAAAGCTGACTGAGTTTGGTAAAACTGTGTAAAACTGTATCCTTGAATGTAAACCAGATGGAATCTAAGTGTATTTGCATGAGCAAAGTCACATCTCCTGTCACTAAAGAAAAAAACTCAAAATGTGTAAATCACAGCGTTGGTGTCCCCAAACTTCCCCACTCTCTGACGCACACAGATGTCTCTTTGGTAGATCAGATCCTCACAGAATACTTGACAGTGAAGGGTGTGCATGAATTGGATTGATTCTATCGTGGCCATTTTGTACTTAAAAACTGCCACTAATAACTACAAAAGACCAAACTTCCTTGGTTAGTACTTGCAAGCTTGTTTATCAAAGAGAGTGTTATTTTACCTTCTAAATGAAGGCAGACTTGGTTATGTGGTGATAAAATAGTTGATCAAAATAGCATTAAATTAGGATTATTGACAGTTAATGTGAATGATAGCCTTTTGCTGATGCAAGCCGTCCAACTTACTTTGATTTCCAGGCAAGTATTTTACTGCAGCAACGTCTGTTATATTGGACCTTTGTAAAGAATCTGAAATCCCTAATCATAGTTACCACTTGGTTACCACATTTTAGTGTTAATTCAATTTAATAGAAATTAATTACCTTCCTTATGACATGAATGGGACCTAACAGCAGAATGAAAATGCAAAAAAAAAAGACAAATGCGATCCCAATTAGAGCACCTCAAAGCAGCCATAGTGCCAAAGCAATGCATTAAATGGCTCATATTCATTGAAACTAATTACAAAAGATGTCTGGGTGCCAGGTGAAGGCCAAAGTAAGGAATGATTCACAGCGACTGCATGATTTTCCACCACAAGCCATCATGCCATGTATTAGTTTGCTACTGTATATTGGGGAAAATATATTACCTCAAACTGTGATGTTCTGTCACCAGTTTGATTCTTTGGTTTTCAGTCGGGAGACTTGAATCATGTTTCTCAGATAATGTTACATGATTTGGATCTTTTCACAATAACAAGAAAGTTTTTATGTGCTTAATCTCTCGATCTGACTTGAACAAGGCCGCCCACTGTCAGGGGTGAGGGTTTGATTCCCACACTGGACAACCACACTAAACATGTATTCAGTCAACACTGTGCAGGGAAGTGAACTGTAGGTAAAATACAGTCACTGCTTCTGTTCACGTATTACCTCAAGACATCAGCCCATCGTAGGATTTGACACCCAGTTGTAAAGTGCCTGCCTGGGCTTTCATGCCCAAAATAATAGTGAAATGTTTTTATGTTTTCTTCTTCGTCGTCTCTTTCTTCTCCTTCTCTCTGTCTCTCTCTCTCTCTCGCTCTCTCTCGCTTTTGGTTGTTGAAGGCTGTGACAGTGTTGCGCTTGTCCTCATTTGCATTTTCATGGATCTTCTATGATATTTGTGAAATAGGTGGATAAAAAAATAAAATAAAAATGGTTATGACAACATTCCTGGACTCAAAAAATGATGTGTGTGTGTGTGTGTGTGTTGGACATGAGCTTAGCTTATTGTGACAGATCTCTTTACACCTGTCAGCTCATCTGGATTACACCTCAACTAAGCAACTGCAGGGATACTGTAAACCTTTATGACACACACACACACGCAAACACACACACACACACACACACACACAGAGGGATGTAGCCTAATCTCATTTAGGTTGATTAGATTAGCTGCATCTTTGCTGTCAGGTGGATTTGCCTTTGATACTGTGTGTGTGTGTGTGTGTGTGTGTGTGTTAATATGGAGATGGAGAAGCGAGTATTCAGCAGAGACACCGCAGAAAGTCTGATCTTTGGTGCAGACATAATAGATTACTCATAGTTTTAAGTAAGACCATGTTGAGTCGTGACTGCCGATCCGCCCTCTCACACACACACACACACACACACACACACACACACACACACGTTTCTTGGCATTCCTCTCAGCGAATTGATGTGTGACCTCCCACTGCTAACATTTCATAATATTATTTATCTCACTTGAGCATCATTTCCTGTCTTTTCCTTTGGGCACACAATCTCAGTTTTATGACCGAAGAAATCTGATTATAGTCATGGTATTTTTATTACTAAAGCTACTTGTGGAAATCACACCTCCATGACTTCTGCTCTTGCTAATAAGCAATAATAGAGCCAGTAACTCCATCACTACACTTGCTCCTCTCAAATTGCAATTTGATTTCTGCACTTATTATTCTAAAAGGAAAGTTACTAATCCTTTCTAAACAGTTTAAACAAATTAGTTTGGGAACATGAACCATTTCACACAATATAAACTTAAATAACAAATATATTAAAGGGATAATTTTCTCAATTAGTTTCTAACTATTAGTGACGGACTCCTACATGAACTCTCTTTTTTTCTGCCAAAATAAGAACAGTTTTGGTTATTTCACATAACTTTATGTATTTATGTATTTCTTTTTTTCCCTGAGTTGTTCTGGCTGGTTCAAACAAACGGGCCGTGTTGGAAAAAATGTGATGTCACATATTTTTGTGCACCAATCGGGGTTTAGCAACATTTGAATCACAATCAGATGGCAGTGTTTGGTTATTGCCAATCATATCACACCTACACAGCCCTGATGAAGCTGTTTAGCTGCGTTTTTGAAAGTTAAACCTTTTGAATTATACCGAAAGATGTTTTTCTTTCAAGTATTGATGGCTGTTAATTTAGTCACAGATATATACTATTTTAGAAAAATATTTGAAAGACTCAGGGTCTTTATCAATAGTTTAAGGCCTTAACCAGTAATGAAGGACCTTTGTTGTGTCTTTTGATTTGGTATTTTAGGGGTGCACTGTTTGCATTTAGCTCAAAGTGCCGCTGTGCCGAAGTGCAGCCTTACAGAGCCGCTGAGCCTGGCTGTAGGCTCGTCTGTCTTATTTACCACTGACACAACATTTTGAACCCAGATATGTGTGTATGTGTGTGTGTGTGTAGCACAACAGCTTATTTCAAAAAGGAATTAATGGCTAACGAGTAAAAAGTAGATCGGCAAATGCATCAAAAAAATGCCTTGAAGATGATAAACTTACACTGTTGAACCTGATTTTGCTGCCTGTAGCCGCTGATCAATTACAAAATCAATCAGTGGGTGAACAAGTGAGTGAGTCATTACCACTCAGACCATTAGGTGTTCAGTCAGCCTTATAGTTAGTCAGCCACTGAGTCATCGAGTCAGTGAATACTTTCTTCACTTATTTTTTTATTCTCTGCTCCATCTCTCTGTTGATGACTGTCACAGCTTGTTAGCAGAGTCACATGGGGTCTTCCTCTCCCCCCCCAACAACCTGCTTCCTCTGCTGCTGAATTATACATACACCTTAATTACATTTCTCTGAGGCAGGGAGAAACCATGGAAATCCTTGTGTGACACCACCACCGCCCACCTCCACACTCTGTCACACACAGACACAAATACACCAACTCAAATATCATTTTTTTTTTTACAGCAAATCTTCATCCCTTTCATAATCTTTCTCAACCTGTTCCTCATCCCCTGCAGCACAGACGCTCGCAGCGGGTGTCAGTTTCCCTCCTGACTGCAGAAGCAGATTACAAATATTTTTTTTATTCTCACTGCAATGCATCGCTTCATTGATGCGAGCTCTCCAGCAAAGCAGCTCTTACGCATCTCACTTATCTGTTCTGTAATTTCACCGTGGATCAGACCTTCACCTTGAAGTGCTTCACCCTCAAACCTTCATTATCCAAACGGTTTTCTTTGATTTCCTTCATCATGTGCAGCATTTTTTTTTGTTCAGGACTCTGCTTCATCTAATATTTATCACAATATGTTTACAGAACATTTACCCATCATGATGAGTACTTTCCTCAAGGTCTTTATACCGCCACTTCCTCCTCTTCTCTTTTATCCACCTCTCGTCACCAGTTGGCATCTTCTTACTACACCTTCTGTCAAAAACACCCCCATCTCCTTTTCTCCATCCTTCTGCTTTGTTTTGACATTCTTACTTCAGCTTACCTTTTCAGCCCTCTGGCACTTTTCTTTGTGAGTCTCTCACCTGGGTATTTAATGCTCCTTCTCTCACTCTCTCTCAGTGTATTTAAAGATGTTTCACACTTGATGAGTCACCTCAGATGAGTGCACACATCCACATGCACAAGTTGTTATAATCGTCATCAGTTAATAATTTCTCACCTTGCTGCTTTTATTTTATGTGTTTCTTATGGTCTTTTCTTCTTTTCTTTCTTCTCTTTTGGCAGGTTTAGTGATTTCATAAATTTTACATAAACAACACACTTGTCCAAATATTAGGAAAACAAAACCATGATGAAGATGACCACAACGATGGAGAAGATGAATACTGTGTGATTACTGCAACTACTGGGACCTGTTGAATGTCATACTCCCCAGTCTGTCTGCAATGTTTCCTGTCTCTCTCTACAGTGTCTGTCCAATAAAGACAAAAAAGTTAAATATCAAATAATCTGAACTTTAATGCGTTACTATGAAGACTGTGTGAAATGACTGAAAGCTCTCAAAAAAGTGAGTGAACCTTGAGTTGCGATTGCTCTTTCAAAGTGTATTTACTTGGCTTTAGGACCAACTAAACTGGGTCAAATGGGCTGATCAAAGACCCTGCCAAAACATTTCATAACGTAATCTGTTGCCATGCAATTAGTTAATGGCTCGCTGTCCCTCTGAGCCGACACACTCTCGAGAAGAGGAGGCAGTTTAGGGGGGGTTTAAAATTATGGTTGCATCCCTCTTCTGGTTGCATAACGAGAGGTAGAGACAACGACAGAAGAGAGAGGTAAGAAGGAGAGAAAGGTTATCATGTGATCTGTTGGTCTGCCTCGCCAGGGTTAGATAATCCACTCTAATCCAGAGGAGAGCCATTGTTTCAGGAACCACTGGGTTATTCCAGCAGGCGTGTGAGACTAAATGCACAACCCAGGGTAACAGACGCACGCACACAGAGAGTCTGGGACTATCTCACTTTCAAAGCTTTGTGGGTTTTTGCGAGACTGTGTGTGTTTTCAGTGTGTGTGTAGGTCAGACTGACTATTCTGGGTCAAAACTCTCCATCTGGGGATTCCTCCCAGATGTTTCCAGCTGAATGTGGGTCAGATTTAGTAAGAGGGCTGATTAGGGAAGGATAGAAAAAGGTTTTACTCACACGCAGCCCGAGACACAGTGGTGTAATTTTAGAACAGGACGACAGACAGTAGTGGAAAGGAGCAAATTAATTTACTAGATATGATTATGAGGTATTTTCACTTCACTTCATTTCAATTTCATATATATAATTATAATACAGCATGCGATTTACAGTGTAATTTCGTTGTATGAGTCAGATACCAATAAAATACTTCCAGATTGCTACTGTTTCTTAAAACAACATAGAAAACTATGGGAAACAGAGTCACATTAGGCAATTTAGAGAAAAAGAGAAATACGTTTTGTAGTGTTGTGCAACAAAACTGAAGTTTAGGGGAAATTGTGTTAAAATTGAGTACAGTACAGGTAGGTATAGTAGTACATCAGTACATGATGAAATGGGTTTTGGAAAAATCTGAAATGGCAAGGTTATTGTTGAACATAATAAAATACATGGGTTCTATTGTCATCAGAGGAGGAAAAACGTATACATAATAAAGTAACATAATATTATATTATATACACACATATATACATATACATATATAGGTGAATCAAACATAGCTAATATTCAATGTTTAATGAGGAACTTATTATTGTTTTAAATAATTTATGTAAGAACAAGGTATGCAGACAATAAATGAAAATAAATCTTTTTATTCTTCAGTTACACAATAAAAACAAATAATGCCAGCTGCAGTATAGCGTGTTGGCATTTGTACCATTTTATTATACTTTTTAAGTATTAACTCCACCTGGATCAAAAATATTTAAGTAGCTTATGTTAAAGCATCAAAGACAATCCTCCAGTGATTTAACATCAACACACTGACATACATTCAGCATGAGGAGTTAGAGGACTTTTATTTTCTTAAGTAAAACAGATTCATTTGATTGACGGACTTTGGACCAATGGGAGCGGAGCGGGGCGGCGGTGGGCGGGGCCTCGCAGCACGGACTTCAGTTGTTTAAAATGTCTCCCTAACAACCGACCTGCGAGTCCAACAGCAGAAGTTTTCTCTGGACAAACACCGCGTAAGTAACTCACGCCCGCGTGTCCGCGTCCGTCCCCCGACACCCGCTGACCACCGACCGCGCGTCCCAACTCGCAACTGCCCCGCGGTGAATTAAAACAAGTGGATTTTGGGGCAGAAAACAGCGACCGGTCGCGTCAGCTGTTCGCCGTCCGACATGCTAGGCTAATTAGCCATCCGGTGAAACCCGGCTCGTTGGCGACGGTTGCCAAGCCGGTGAAGCCCGGCCACGTTCACCGACTAACCGCGACGTGCGACGTCTGTGGGCGCCGTCCGTGGGGAGAAACAGCCCCGTGGTGGTGAACACTACGAGGGGGACAGTTGTTACAGCGAGCTAGCGGTGGCTAAGTGATTCCGGGTCGCGGTGTTAACTTACAGATCCGCGAGATGCTCCCCGGTCCCGCATGTAGCAGACCTCCTGGTCCCGGTTCGGGTTATTAACCGTGTTCAACGTGTACTTTTTTTTTTTTTTTTTGCAGGAGTCGGAATGGCTGGGACTGGCGAGGGAAAGAAGGAGGAGGCCGACTACAAGCGAATGCACAGCTTCCCTCTCATCAGGGTAGGAGAGCAGTGGGACCCGAGCATCCTGACTGCAGCCCACCCTGCAATGACAACGTCAAAATTGCATCTTGATTGTATTTGTTTTGCTGTGCAGGGCTGCTGGGGCTTAGTGGGTGTAGTTCTCTTTAGCTTCCAGTGAACTGTAAGTGCATTGTGACTGAGTCTCGTCCAGCAACTACCATGTGCCTGCAAAAGCCTGTGTCAGTTGTAGGGAACTGTAACTTTTTGGAGATGTAGGAAAACTTTTCAGGGACACAGATGGCTACGTTTTGTGCCGCTCAGTCGCCAAAACATGTATGAGTTCACAAGGAAATGCAGGCTTGACTGATCTGTAGCTTCAATCTATGAGAGTATGTGCAGTCTACAGACTCATAGTTAACAGCTATCTATTATAAGCCAGACAGGTTGAAGATGTCATCACACATTTTAAGAGATTCAAGATCCATAGAAGTTTATTTTACCTTTAGACTTTCTCATCCTTCTTGTCCTGTTTAGTGAAACAAGAGGACACCAATATATATGTGTGCACACCATACTACAACTACAACAACAACAACACGCAAAAAGAGAGGCATGGAGATATATTTCCATCTCAAATCGATCTAACATTAGGTATAGAGTACTCTAAGACTGGCAAACCGTAGCAGAAATGATACACAGCGGTGTCCCATGTCCCACTGTTTTCTGTGACTGCTGAATCAATCTGACTGAAAGCACATTTGTCTGTCTTTGGTCAGTTGCAGCATAGAGACTAAACACTGGCCTCCCCAGGGTTGGCAGTGTAGGTCTGTAAATCATTGTTGATAATTGCACACCTTTTCTGTTTGACTTTGTCATTAGGGGTGGGTTATGCTCAAACAGAACTAGTTCGTAGGATGTGTTAAAAGGCCACGTCGGGAATCAAATTTAAGATTTTATAGTTGTTCCAAAACGTCCTAGAGAAGGGAGGAGATGCAGTACTGTTGGCACTGTCCTACTTCCCAGCGTCAAAATAGCTGCAATTTTATCACATTTGCTTCCCTGACGAGTACACCCCAGCTACTGCAGCTACTATGTTTGTATGATGCTACAGTTGTCAAGTGACACAACATGGCTTATGTGTGTTACACTTTAGTCTCCTGATTGTAGCAAATCAAGCAAACCGTATTGCTTTTACTGTTTCTTAAGATCCTTTTGTCTAATATTCTATAATTTTTTTTAAATATTTAAAGTCAGAATGTTTAATTCTTGTTTGCCTACAGCTCACTTATATACTTGTATGTAATAGAACAAAAAACATGGACCTTTACCATTTGCGTTGTCTTCAGCACACAGACATGCCAGAGGAAATGCGGGTCGAGACTATGGAACTTTGTGTTACAGCCTGTGAGAAGTTTGCCACCAACAATGAGGTATGTGTTCACTCAGTCTTGGTCAGATGATAATATTTTCCTGCCATGCTCTGTTTATAGTTTGCAAGGGAATTAACTCCTACTCTTGACAGCGGTATTGTGTCAGGACTTTATTGTAATGTTGTTGTCATGTTTTATTAACACCAAGATCATATTCTTTGTTGGTTGATCTTTTTTTTGTCCTCACTGTCGCCCAGAGCGCAGCCAAGATGATTAAGGAGTCCATGGACAAGAAATTTGGCAGCTCGTGGCACGTGGTGATCGGCGAAGGCTTCGGCTTTGAAGTCACACACGAAGTGAAGAACCTGCTCTACATGTTCTTTGGAGGGAGCCTGGCCGTGTGTGTGTGGAAGTGCTCGTAGCACCTCCTCGCTGCAGCACCTCCTCGCTGTCCCTCCCCCCCCCTCTGACATGGTCACAGGACTGGGCATGAACACCAGCTACCAGCCAAGACGCTGGTTACACTTTTGTTGCGGCAGGTTAGTTTGTCCACACTACCAGCCACTGTGGCAGATAATAAACTATCATTTGGAGATCTTGTCCATTTTAAAAAATGTCATTGGAAGGGAAAAAAGTTGAAAGGGAATTTTGAGTGTGGGAGTCACTTTGGCTGGTGGGCACAAAAATAGCTTCCTGCCTTGTCCGTCACGTTCCTTTTTCCTGTTTGTGTCCAACTCTCCGTCCGTCTCTGAAGCCGTATCCATGGTCCTAAACATTTTGTGAGCGTGAATGGGCAAGTACGTAAGTTCAACTTTTACAAACAATACAGCCAGCCAGGGTCTCCAAAGTCCTTTATCCTCATTCCTCTTCAGGGAGCGCGTGTGTGCGTGAGTGACTTTATATGTTTGTGTGTGCTGGACACACACAGTTTTTTGAAATAACATTTCATTGTCACTTTCCTCAGCAGTCTGTGCAACAGTAAACTGTCCACACCATATGTAACTTTTCACATGTGTCTTTCTCTCTCCTCTTTCTCTCCAACCGCACTAGTCTTTCAATAAATTTTTTAATATTTTTTATGTGTACATATTTTGATGCGACTTGAAAAACTTCTTTTTAAAGACCAGTGTCATCTTCTTACAACTTAAGGGTCAGGATCTCCTGAGCCAAACAACACTAAACCCAGTCCACCTTTCACCCTGTAAAGGTGTTTGTAATAATCCTTAATGATATCCCCCCCGCTGGGTGATATTAGCAATGTGATTGTTTTCATGTTGATGCCAGTTTTAATGATCCAGTGCAATGGACCATTTTGTGTGAATTGAACTGATTGTAAAATAAACCCTGAAATGTGGTGAAATAGGAAAGTAAACTGCAGTCTGTGTCCTTCATAATATTTGTTAGTGGCTGAAGGGTTTCAATTACATTTGTTACATTATAGGTAATACGTTTTAGGTCAAATTTATCATAAGCAAATGCAATTTTTGGAATCCCAGCTGGTAAAAAAGAATTGCTGCTGAGGTAGAAGGGAATTGAAATGGGTAGAAGGGATATAATTTGTCATTTTTGAAAAACAGTTATGCAGTTATACAGCCAGCAGTGACGGCACCAGCAGAGACCCATTTGTCTCAACTATAAATAGATTTTAAATTTGAATGCCTGTTTTTTTTTTTTTAAATGTTAGAAAAGAGTTGTATATGCTTCACACAGAGGAATAACATGCCAGCAGCTGATATATGAGACTTTTTATAAATAAAAAAATACACAGAGGAGGAGAGAACAAAGATGCTTCCAAAAATACCTGACAATGGTTTATATTTATAAGGAAAAAGCGAGTGTTAGGGACTTGTCAGTGTGATGAAAATTGGACGAGGCAGGTTTTCCCTGAGAAACTGGAGAAAGTTGTGTTGAAAAGAGGCTACTTTACAGTTTAAATGTTTTCCTCTGAAGGCAATTGACATATTTTGGTGAAAAGTTTCTCAAACTGCCAGTTTTGCTTAAATGTCTTCATAAAGTTACTCATTGAGACCAACAGGCACCGTTACACTCAGCTCGTTCTGCTCTGTGGAGCCGACAAGGGATACTCCAGCTCACGCAATGCATTTCAAATGCATCAATACAGCCGTTATTGAAAGTCAGTCTCAGTGAAAGGTAATCTTGGCACACCTGTCTACAGAGCTGCCTGGAGAGAAGAAAACAAATGATGAGCAAAAATATCTGAAAACCTCTGACTCACCGTCAACTTTTACATTACATTACCTTTGTCAGGCATTTCATGATAAAATCAGCAAATTGAAGACTCAGATCTTGTTGAGAGAGCACAATAATTAAAGGTAAACAGAAAGTAAGTGACTCATTCATTTGCTGCGTAAGGATGTAAGCGTTTCAGGGATTTTTGCACCTAATTCTAAAAATGTATTATTCTTCAGACCGCTTTTTTTGCGAGTCTTCTCCTTCCACATTATTCAATATAGAAACTTAATTCAAATATCAAAACGTTCAGCTCAATTAGGACATTATTGGTTGTATTCAACCTTATCATAACATTAATACTTTCCAAAATATTCAACGTTTTCGAGGAATTTTGCTCCATTCAAATGAATGGGCTGAATGTTCAAAATTTCCACATTGTCCCACTTTTTCATGTCTATTCAACTCTTCTCTACTCATTCATACTTTCAGGTGTAAACTTTATTCAAACCACAAAATGTTGTATATCTTTATACATTCTTAGTGTTATTCAACTTTTAACTCCCATTCATAAGATTTACCACTTTTCTAGTCTAGTCTGACCAAGGCCTGAGACGACAATTAACAGCAGTTGGTGGATGTGACAGACACACACACACACACAGGAGGACATTTTTAGACTTTTTCAAGCATTTTTCAAGTTTAATCTGCTCATTCATACTTTCAGGTGTAAACTCTATTCAAACCAGAAAATCTTGAAGATCTTTTATACATACTCACTTTTATTCAACTTTTATCTCCCATTCATAATATTTAGATCATTTCCCACTTTTCTTACTAATTCATACTCCATACATCCAGCTACTTCAACCAAACTCAATCCAGCAGTGCAGCTTAGGGCCAGCCTTTCAACAGACATTCAACTATTCCACATCTTTCACATCACATCTTTGTTGTTTTTTTTGTCGTATTTTTGTTGTTTATAGTGTTGTTTTTGTCATTTTTTGTGGTTTTTGTCGCTTTTGTTGTCGTTTTTGTTGTTTATAGTGTTGCTTTTGGTCAAGTTTTTGTCGTTTTTGTTGTTTATAGTGTTGTTTTTTGTCATTTTTGTTGTTTATAGTGTCGTTTTTTGTCATTGCTTGTCGATTTTGTTGTTTATAGTGTCGATTTTGTCGTTTTTGTTGTTTACAGTGTCGTTTTTGTTGTTTACAGTGTCATTTTTGTTGTTTACAGTGTCGCTTTTGTTGTCGTTTTTGTCGCTTTTGTTGTTTATAGTGTCATTTTTGTTGTTTTGTTGTTGTTTTTTTGTTGTTTTTTGTTGTTTATAGTGTCGTTTTTGTCGTTTTTTGTCGTTTTTTGTTGTTTATAGTGTCGGTTTTGTCATTTTTTGTGGTTTTTGTCACTTTTGTTGTCGTTTTTGTTGTTTTTTGTTGTTTATAGTGTTGCTTTTTGTCAAGTTTTTGTCGTTTTTGTTGTTTATAGTGTTGTTTTTTGTCATTTTTGTTGTTTATAGTGTCGTTTTTTGTCGTTTTTTGTTGTTTATAGTGTCGTTTTTTGTCGTTTATTGTTGTTTTTTGTTGTTTATAGTGTCGTTTTTTGTCGTTTTTGTTGTTTTTAGTCGTTTGTAGCGTCGTTTTTGTTGTTTTTTTGTTGTTTTTTGTTGTTTATAGTGTCGTTTTTGGTCATTTTGTGTTGTTTATAGTGTCGTTTTTGGTCATTTTTTGTTGTTTATAGTGTCGTTTTTTGTTGTTTTTTGTAGTTTATAGCGTCGTTTTTGTTGTTTTTTGTTGTTTATAGTGTCGTTTTTTGTTGTTTTTTGTTGTTTTTTGTTGTTTATAGCGTTGTTTTTGTTGTTTTTTGTTGTTTTTAGCGTCGTTTTTGTTGTTTTTTGTCGTTTTTTGTTGTTTATAGTGTCGTTTTTGTTGTTTTTTGTCATTTTTTGTCGTTTTTTGTTGTTTATAGTGTCGTTTTTCGTCGTTTTTTGTTGTTTTTTGTTGTTTATAGTGTCGTTTTTGTTGTTTTTTGTCGTTTTTTGTTCTTTATAGTGTCTTTTTTGTTGTTTTTTTGTCGTTTTTGTTGTGTATAGTGTCGTTTTTTGTCGTTTTTGTTGTGTATAGTGTCGTTTTTTTGTCGTTTTGTTGTTCAGTGTCGTTTTTGTTGTTTATAGTGTCGTTTTTTGTTGTTTATAGTGTTGTTTTTGTTGTTTTTTGTTGTTTATCGTGTCGTTTTTGTTGTTTTTTGTTGTTTATAGCGTCGTTTTTGTCGTTTTTTTGTCGTTTTTGTCGTTTTTTGTTGTTTATAGTGTCCTTTTTTGTCGTTTTTGTTGTTTTTTTGACGTTTTTTGTTGTTTATAGTGTTGTTTTTGTTGTTTATAGCGTCGTTTTTGTTGTTTTTTCGTCTTTTTTGTTGTTTTTTGTCGTTTTTTGTTTATAGTGTCGTTTTTTGTCGTTTTTGTTGTTTTTTTGACGTTTTTTGTTGTTTATAGTGTCGTTTTTGTTGTTTATAGCGTCGTTTTTGTTGTTTTTTCGTCTTTTTTGTCGTTTTTTTGTCGTTTTTTGTTGTTTATAGTGTCGTTTTTTGTCTTTTTTGTTGTTTTTTTGACGTTTTTTGTTGTTTATAGTGTCGTTTTTTGTCGTTTTTTTGTTGTTTATAGTGTCGTTTTAGTTGTTTTTTGTCGTTTTTTCGTCGGTTTTTGTTGTTTTTTGTTGTTCATAGTGTCGTTTTTGTTGTTTTTTTTGTTGTTTATAGTGTCGTTTTAGTTGTTTTTTGTCGTTTTATGTTGTTTATAGTGTCTTTTTTGTCGTTTTTCTCGTTTTTTGTTGTTTTTTGTTGTTTATAGTGTCGTTTTTTCTCTTTTTTGTTATTTTTTTGACGTTTTTTGTTGTTTATAGTGTCGTTTTTGTCGTTTTTTGTTGTCTATAGTGTCGTTTTTTGTCGTTTTTCATCGTTTCTTGTTGTTTTTCATCGTTTTTTGTTGTTTTTTGTCGTTTTTTGTTGTTTATAGCGTTGTTTTTGTTGTTTTTTTGTTGTTTTAGCATCGTTTTTGTTGTTTTTTGTCGTTTTTTGTTCTTTATAGTGTCTTTTTTTGTTGTTTTTTTGTCGTTTTTGTTGTGTATTGTGTCGTTCTTTGTCATTTTTGTGTCGTTTTTTGTTGTTTATAGTGTCGATTTTGTCGTTTTGTTGTTGTTCAGTGTCTTTTTTTGTTTTTTTGTTGTTTTTTGTTGTTTATAGTGTTGTTTTTGTTGTTTTTTGTTGTTTTTAGCGTCGTTTTTGTTGTTTTTTGTTGTTTTTTGTTGTTTTTTGTCGTTTTTTGTTGTTTATAGTGTCGTTTTTGTTGTTTTTTGTCTATAGTGTTGTTTTTGTCGTTTTTGGTTGTTTATAGTGTCGGTTTTTTTTGTCGTTTTTGTTTTTTTTGTCGTTTTTTGTTGTTTATAGTGTCGTTTTTGTCGTTTTTTGTTGTGTTTCTGTCGTTTTTTGTTGTTGATAGTGTCGTTTTTGTTTTTTTTGTTTTTTGTCATTTATAGTGTCATTTTTTGTCATTTTTGTTTTCGTTTTTGTCATTTTTTGTTGTTTTTTGTCATTTTTGTTGTTTATAGTGTCGTTGTTTTTGTCACTGTAGTTGTCGTTTTTGTTTTTTTTGACGTTTTTGTTCATAGTGTCGTTTCTTGTTGTTTTTTTCTTTTTTGTCTTTGTTGTTTATAGTGTCTTTTTTGTCGTTTTAGTTGTCGTTTTCGTTTATTTTGTCGTTTTTGCTGTATATAGTGTCACTTTTGTTGTTTTTTGTTGTTGTTTTTGTTTATAGTGTCGTTTTTTTCGTTTTTTGTTGTTTATAGTGTCTTTTTTGTCGTTTTAGTTGTCGTTTTTGTTTATTTTGTCGTTTTGTCGGTTATAGTGTCGTTTTTTGTCGTTTTTGTTCTTTATAGTGTTGTTTTTGGTCGTTTTTTTTTTTTTGCTTGTTTTTCTTTATAGTGTTGTTTTATGTTGTTTTTCTGACGTTTTTTCTTGTCATTTTTTGACACATTTTTTTTACTAATTCATACTCCCTCCAGCTGATTCAACTTAGTTCAAGCCAGCAATCCTGTTTAGCGCCAGCCTTTCAACAAACATTCAACTATTCCGCATCTTTCATATATTGTTATTATTCGACTTTTTGTGTTCAGCTTCAGCAATCCAGTTTAGCGTCAGCCTTTGAGCAGTCAGCATTCACACTACAATTCTTTTCTAGTTCTTCTTAGTACACTTTAAGGGGAGACTGAGCAGATTGTGAGAATGTGTACAGTTAGCCTACTGCACGTGAGACCTTTTATTTCTCTTAGAGCCGTTCAATTTGATGTTCAACTACCAGGTAACAAAAACTATATCACTATCACTTGACTATTTTTTAGCATTTATGCATATGTAAACTAATATATTTGTATCTATATATGTTCTGTATTTGTGTATGTATGTATCCCTAACCCTGACCCCAAATTAAACCCATTTTGTATCCTAATGCTATTTCAATCCCAAACTCAAGGAAGTATTTCCAGTATTAAACTTAGGAAATAAACTGTGGTCATGACATTAAACATCCCCAGTAGTTTAGACATTGAGTTTACACATTACTGTCAGCTGACAAGTTAACCAAATGTTTATCTAATGTTAAGAATATTAATGTGTGGCCTCCTGTGAGCAAATCCTGTGCACTGACACACATGAACCAGTTAAAACAGCTGATATGCAACAAATGAATATAAGAAGTCCGCTCACATTTAGAGCACACGTGCAGAAACAGTATGTTAAGAGTGGATTCTTAACATGAAGTCTGCAGCTGACCATCACAGCACAGTACTTAATATTGGTACTGCAGTGAAGTGTCCCTTTTGCCCCATGACAGTGCAGAGGGCATCTTGCCCCTGCAGTGGAGGGAGGGAGGCCCCCATTATTGACAAATAAACAGAATCTGGCAACTTCCACCTCAGTATCTGTGTACCCAAACACCATGACCCCGAATCAGGTCAGCCTGCACTCTGGCCCCGCAGCTCTTCAAACTCCGTTTCTCACCATCTCACCTCTGTTCACACTCTTGTCGCCAACACTTCTAATTTGTCACAAAACTCAGTCACTTTTGCTCAGCGTAATGTCTGTGTCTTTGTCTAGTTCTGAGTCCTGAAATGGCACAAAAAGTAAGTTTGTTCTTTTAAGCTATTAAGCAGTTTGTATTAAATTGAATATGTTTTGGAAATGAATTGGATTAAAATGCCTGAAACTTCGTGTCACACATTTTGTTCTGTCAGCTAAAAGAAAACATTAAGTAGTCTGCATTTTAGAAATTTTAGGCCCTAACAAAGTATGTTAACAAATGGTTAACAGTCTCAGAAGTGTAGGGAGGCTGTGGCTTTGTTGCACCCTACCACACCACCGGCTTTAGTTCTTGGTATGTTTTAATTTTAAGCATATTCACTGCGGAACATTAACTATGTTCAGTTTGCTTGGCCAGAAACTGAACATATTTAAAACATTGGTGATGTTTGAGGAATGCAATCATTGGATAGTCTTATTAAAACCATCACTAATGGAACACTCAAAAGCTTCAGCATTGGATCGTAATCCTCCCGACTTTATGGTCTTCGATGTATCTTCAATGTAATTAGGGAAACCACATGAATGCAGTTATGCATTAAGCCCCAAAGACCAGAGCTGTTCATCTATTATTCTTGTCTGTTTTTTGTCAAGTTGCCCAACATAAAAAGTTAGTTTTATAGTATCTTTATTTTAGTGCATCTGTTTTTATGTGTTTCTTGTTCTCTCCATAAGAATTTGTCAGCATAGTTACTCAATGATTTCTCAAGTAATAACTCTAAAATTCTTTGAAGGTAGACAACATTTTTCATTTTTGTACTGTCACTCTTAAGTAAAAATGAAATCACAAAACTAAATAAACTGCCCAAAAAGAAAAAGGACATTTCTTAACCTTGATTCCTATCTAGGCAGGGGATAACAGGAGAAAAGGGAACATAACCAAAAATGGCAGCCCTCCCCTACAAGGTTTTCCTGGCAAGAAGTTAAAGGTAGTTAAGACTTTATAAACATCAGATAATAGATACTGAGAGTACTGGATTAATTTGGATTAACAGAATACTCACACCAGCATTGCTACCTTTCTAATCTGAAAACATCTAGCAAACAACCACTAAGTACTCCCAAAATACACAAACACCTGAAACCTAGAAGAGCAGCTGAACCATGTCCGGCTGCAGGTCCCCAGGTTGGCTGGACAGTGGCATGAGAAAGGGGATGAAGAGCGAGAGTTTAGTCCCACAGAGCCTGAGGAGCAACACAGCACATATTAAACATATTTCACCAATGAGGGAATGTAACAATAATACACTGACAACTTTCCCCTGGGTGCGCCTGGTTGGCCTATTTTATAAGAAGGAGCCTGCACATTCTGCAATTATTGTAACAGCCCTCAGATTAATCCGGTGGGTCTTCCGTCAGTAAACAATGTTCCACCCGGTGATGCACCTCATTCATTATTCACCTCAGACACTCTTTATATATCTCCTCCCTCTCCCTGTGTCTCCTTGACGTTGTTAAATATTCATACAAAGAGCCACAGAGAGTCACACTAAAGGCTCTGCTAGTTTGTTCAGTCTCAACACTGAAATGCTTTCCCCAGGGCACGGAAAGAAGGCTCATTATCCCGCAAGATGCTCACGTGACCTTTCAGTGAAGCAACTGGACACATTACCACAAGAAGTAAATGTTAAATGACATGTACATCTCCCTAATACCACAGGGCGATCTGCATGTTACTGGTTTCTACCGCTGGTGTTAGGAGCGTGTTGCTGTGGTGTCACCTATGAATCAGACACGACGGCCAGGAAAACATGCTCAACCCTTGTCCCCTCCTAAAAATGATCACATGACCAAGTCATTCAGAGCAGGTAGAGTTGATTGTGTTAAGATGGTCACACGGCCTTAAGTTCTTCTTCTCTTCTTCTAGTTTTATTTATTGCAAACAAATCACAGTTGCTGCTGCTGGCAAGGCTTTAGCTGCCATTGAGGATGCAGAAGTTATCACTCTTCTGTATTTATTTCTTGGAATTTTGGGATCTAAAGTGCAATTTACATTTTATATGGTTATATGTGGTTTAAGGTTAGTACACACAATCAATTTCCAAGAGCAGAAACTATTAAAATTGACTATTTTCAGGCCCCCAAGATAGAAGAAAATCCATAACGAATAAATAAAATAATTTAACAGTATTCCTCACTAAATTGAATTGCTGGCAGAGTGAAGAAAACTCTTACACTACAAATGTTTACCATCATGTAGGGAAACTCTGGGACATACAACTGTTTTAAATTGATAAAAATACAAAAATTATAATAGAACAGTGGAATATAAATAATAATAAAACAAAAAAGACGTGCAGTATTGATGGTGGTTGCTAGGACGGCATTTTTCATAGCAGGCAGTGGAGAAATAGGCTTTTATTAACGTCAAGTAACATTGATTAGTACTTTAACTGATGATGTTGAACTTCAAACACAGTTTTGTGCTGTCACACTGTGTCCCCATTCGAAGCATCTCTGTGTTGGAAAAACTCAGTGCCGTATCTTAGCAACCTCCTTACCACCTGCAGTGTGTGTGTGTGTGACAGAGAGAGAGAGAGTGAGTGAGTGAAAGATACAGGAAGTAAAAGGGAGAAGGCGTCTGTAGGGCGTTGGGGATGTAATGATTGACAACTCACAGGATTCTATAGCTGGTACTGAAAAAAGAGACTGATAGAGAGAAAGTGGCTTTTTGAGAATTTAGAAACTGAAAATTCACAGATACAGAGAGTTAGAGAAGAGTAGAGCGAGAGAAGAGTGTGTCGGGCAGCCAATAGTTAGAGACGAAGGGCAACAGAGGACAGCAAAGAGAGCGGGAGGGACACATTTTTCATATGAACATCGCCAGTGGGTTTTTTCTTTTTATTGTGAAATGAGAAACACAATACAATATTAATATGAATGTGTGTGTGTGAGGCAGCTCCCATTTCGACCATTAGCAGCTGTGGCTGTGTGTGTCTTTAGCTCATTTCCAGACTGAAATGAAAGGGGACCATACGTTTTGGGAAAGAGGAGGGTGGTGAAATGAAGCGAGAGTAAAGAGGCAGCCGGGGATAAAAGACGAGTGCTGTGTGTGGATCAAGCTTGAAACGGCTTGTTTATAATACATCAGTGAGGGACGGAGACACAGAGAGTGCATTAGACAAAAAGTGAGACATTTAGCAAAAAGCAAAAGGCCCAAAGGGCTGGTAGGTGAGCTGAAGTAAGAAAAACAAATGTTGACAGTTGTGATGCCGTTTGCATCCTGGCTTCTGATAGATTCCTCTCATCACCTTGCCGAAGGCTGACGATATCCTTGACATCTTTTTGCTTCACCTGTCAACTAAAATAGGAAAGTGAAAAAAATACAAATTATGTTTTGATAGCTTCTCAGATGGTCACAAAATCCGATATGGTCTTTAATTCTAAAGGTGCTGACAACCTTGAAAATCCCATAAAATATAAACTCAATTCCACTCTGCTGAACGAGGATCGGACCACAATTAGAAAGCAGGAGGGTCAAAGAGTTCAAGCACACACTAATTCTAATTCTAAAGAAGTCACAGTTCCATGATCAGCACAATGCCAGCATAGCAGAATTAATTCAAATCAGTTTTTTTTTGCACCAAGAAAAGATGACCTGGTGGACTTTTTGTAATAGTGATTAAAAAAAAAATCAGATTTTTTATCAACTATTACTTCAGATTCCTGGTTCACAGTCATAGTTCATAGTTAATGGTAACTATGGCTCTGAGGGCAAATAGATGTGCAACAGAATACAGAAAAAATTGAAAAACATAATGAATCCAGATGATACCCTTCTGATAAATCCTCCTCCGTTTGTTCACGCCCTCTAGAACTACAAGCATTTTCTTCCAACATCATCAGTGTCCTTCACCACCATCATGAAAACATGAGGGAACATATTTTGGAGGAATGGCGTTCGTCCCTCCAGAAGAGTTTCACAGACTTTGAGAATCTGTCATGGAGCACTGAGGCTGTTCTGGAGGCCCAACACCTCACTGAGACTGAAATATCTCAACAACTAATGGATGATTTCACCAAGGGATAACATTTGGTACAGATATTTAGATATAACTGTGTGTTCAGACAAAACTTGGTGAAAAACTCAGTGGAAAGACGTCAGTTGATGTGAATTCCCATAGTGTGTGCAAATCGAGGCGATAAATGTCCGCTTTTCCCAGAGCTTTATGAATTTTCCATTAGTTTGCTTAATTTGCATGTAGCTCAGGTTGTAATACTAAACATCAATGTTTTATGAGTGCTGATAAATAATAAATGAATATGACCACCTGCATGAATACAGGAAAAAAAGCTTCCACTAAATCTGTTTAATGAACTCTATAGAGATGGGTCTTTTTTTAAGGTAGGTGATCCTTTTCTTTGCATCCTTTTCAATATTCACCATCCAGATAATCACATGGATATGACACATGAATTTTGTTAGACTCTCTGAGATCTTTCATGTGGATTTCTCTGCGGGTACACACAGACACACACACACACACACACACACACACACACACACACACATCATGTATAGATGTACACACACACACAGACTTTAAAGAGCCATACTTCACAGAAACTGTGTATCCTGCGGGACTTTCCATGAAGTCTGAGGTGGCTGAATCAAAGTCTCAGTGCAAGCACACACACGGAATATGAAACATCTGTCTAACCCACTGCCTGGTTATGAAGTCTACTTTGTCGAAGCCCCTAACAGACTGCAAATAATTTACTGTTTATGTACGGGCAATATATTTACACACTGATGAAAGACAAAATGCGATATTTACCCGACCAAACCAAAACTTTGAATCAACCTGTTTAAGGGAAATTAGTTTTCTTCCAGACTGAATTGCTGCCCACATTTCATATGTTTCTCAGAGATTCAAATAATGAGGCAAAACAAAATGGAAATGTCATGTGATTATGAGGCTATGAGGAAAATGACAAAATAATGAATGCTACTTTTTCATGAAAAAAGACTAAGACACTTTATTCCAATTACCAAGGCCCAAATAAAAACAACCCAAATACTATTATTACAATATTTTGTATGGTGAAATTCTCTTTATTTCCTGCTCATAGAGGCAGGCGCAGAACTTTTGCCTGGATTTGCTCATCATGCTCCCTTTACAATCATGTTCAAAACATCAGCATTAATGCAGAATACAATCTGCATCAGAGTACAATCTGCATCAAGTGAAGTGCACGTTCAAGTTTGTGGATGTGTGTGAACTAAAGTAGCTCCTGACTGAAAGGTTTAACACACTCCGGGCTTCATTTGCAATAATAGGGCAGATTTCTATTCCAATACTGCCTGTTTAGCATCAAATACACGTTTATATTCACTCAAATGCTCATCAGACATACTTTACAAATGAAGTTGTGGCAGCCTAAAGTAGGCCTAACTGATGAATGCGTCAACAAAAGGACACACAAGACAAATAAATAGGCGGAAACAGACTTTCAAACACTGAGTAAACACATTGATCTGTATCCAGATCACTCTAACCTGCCACCCCTCCCTACCTGAGCCTGGCAGCAAAAGTAGAGAAAAGTGCAAACAACTGGTTAAAGGCTGGAACCTGGATAGGGTCCCGTCTTATTCCACAGGGAAACAACATCAGTAACGGGGTGACAGGAAGCATTTTAAAAGGTAAGTTGAATTTTGCTTCTCTTAGTTTGCGCAGTGATTTCAGTAAATTGAGTACAAGGCCTCACATGGGAGCAGGTAGGTGTAAATTGATGTTGACTTTTTAAAAACAGTGTGAAAAGCCTCCTTAATGCCTTTATCAAGGATACTTTTTAATTATGTTGGCCGTGCTTTGCATGATGTTGTTACTTTAATATCCTTTTTACGCTCTATACCACATGGCTTTCCTCACATTCTCCTAACATGTTTAAAAAAAAAAATCTTCTCTTCACTTTCACGTGTTCACCTCTCCTGACCCTCTCTCACCCTCCTCTCTGTAGGATGATGTTGCGTATGCGCCGTCGCTCCAGGACAATCTGTCTGTCCTTGGCCTTCATCACCATTTTCCTCCACCTCCTCCTGGCATTTGTCAGTGTTCCCATATACCACCAGCCCTGTGACCCCCCACTGCCACCCAGGACACACATCCTGAGAGACCTGGCACGCACCAGCTACACCTCTGTGGGGATCAGTGGTCTAGCTGAGCCACCTACTGATACCACACGAAGAGATTCTTCCAATAAAGATGCCAATAAGGATGCCAAGGATCATGTGCGTACAGTCAGTGTGGGTCGCCATGGCACCAACCGAGCGGAAGCCGTGGAGTCTGGGCTGTCAAAGCTGGAGGCGCTGTTTGAGCATCCTCTTTACAATATGCCCGGCCCTCCTATCCCTGACGAGGACTGGCTGTTGAAAGTGAGATCAAAGGTCAAGGCTAGTGAGAAGAGCTCCCAGATGTGGTCAGTATATAATATAGTTAATGTGCAAAAGACTCAAAACCAGTGTCCTTAACCAAACATACTTGTATTTGTTTTATTTAACTTCTCTCAGCATTTTTCAGTTGCCATAGTCAGTCAGTGCATCTGGCTATTGTTTTCAACACCTTGCTACCCAGGACAGTACATATACAGATGAAATATTTCAGGGAAATTAGTTAAACACAAATATAAAGCAAGTAAAACCTATAAGCTAAGTTCTGTATGGACAAATGTATGTAGAAGACCGGTTATATTAAACTTGGTTTCTTTGGATATTCCTCTGAAATACAATACATGTTCAGGGCATGCACATTTTTCACCAGATGGGTCAGACTGCAGGGAGCAGACATGATCTCCTGTTGTCAAAGCTTGTTTATACTTGTCACAATGCTGCTGCTGTAGGTTTCTGTGGTGTCAGTTAATGTACTGTATGTCTTCACAAGTCTAAATTACAAAGCTACACAGCCTGTTGTCTTGGTAGTGGGCTACACAATCTTTGCAGACAACAATGAGAAATGTCAGCGGCCTCCTATGAATGCTTTGTGTTTTTTCGTGGCATCTTTCCAGTGGCATTCCCCTCCTGAACATGATCCATAGTCTGTTCCACCATATACAGTTTCTATTAAAGTTGCCACAAACAGTCGTTTTGTTTTAGTCAATTTCTTCAATTAATTGATCTATAAAATGTCAGAAAATGGTGAAAAATTCCCATCACAACTGTCGAGAACCTAAGATGGCATCTTCAAATGACCAACAGTCCAAAACCCAAAGAGATTCACATCAAAATTGTTAAATCTGTTGCAGTTTAATTTTTATTAATTAATTTTCCTAGTAATGCTCAAAGCTCATGACAAAATCTCAGTCTCTGAATCAGAGAGAAAAACGTCATGCTGACACACTCTCCATTGCCCTTTTCCTTTCTTAACCTCCTACCCCATCACCCTCTCACCTCCTTCTCTTTCCAGGTTGAGTGGCAGCCAGGAGGGCTACGAGGACGTCACGTGGAACAGCAGCAGTAACAGCCATCCTCCCTGGCTGCGCTTCCACCTGGGCATCTCCCGCTGGCAGCTGTTCCCCCATCGCGACCCCAACATGGAGCCGCTGACCCAGCAGCTCGCCAAGCACCGCATCGTCAGTGCAGGTGTGACACAAAGCTTCTGAGCTGTGTTTTCAGCCGGGTGATAGGTCAATGGGCAATGTTTCATATTTGTATTCATTCAAAAGTTGTACTCCTACAACACCCTGATCATGTATGACAGAGATGTGTGTGTCAGACGCAGACGGCAAATACGGCGAGATGTTTTTTGAGTAGAGGACAGACGGATCTGAGTCAGTGTAAAAAGTGACTCAATGAACTGACTAACTCTTGACTAACTAAGTGTATAAAGGACTTTTGCAGGTCTGCAGACGGCACAAGAACAATGCAGTGTCTTAAAAAGGAGAAGATCTTTCAGAACCAAAACTAACTTTACCCCCAGACCCAGACCTGAAAGGAAAAGGTGGGTGGGCTTCAGGGAAGGAGTCGGCAGATAAAAGGGAGTGTTGTTGTGATTGTTTGACACCTGAGGTTTAGGGTTAGACTTTCAAATGTAGATTTACTTTGAAGTACACCTGAAATGAAAGCTACTGTGAAGCTTTGAGAGGCCTTGGAGGCACAACAGAGGATGGAGGGGAATGCATGAGTCACTGGCCATGAAACAAACATCTCACCCTTTTTACACCAAAATTAGCACGTAAATGCCAGTTTTTTAAACTTAGGTAAACCCGCTGCAAATAGGCTATTGATTTATTTCCCGTTGCTTGAGTTTGCTGGCTGCTACCAGACCAGTACGGCTGGGGCAGAAAAAAACAGTTGCCTTTTTCCAATACAAAACAGTGGAATAAACAGTAAACTTTTACCATATTTGTGCCTGTGCAAATTTGGTTCAATTTGATTAATTCTGACCTTTTGATCGTAACCTCAAGAGTAACCTTACAGAAAAGACCAGGTTTGAAATTATAACACACCAGTGTACCAGTGACTATAATCAAAACAGTTCAAGGACAGTAACTTCTTGACTCCTTGAGATACAAAGATGTAGAAAGAAGTCTAAAGAATGAGGACAAAACAGATGATTTATTGTAATTATGTGGTAAAAAGATAAATGGATAGGATAGGAAGGATAATTCCTTCTAACATATTGCACCTAATCCTTCTAATAATAACACATTATATAGTGAGGGAAACACTCACAGGAATTAACGCAAGTAACACTTTCTCTCGCCAAATATAGCAGAAGCCGTGTGTATGTGTGTGAGAGAGAAACCGAGATGACACGGTGGCGAGTATCCACAAACCGATTGAACCGTGTTATATCTTGGTGATGATGCACATATTTTCTCTGTTACATTTTGTTTTGTGTGTGTGTGTGTGTCACATTAACGGCCAATGTGTTCGATCGCAGCGTGTGTGCTTTGTTGCTATGGAAACATTGTCAGTACTGCTTTTCAGTGCAGAAGTCTGGAGGGACGCAACTGAAGCTGGTGATGTCATTTCCCAACTACGGACAAGCCATGCTCAAACCCATGAAGTGAGTCACAAGTGGCCAATCCAACACATTGCTCATATTACACAGAATGTATAAAATCCAAGAAATATTAAGTAAATTCAGTCGTCTTAAAATCAGTCCAATAAATCATGAAGGGAAACTGTAGAAGCAAAGAGAGGGATTTAAGCTTCCAGAAAAGTGATTAAATATTATGAAAGAGATGTCTAATATTTCATAATCTAAAGTGTTTGGTTGTAGATTTTATGGTGAACAGAAACTCCCACAAGCCATGTGTGAATGTTCAAAGCATGTGAGCAAATAAAATAGGCTTAACTTGATGTAAATATGTAGTTAATGAATGTATTATGTGCTGAAGTTTGACTTTGCCTCTCCCTGGCAGGCAGAAGAGATATGAGGAAACCAATTACAACCTTTACTATTTCTCAGACTTTGAGAGACACAATGCAGAAATCGCAGCTTTTCACCTGGACAGGTAGGCAACCAAGTCCATTTATTTTTTTTCCAGGAAACCAAAACACTGCTTGAGTTTGAGTGAAATGGTGGACAAAATGGCCACATAATGAATACACGTTATGTAATTGTATTTTCTTCTCTCCTTCCTTCCCTCTCTGGTTTTTCTCTTCCTGCCTGTCTCTCTGTCCGTCCCACTTCATCTTTGTCCTCATCTGACACTTTCTTCCACCCTCTCTGCAGGATTTTGGGTTACAGGAGAGTCCCTCCAGTGATTGGCAGACTGGTGGATGTGGTCAAGGAGATCAAAGACGTCACCACTGACCGCAAGCTGGCCCGAACCTTTTTCACCTCCCCTGGTACCGCTCACACAATTTTCCATTATTAATTTACCCTGCTTAAAATGCCTTTGTGTGTCAACTGATTATGAATCTCTTTGAATGCTATTCCTTTCTTCTAATTCTCTCTGGTCACAACCTCTTTTATCCCAATTTTTCCCTCCCTCTCTCTCTTTCTCTCTCTCTCTCTGTGCTCCTCTGGTTCCCTCTAGTGGGTAATGTGTGTTTCTACGGCCTGTGCACATACTACTGTTCAACAGAGCATGCCGTGTGTGGCCGCCCCAGAGACCTAGAGGCCTCCTTCGCTGTCATGCTGCCAGATCTGTCCCTGGCGGCCCGCAGGACCTGGAGATCCCCCTGGAGACGCTCCTACAGCCGCAGCAAGCTGGCAAAGTTAGTGGGTATAAGGGTCTTTAGTCATGGAGGAACCAATGGGCTGGATGATGTACAGTGATTCAGCATATCACCTCAGCACATCCCCAAAACTAAGTCCCACTGCATGTGTGGCTCAGATTTTGCAGAAGATCTGCTGAGTTGCATTATGGCACCATGTAGGTGGAGGACTGATTAATGTTCAGCATAAACAAAATATAAGCAAAACAGAAAACACTTTGATTAAAGAGGCAAAGGTCTCTTCAGCAATGGAAATACTATAAATGAAGTCTTAATTTGGAAGAACATCAGCATTAAAAATAGTGAGAGATAGAGGCTACCAGTCATTATCAAACACAGTTGCTTCAAGGTAATTTTGCCAAAGGGTGAATGATGTCTGTCTGTTTCAGGTGGGAGTCAGAGCCAGACTACTGTTCGTCGGTGAAAAAGACCCCGCCATACGACAAAGGCACAAGACTGGTAGACTTCATAGACATGGTCATACTGGACTTCTTGATGAGTAGGTTTATACTGTGTACATTGTTTTTTTAAGAGTTCAGAAATAAATGTAAAACTCTATAAAGGACACGGACTAATGAGCACAAAGCAGAGGAGTCTGGCATAGGCTTCTTACTCCAACCTTTTTGATGTTTTGGCTGAAACAGACATTTTGTCATTGCGGGAAATTAATAACATTGCAATTAATAACATTAATTATGGCTGCATTCAATTTAGGTTTAACAATCCAAGGGCATGGGGTAGAAGTCCTGTGCTTTTTGGTATAACAAGTCAAAATGTTTGCTGTGAAAAGGGTCTGTAAGGCCCAACAGATATAATTCTGATGTTTATATAGTATTTAATAGTAGTATCTAATGCAAAAAGGATAACGTGACCATCCAAAAACCACAAACTCATAATCCTAGAGCTAAAATATGAACATTTTCTGTTGCTGAGGCAGCTCACACAGTAAAAACAACACTTTCACCTCTACAAGGTTGTCCACAGGCAGCAGAGGAAATATTTTGGAGGAATTTATCATTTAATCACTGGTGTGTTTTGCTGTGATTTCTGGTCGGCCGGTGTTTTACGTCGTTTCCCGCAGTCCTGACTGATAAAAACAGACATCAGGTTTAAAGGTCACGAGCAGTTAAAGCCCGCACACTCGACCTTCACCAGCTCCATGGCAACCGACTGCGCGTCACCCCGGCAACCAGCCGTCACCGCGGCAACGAGCCGTCACCGAGGCAACCAGCCGTCGCCGTGGTTGCGCTGACAACAGCCAGGTAAGAAAGTTAGTTTTGTTCCGTGTGGTGTTAGTTAGTTTGTTAGTTAGTTTGTTAGTTAGTTGTTTTAAAGTGCGTGTTTAGGTTTAAAAACGTCGGTACGTGCTCTGTAGATTCTCCTGGTGTCTGAACTTTGAGAACAGACGTCAAACTGCGGTGAGTTTAACGATAACTTTGGTTGCGGAGGTTTAACTAGCTGTGCTGGCTCGTGTAAGGCTTTGCCAGTAAACTTGTTATGGAGGATAACTGTGGAAAGTTGTTTAAATAATTCACATTAAAAGGTATTTCAGTAAAACAAGCCTATAGCAGTGCTTGTGATTGTTGGTAAGCTTGAATGTAAGCAAGATTTATACTTGCTTTTCTTCCTCCGTCTGCTTTATTTTATTACTTCCTTAATCTCAGTCGAAAATGCAGTTTTTGAAAGTGCAACTAGGGAAAATGTCTCTGTAAATAAGACATTTATACACCAAGATGGTAACCTTTTTCAGGATTTGTTGTCAGATATGTGACATAGCTGAAGAATAATAATATATAATGTTAATCTAGGAACCAAGAATTAACTCTAACTCTTTATTTCTGTACAACTTTCTCTCAATAGGATGTGTTTATGCTATTAAACTGATAATTCTGTGTTCAGCAAATAGTATTCATATTAACCCCTAAATTCTTAAACTACAGTATGTTTGTTGTTGACAGTAAGGAACATGATCCTTATAGTGACATTGCCAACTGCATGTACTAAAAATGACTGTTTCTGGTATGTGGTTAACAATGCATGATAGGTTTAACATGATGTGGCGGTGATTCACGCTACAGGTTTACGTTACCTTTTTGTTTTTTCTTCCAGAAATGTGGATTGGCAAGACAAGGTTTAAACCTGCTACCTAAACCTGCTGATGGTATTCATAGAGAGATCAGCAGCATGTTCGCTGCCCCTTCGAAGGAAAGATCCCACGATGGAGCTTCTCAGACCTGTGGTAAAGACATTACCAGGCCTGGAGACAAGGTTAAGAAAAAGGCCCACTCTCCTGAAGTGACTTTACCACCTCTACGTCAGGAGAGACCTTCTCTCTCAGCAGCCTTCATGGCCAGGCCTCTGTTCAGTCGTACCCCCGTCCTCAGAAGTGTCCCCTCAGACAGACCTTTATCAGTGGTGGAACTCCCCCGTCTTATAGCCCAAGTAGGACCTGGGAGAGCCATAGGTGACACAAAATGGACAGAAGGACCGCGACTAATGGCCTCAGCATTAGGGGCCGACATCCCTATCAGAGCTGTGGATGACTTGACAGCACAGAGGTACATGGAATAATAACAGAGATTTGAGCGTCAATCCAAATTTAGCCTATGTAAAATGTTGTGCTAATGTATGATATAAATCTGTTGTCATACTACTTAAGAAAAAATGACAAGTCGTGTCTTGGTAGGCCTTTGACACAATGTCTGCTGGAAATAAATATTTTGAATCCTAGTCTATTAGAGGAACTCAGTCACTTTCTTTCACTTACCAAAGTGCCATAAATGTAGCTCTCAACATTTAGTCCCCAAACGAGTTGATTCCTGAATTAATTGCTGTTGTTATTGTTTCAGTCTCACAGAGAAAGATGAATTAATAAAAGTCACAACAAGTAAGGATAAAAAGATAACGAAAAATGGGAAAGCAACCAAACCAAATAAAGCTCCCCTCACTGGCACAGAGGTACTTCATATTTTGGCCAAAAAAAAAGACCTGGGAGAATTGGAGCTTTATTACCTGAAAGAAATGGATGAGAACTCTTACAGGTACACCTAAATAAGTATCTTCCACCATTTAATTCACACACATACAAATGCTCTAATGTAGTGATTTCATTCTGCTGGAATATACACAATGAAAGTATGAATGTACAGTGATATGTCCTCTTTCTTTTTAGACCCTATGACCTACGAGTGGTCAATTCCAGTGAAGCTGGTTCTGAGCACTACATCTTTTCCCCTGATACTGTACTACATGTGACAGAAAGGGGTTATGGTGGACTTGTCAGTCTGGCAGAGTGGCACAGAGAGTCTTTGTTGTGGAAAGCTTTGCAGGAAATCCAGTTTTTCAGGGACTTTCGACTGCAGAAAGCTTTCACCTGGTAAGAACATATAAGCTGTGGTTTCGGTCTCTTGTTTTGTTTTGTTCTTTATCTAAATGCTTTGCCTGCTTGGTGTTTTCTTTTGTACCAGGTGGCATAGAAATGTTCGCAAGATCTCTTTTCAGCACAGGTGTGAGGATCTGCAGGATATGTTGGTTATAGCTGTACCTCAGTTCAGAAATGCTCTTTTTCTGTTCACCAGGTGAGTCACATTGACAAAATGATTCAATATCAGTTAAATTAGTGAGCTTCGGCCTAATACTTAATGAGCCATTAGACTTAACATTAGTTGTTCAGATTACCTGGTAAGGATACTGTATCTTTTACAGAAACATTGAAGAACTGAAAGGGACACACTGGCTGCCCTGTGAGGAGTCTAAAACCTACACATTGTTGGAATTCAAGAATGTACTGATAACTATGAATCAAGAGTGTCTGCAGATATTGGAAAAGTTATCACAGTATCGTGCTGTCATCCTAAATACGGTAAGCCAATTTTTTAACCTGTGTTAACGGGTGATGAATAGCTTTAATTATAGAGTAATCTAAAACATTAAACATTTTTCCATTGGTTCATGAATAAAATGTCAGTGTGCAAAAAAAACAAAAAAAACAAAATCACTGTTTCTGAGAAAGAACCCTGTCCATTTCTGAAATAGATGGGCATGTGGTCAGTTTTCTAGGAAGCATACTTTTTTAAAACATATGTTATTAAGATTTTATTTGTGTAGAACTGTATATTATTTTTATTGCAGTGATGCTGTTTTATCCCCAGGTGAAAGAGGACACCCACACAGCACATCAGGAGCTGCAGCTGCACAGTGAATATGCTAAAAAGCCAAATAAATGCTACGAAGCCATTCACCTCCATCTGGCTCACCAGCAGGAGCTGAAGGAGGAGTTGGCCCGGTCTGAAAGCATCTTGCAGAAATTGGGCAACTTTGCTGCTCTCATCAATCAAATGATTGTGCAGAGTCTCGTCACGATCATCCGACGAGATGTCATGTCTTTTCTCAACAATGTTTTGAAGGTTACAAGAGAGAATTCGTTAATGTGAATAATGTACAGTAGCAGTGTCCCACTACAAGAACTCAAACCTTTCCTGCTAGAAAAAATGTTTATTAAGAACACAACAGTCTTGTCACTTTTGTTTTTAACACACCACATTTTCAGATCGAGCACTGTTGAAACCTGCTCTCAAGCTATGACCAGAGGAGATATGGATACAAAACTTGAATTACTATCAAGCACCACCGCTACATAAAATAATTGAGGGCGCATCAGATAAAGCAAATTGACAAAGAATTGAATTAACAATTTACTAAATGAATGCCATTGATGTATTTTTGTACGTCAGGGGAAGAAATCTCAGCAGTGCTGTCTCTTCCACACTGAGCTGTGTTTCAGTGCCAATAGTCAGCTGACTGTGGACCCACCAGCACATCTGTTCCAAGAAGCAGTGAGTGAAGCACTCCTGACTGTTGGCGACTCTGTAATTCAGGTAATTTACAAATTTCCACATTTGCAAACACAGCCACCCCTACATTAGATATTGTATGAATACATCCAAATGGTTAATATGCACAATATGTGTAAAGTCTTGGATGTACTTTTGATAAATTATATTAAATGTTCTGTACATTAACAAGAACATAATGTTCAGTAAAACAAATTCAACAATTATGCAGGATTTATACTTGCATTATATTTAACATGTTATGCTCATTACATCTGTTCATTCAAGCAATGTTGTAGTCATTTTGAATAGTGTTTTGATCATGGATTCATCACCAGCCTCATAACATCTTCTCTGGTAGATGTGTGAAACTTGTGGATTCTTCCAAGAGAGCAACAACAGCAGCAGTGTCTTCAGCTCTGGTTTTTCTCAGGATTTAACCTCTGACATCAGTTGTGCTGAACATCTTACTATTACAGGTACGGCCAGTTGCATTGAAGTTCTTTCTGGTCTTCAAATTTCATTGTTCTGATTTCAGTTGATTTGAGTACCCTCAATATTCATATCAAAATGTGCCTAATCCTGGCTCAAAGTTGACATTCCTGTTGCTGTATGGATGAATGTGATCTAAAAACAGACATATTTTTGTCACTTATTTTACAAACAGCTGGAAGACAAAATATTTTGAGTTTCCATGTGTTTTAATGCGCAGGGGAGAATAAGGACAATGATGGAATGACTGGTCGCAGAAAGTTTTGCTGTTGGCGATTGTTCAGAGACCGGTCATCTCGCTGGCTGGTGCTAACTGAACAGACCCTGCTAATGGTGCAGGGCAACAGGATGCATGACTGCTATTATCCCCTCCCCAAGAGACAGCTGGAGTGGCAGATCAGAATCAATGACGTTACAAAAGAAGTTAAGCAAGAGCAGGCCATGATCATGCAGGCAAGACTCACTTTCAATCAGATACTAGCAAATGTTAATGCATAGTCAGTAATCGTGTTAATGTGTTTCTAGTAATTCTCACTGTTCTCCGGACAGGCCGCTGAACTAGAAATCCAGCAGCTGTGTGCGAGCTACTCATGGTTGGTGGATATCCATTTGTTCATTAGCCAATGGAGTCAAGTGTCTTTGGAATCCATGAAAGGTCAGCCTGCTTTAGTGTATGAAGAGCACATAAAGAAGGTACGCCATTGGGTTGAAATAATCCATTCAGTTCCCTCATCAGTCTCTACCTCCAACCAACTCTTCATCATCCAGTGCACCCGCATGAAGGAAAATCTAGGTATGTTTGCTCTAAAGTAAATAAATATCCTCCCCGAAACTAGTTCCTATTCAAAAACTTTTCAAATCAACATTGCCCCAAGCCAGGAAGGAGTAATGAAACAGTAATCAGCGTTTCCCAAATAAATGACTAGTTATTCTTCCCTGGCTTTGTAAAATAGTAAACTTTATGGTCAGTTGATGTGTTGAGAAATTACTTTCTTGTCTTTATGCTGAATGTTCTAATACTCTTTGCCTTTGTTTTTCAAGGCGAACAGCTGAGGTTCATTGAGGAGGAAATGCTAAAGCAGCTTGTTGAGCAGATAAAGCTCCACTCAGAAAGCCTCATATCAGACTTGGAGAGGGCTACTGCTGAACTCAAGACAGAACCCCGAGACTCACATGACCTCTCAAAATATGCTCTTATGGTACATAAACTCTTTAAACTTTACATATTTGCATAAAAAAATAAAATCCAAAAGGTAAGAAAAAGATCTCATAAAAAAGACAATATCCTACTTTTCCTTTTTAACCTTTACAAGGTTGGTAAATGGAAGATTCAGATCCTCTGAGGCTCCTCTTTTGGTCACACATTCACTTGAATTAAATTATTCATTCCACTGGCTCTACCTTGCCACAGAAAATGTATTCTGAATTTAGATTCCATTATCCAAGAATGATCAGGTGATTCATAGTGCATTAACTTCTTCAATGCTATTATTTAAAGGAAGAACACTAGTGTATACTTGTGGTTGAACTTGTTGAACACTTTCAAAATGCAGTTTCAAGTCAGATTGAAAGTTTATGGTTTCATTGTATTTCCCCTAATTGTCACCAAGCTTGCTTATCCAACCTTGAGGTACTGGAATGTTTCTCTTAGTCCTCTCAAATATTTGTCAAAATGTCAGCATTTACTGAATATTTAATACTAATATTAATAATAATAACAGAATGAGATTTTACCCCCCTGATATCAAATCTTTTGATTATTTCTGATTCCCAAACCAGCAATGCTACAGATCACTCACCAAGTACTACCACGTTTTTGTCTTCAAATTAAAGTTAAAACTACAATCAACAAAATATATATTTTAGACTGTTTGCTATAGTAGTTTGTTTGTCATGATAAACTTGTGAAATTGAATTGGTCTTCTCTCTTCAGGTGAGGGAGTCTGTGAAAATATTGGCTGACACACAGAAACGTTTGGAGTACATTCACTCCCTCCAGGACACTATTAGCATGAACTATAGGAAGATGACTGAACAGGAAGTGACTTTGGAAGAAAAGGTCTGCAGGCATGCAAGTGAAAATGATGCAATTAATAACCACATTATAGTTGTACAACTCAGATTCTTGCATCATTTGGGAACATTACAGCTCTTTGATATCATCTCAGTTATAGCTTTTTTTACACTGCAGTGTGTGTGCTTCTCTTTGTGTTCTATATTTAGATTTTGGCCTTGTGGGATTGCTTTATTCCCCTCTTGAAGCAAGCAGATAGCTTTGTGTGTCACCGTCGTCCTTCAGTGGCTAACGCATTGGATACAATGTTCTCATTTTTGGTCTGTGACCTTAAAAACATGGTCTCTAAAGCTACATCTGGACCCTTCCTTGACCCATCCCAGAATGCAAAAGAAATGGTCTCAACACTGAACTACATGTTTGCACATGTGCACAGTCTCAGTGCAAAGCTGGAACAACTTAGTAGTAGAGGTCAAAACCTACAAGGTGAGATGGTATACATTATAGATAGAAACTATTTCTAGGCTTGAAAAAGTTACTTTTGAACATTGAGCTTTGACTAGTGATAGATTAAACATGCATGTTAAACAGGAAGTATGATGTTAAGAAGCTAAACAACAGCAAAAGAGAAAACTTTTGGTGGTTTCTGCAAAACCCTGTTGTCATGTTATGTATTACCAAAAATCCTAATCTTATCAGACTGTTATGTTTTATTGCCACCCATTAGAACATCCAATGGATTTGACCATTTTGACAAGAGATGTTGAGAAGGTCAAAGCCCGTAAAGAGTTGTGGGAGCTGATAGCTGTGTACACAGCATGGATGGAAGAATGGAAACAGCTGCTTTTCACTGAGGTAATTTCCAATGAACCTCTCTTATAAGATAAGATGATAAAATATGTTTGGCAATATGGTCATTATTTGTATGCAGTCATGGTGATGACAAATGTAGATATAATTTGTTAAAAATCTACTTGAAATCGAATCTACTTGAATCTCCTCAATTGATTGCCATATTTCATTTATTTGGTTTATTTTTCTCAAAATACATATACGCAGAGATGCATGATACCATTAATTTTTTTACACCAAGTAAAAAAAACTAAGAATATGTTTTGTGATAATCAAAAATTTACCATTGTAATTGTATTATAATGTGAATTAAACCAGCCAATGTTCCCAAATATTTTTCTGTCAGGTTGTGGTGTCACAAGCTCAGGGGGAAATTGCCAAGTGGAAGGAGCAAGCTCTATCTCTAACAAGTGTCATACCTACCCATGATGCAGTGCTGCAGGAGACTTTAGGAATCCTGGAAAGCTTAAGCCATCAGCTGGCAGCCATGGCCAAGCTGCAGAGCCCCACACTTAAACAGAAACACTGGAAAGGTATTTTCGAAAGTCAAACACTGTGCCCATACTGTAAAACACTAATGCTACCAGAAAAAAATCTAAAATGATCAAAAATACATTCTACTTGGCAGACATGGGCCTACTGTACCTCCCAGGGATGAGGGTGACGGTTGCTGAACTGATGTCTCAACAACTTAAAGTTGACCAGAAACTTATTGCCAAGGTGAGAGCAGAAGAGATTTTACATATTGGGTAGTGGGGTTGAAATATTTGCTGGTGAAAACGGGCGAAATAAACAACAAACTATCCTTATATGTTATTAACACATGATCATTTATTAATTTTTCTTATGGCACCTTTTACTCTGTCAGATATGCAGGGATGCACAAGCAGAGTGTAACATGGAGCAGACCTTCCAAAAGCTTCGACAGGGATGGGAAGCCAGACTCTTCCAGCTGGATAAATTCACTCTCCCTGTTTGGCAGCACTGTGAGCCACAGCATGGATTAACAGGGACAGAGAAACCCACAGAGGGCACAGTTTTAAATCTCCAAACTTCCAGTAAAAGCTTCTGTAATGCCGTGAGATTCAGCATCATCGGTGAGGCTGAATAACAAGCTAACATATTGATAACACAGATGTCGTCATTGTTGTAGTCATTGTGAGCGTGCTAGTTGAATTACTCTTTTGGCTCCGTCGCTCGGCGGAAATGTGTAAAAGCAATATTCTGCTTACAAGTTGCTGGGATTTGCCATGTGTTTTATCATTTAGGTCTGGAAATACCCTTTGCTGAGATAGAGAATGATGTGATGACTCTGTCCGCCATGTTGAAGTCCCCACACAGTGTGGAGTTCAGGCAGCAAATGGAAGATTGGGTGCAATCACTACGAGATCTTGGTATGGTGGATATTCAGAAAATAAAATAAAGAAAGATCATCAAGTGCAGTAACAGTATGACCATTGTATTGTCTTTTGCTTTCCCTTTCAATATTAATAGGGATGCTGCTTTATTTATTTGAAAAATACCAGAACATATGGGTCTTCCTGACCAAGATGTTCCATGAAACATCCTTCAGTGTTCAGAGAGTGGATTTGGTAAGTCAAGTCAAATATATCTAATTTTTGCAAAGCTATGAAAATGGTACATGTCAAAGCTTTACTGTAAGTTTACATGTCATATAAATGTTGATCTCTTTTTCTATATTTCATAGCTAGAGCGCTTCCAACCAGTTGATGCGACATTCAAGGAAATCATGCGCTCTATATCAAGTGACCCTCATGTGTTGAACTTTGTCCATTCTAAGAAGACTCATGACCGATTCCATGGAAATAGCCTTTGCCAGATTCTCATTGATGGTCTGTCTACAATGGAGGCTATTTCCAACCAGATGGTGGATCTCCTGGACACCATCTGTAAACAGTTTCCAAGACTCTGGCTTTTGAGTGACTGGGAAGTGATACAACTACTCTCCTTTCACCCAACACCTTTCACACTGCAATCTTTTGTATGCAAATGCTTTAAAGGAGTACGCTGGCTTGAAGTGGATTGTGAAATACCATCTAATACAAGAGATGTTAAGAGCTGTGGGGCTACATCTGAAAGCCACAAACAGATGAAGGTGCTTGGGTGTTTTGGCAGCCTCCAGGAGCACATTACTTTTCAGTCTCCTGTGGAACCAAATCTCAATGCCCTGGTTTGGCTTTCTGTCTTTGAAAAACAATTAAAGTTGACCATGGTACAGCTCATGAAACAATGTGCCGTTGTGCGAAACCAGCTTGAACCACCTACTCAAGATTTGGCATGTGATAAGAAAGTTGAAGACCCCCTGCTCCACATTGCTGATAGGAGGAAAATTGCACTACCTGTGCTGGATCTGCTATCTGAATATCCTCTTCAGTGCCTGCTGGTGGCTGAGGAGGCAGTTTGGTGCAAAGTCATTCTACAAGCTTTCAACGAATCAAGCCCAGTAAAGTTGAGCAACATAAAAGCATACAACTCTGCAAAACTGAAAAACCTTGGCCGTTCCATAAGGGATGGAGTCACAGGGGCTGAAAGAAAATCTCTGGTTTCTAAGTACACAATGATGTGCCTGCGTGCTTTAGTGCAACTTACAATGAATCATGCACAGCAGCTATCTCGACTCATGGACATACAGTGTGTACCTTTGGAGTCTTCTTTTGAGTGGCTTAGCTTGATGAAGTATCATATAAACTCAGAAGATAGGAGTCTGAAAGGCAATGATGATCCAACATGTTATGTAGATGTTTTGGGCCATCGGCTCCAATATGATTATGAGTATTTTGGTCCAGAAGATTGGGTGATGGTGCATACTCCGTCCACAGATCGGGCGATGCTGGGGATTCTCCTTGCTCTTACAAGCTACAGATGTGGGTTGGTGAGTGGACCTTGCATGTCTGGAAAGAAAAAGACTGTGATCCAGTTAGGAAAAGCGCTGGGGCGACAGGTTGTCAATATACAGTGCTGGCCAAGCATGAGACCCAGTGTTGTTCAGCGGATGCTGTTGGGTGCCCTCCAGACTGGAGCATGGCTTCTGCTGGACTCTGTGGACTTACTAACACAAGGGATCCTGTCATTACTAGAGCAGCATCTAGTAGACATTCACCAATACTTCTCTGAGTTATCAAGAACTAAGACTCAGAGAGTGAACGAGGAGGCAAAGGCCAGGACGGCTGATGGGGTCACAGGTTGCAAAAACATTGTTGATTCAGAATGCCATATGGTACTTGCAGGAAAAAGCATTTCTGCCAGCCTCAGCTATGGATGTGTTCTCATCTCATCCAAAGGGTATAAATCTGAGGTTCCAGAGAGTCTGCGATGTGCAACCAGACCAATTGCGTTAACCCGTCCAGATTACAGGATCATTGCAGAAGTAATGCTGACTTCCATTGGTTTCTCAGAGGCCATGTCTTTAAGTCGACATCTGGTGACTCTCATCAGCCTGGCCAAGGATTCCCTCTGTCTGCCTGATTTCATCACTGATGACCAGAGCTGCTATCTTGTTGTCTTGGAAAAGATCATCTCCGCCTCTGAAATACACTTACAACAAAGTGTAAGGGAACGTCAAATTTCAGATGAGGCTAAAGGATCGGCTGCAGAGAAAAATGTGACTGCCAGAGTTGTTGAAAAGGATAGAAAAGGAACTGAAAAGCCTTCCAGGCCGCGCAGGTCACATTTGTCAGTTGTACAGGGATTAATGGAGGAGACAGCCATTGTCAAAGCGATTCTTTCTGTCTTATTACCTTCTTTTTATGAGCACAAGAAAGCCTCACAGTTCTACATCATTTTCAAGGAGACATTCCCTATAGCATGCCAGTTTCCTCTCTTCCAGCAATACATTGAGGAAGAAAAAAATAACCAACTTAAAGATGCAGTTACAGAAGAGTTAAAAAGGAAACACTTTCACTCTGACCCCGAAATAATTTGCAGTGCTCTTACACTCTACCAGACCATGAAATTCTCTCAGGCAGTTATGCTTTTAGGCCCCTCAGGTTGTGGAAAGACAACCTGTTACTGTGCTCTAGCTGAAGCACTCAATTGTCTGGCTGCTAAGGCAGTGGAATATGTGTCTGAAAATGACAGTATGATTAAAGGAGATACCCCACAGGCAGAGCCACAGATCTCTGCTTCAACCTGGAAGTCTGTTGACACTATAGTCTTATTTCCTAACGCCATGTCGCATGAAGAGGTTTTTGGCTGCTTCTCTGAAAAGAGTGGATGGCAAGATGGAGCCGTTGCAAAGGTGCTGAGGGATGTAGAACGACGTGAACCAAGAAGTTCTACAATCTGCAACAAGAAAAGCAATCAGACCCCAATAATGAAATGGCTGGTAATGGATGGGAATCCTGTGGGGCAGCCCGGCTGGTTTGATTACTTAACCACACTGTGCAGTACTGAGGACCCATTTCTGTGTCTGTCATCAGGTGAAATACTGCCATCCCAATCACACTTTAAGCTACTTATGGAAATCACTGACCTACGTGATGCAAGCCCCTCTGCAGTGACCCGCTGCAGCCTTGTTTATTTCACAGGTACTGATCTGTGGAAGTCTGTGTGGAAGAGTGAATTGGATGCTTTCTCTTTTGAACACAAACTGGATCAAGGAACCTTGAAAATGTGGAATCGTCTGGCTGAAGATATTTTCTCCAGCACTCTCAGATTGCTTAGGCAAAAGGCTTTAACCTCTGCAATCCATGGTGAAGAAGGATCTTTTAAAAGCCTCATGTATGGAATGCAAGAAATCATGTCATTTGTTCGGATCCTGCGTGCCCTGCTACAACATTTTGGGAAGGAAGTGGAAAAAACTGAGGGAATACCACAAATACACAAAAGAGGTATAACCAGTACTCATGTACATACAGTATAACCTTGTAAACATACAGACTATTTAAGGTAGTGACTTTTACTAATAATGCATCACTTATTCTCCCACCAGATATAACTCTACACCAAACTGGCACAGCAGGCAAAGATTCCCACACTAAACAAAACCTGTTGACCAAGAAGCTTTTTCTGGTGGCTTATATTTGGGGATTTAGTGGACATCTGCATCCTCGGTAAGGAAATCTTAATGGAACTTATATTCACATATATTTACATATCTAGTCACTTATTTTTTCAATGACCCATTTTCTTTGTATATTTTATGTTTTTACTTCAGCCACTGGCCACAGTTCGACTTGCTAGCCCGTCAAGTGCTTTTTAACTGCCGGTACAAAATTGTGGTCCCAGATGAAGAGAGTGTGTTTGATCACTTTTTTAACATTGACAGCAAGATATACCCCAAGAACACACTGCTGACAAATTCCATCACTCCCAAGGTTTGTCCTGAACATTCTGTATAGTGTGGTGAAAGTACATACATGTTGTGATTACTGAATCTAAACATTTTAACTAACTGTCTTAAATCTATTTACATAGTATAGGAAATATACCTATCTCCTGAACCTCATGCTGGAGGCAAACCAGCCAGTCTTGCTCGCAGGAGAGCCCGGTTCTGGAAAAACCACTCTGTGCAAAACTTTGCTGAGTTTTGACAAACCACATATTAGCCTACCAGCCAGTCCACTCCTGAGCTCCAGAGCCCTGCGCACTATACTGACTAATATCAGCTGCCAGAAGAACTGTAAAGATACTGTGGGTTTCGTGCCAAAACAGCCGGGACTGCTTCTTTTTGTGGACGATTTGCATGAAGCTCCCTGTGGTGAGTAAAAACGTGTACCTTATGGACAACTAATACGATTAAATTTGAATCAGATTTTCCACTGGGTGAAGCTTTATAAAGTTAATATTTCTATCGTTCCTGTTGATAGATGTCTTTGGGAAGATGTCAACGCCTCTAGAGACACTACGCCAGAGTATTTCAAAGGGACAGATTCTAACATTTGATACCTATAACTTCAAGTTATTGAGTTCTGCAACCATCAGCTACATGGCTACCTGTGTCTTTGGATTGGGCAATCACCACAGTAATGTGATATCCTCCAGGCTCTCACGCCTGTTCTCCGTCATTGTGCTCCCTAGCCTATCCATGGACGTGATATTGTCTATCCATTCTCCTCGGCTAAAAATCTGGCTCAAAGAAATTCCACTTAAGCAGAGTGGTGAGGATATGGCATGTTGTATCATCACTGCAACTAAAAATCTGTATCATGCAGTATGTGACCAATTCCAGCCGACTGTGCAAAGGCCCCATTTTGTATTTTCCCATCATGACCTTCAGAATGTGTTTTTGGGCATGTGCCTATGGCAGCCGAACATCCCAAACACAGGGACAATGCAGAAAAAGGAGAATTCACTACCAAGCTTTTCTCCAGTCCTGCCAGGGCCTGCAGCATCAGTTCTTAACATAGCACATCTCTGGATGCATGAGTGCATGCGTACGTTCAGTGATAGGCTGTGCTCAGAGGATGAAAGAAAAACTCTTGTGTCACTCATAGCCAAGACAGCAACATCCCACTATGGCATTAGATTGGTTGATGAAGCCCAGCCTGTCAGTTTAGATGATATTCACACATTACCAATGGACACACCAGGTACCCGTAATCCAATAGGTCAGAGTCTAGATACACCAAATGTGCCTCAAGAGGCAAAACCAGCTGGCCCATCAGTCCTGAAGAAGGGCCATACGTTGAGTGAACCATCCCTTCTGTCTGAAAACAATCACTCAGAAGAGGCAAGCCTAAAAACTCACCCTCTGCAACCTCAGATTCTTCAACATATGGAGGACATAATGACTAAGCTTGTATATGGCCCTGAGCTCTCTGAGGCCCTGAACTCAATGAATCAGCAGCACAATTTTAAATGGAGCTGTTCTTATCAGGACAGAGACATTGATGCACTACTGCAGGAGCTGTGTGCACTCATCGACAGAAGAGATGAAGACAAAGGACAGAGAGTTGATAATGACTACATTACAACCAGATACATTATACACAGACAGAGGGTGAGTCAGCTGTTACATATCCTCAGGGCGTTGCTCATACCTGGAGGTCATGGAGTGCTGATTGGCTCAGACAGAGGCACAGGCCGTAAAACCAATGTGCTTTTAGCTGCCTATCTAACGGGCTACCAGTTGGTGGAAGTGCATCCTGGTAATGAGAATAAGTTGCATGAAATCCTAAAAGAAGCTGGGAATCAAACTAGAGTGGATGGAGTTAATGTCATCATACTGGTCCATGAAGAAATTAGCCAGTCCGTCAGAGAAGAACTATTAGTGGCGATGGACCACAGAACCTACCCAGGGCTCTACACAGATGAGGAGTTGAGAAATCTTGTTTCTAGAGTGACTCATTTGAAAAACTCAAGAAGATACCTTATGGACAGTTGGATGTTTGAGAAGTAAGAGGAAAATACCTAATTAATCTATTAGTCCAGTGTATGTTATGCTAATGCACGTTTGGTGTGTGTATTCATCACTATATGAATTTGTACTGTAGTAGTACTGAAGATGATTGTGATGTAACATCAATTACAAGAATGGACTTATAAGAAAATTATCTACTTATAGTAAATATTTGGAAAAAGAAAATGTGAGTACATTGTAAATCATATCCGTTCTGTTTCTCTTAATATAGGCACTTGAGCCAAATCCACAGAAATGTACACGTGTTCCTGTTGCTTCCCTTCACCATGTCAGACAGCAGTGAGACACCTGCCAACAATGGAACTGTAAATAATTTTTTTTTTTGAATTACTGAACGTTTGTACCTATATTCCATAACAAAACATAAGCTGTACTTTTGACCTGTGAGGTGGAGAAATCAGTGCAGGCCCAACTTGTCCTTTTGCATTTGATACTTCCATTAGGGCACAGGACCCTTTGTACCTAAACTCTCACATCATAGTTGAGTAATTGAGGTCCACATTCCAAATGTAGCCCATGTCATTGAGTTTACAAAGTCCTAACTTTAATCTGGACCATGTGGACTCTATTCTGATGTGACATTTGGGGTGGAAAGGGCTCTGTATAGGAAGTGCAGGTTGTGCCATTAAGTATGTTACATTTCTAATGTAATTTTAAATTGTAGACCTAAATGGATTACTTTTTATCCTTTGTGATGTAGGCACAATTGACCAAGGCCCTGAGCTTCAGTTGCTGTGTGGAGGTGTACCAGCTGTGGTCCAACCAATCTTTAGTTGAAGTTGCTGCTCAATGCCTCACAACCAGTCCCCACGAAAGTGAGTCACACCACCAAAGTCAGTCTATTCTCACTTCATTTTTTTACCACTTTGTGTTATTTCCATGCTGTACAAAGACTTATCCTTTTTCCTTTTCTTTTTATTTAGTGGAGAGAGAAGGCTCAGAGGCCAGCTTGTCTGTGGCTATGGCAGGAATACATCAATCTGCATGTCAGTATGCTTCTGTCCTTCTAAGAACTCAGCCTTTCAGCCCTCAGACTTATATGGAGTTTATTGCCCACTTTGGTTACCTCAGCCACCATCTGCACAAGCAACAGCAGAGTCAAGCTAACAGGTAGTTGTGTAGAATTGTTTTTTTTTTCCTCCTTGTGTCTCCAGTATTTAATGTGCTGCTGTGCATATACCAATACTTAAGTGTTTTTTCTACTTGAGCTAGCTTTATCTGATAAACTGACCCTAAACTGTACAATACTAACAATAAACAAAAATACAGCTGTATTACAAACAACATCCTGAATGATATCTGACACAGTTGCAACAAAAATTAAACATAGCAACCTTCACAAAGGTTGCATTTGTTGCTGTTTAATTGGATTGCAGTAGATTGTACAGGTTTAAATGATATTTTCTTGACAACCGATTATGCTTTTATTAAATATTAACAGAAATGCTGATCTAATACTGTATTTTTTCAGAGTTGCCACTCTTCTGACTCATTTGGATGTCATGAACAACACAGCTGGGCAGTATAAACAGCAGTTAATAAGACTGCAAGAGAAGGTTGCTGAGACACAGCAGGTAATGTAGAGCAATTCAGCATATGCAGTTCAAGTGGGATCAATATTCTGTATAAGGTTGCAGCCATATCGACCGCCTCAATTTTCATACCAGAAGAGATCATTTTTCACCACAGTCAAAAAATTATTTAAACAACCTTGTAAGCAATATATTCAGTGCACTTAAGAGGCTTCTGGAGGCTGGAAAACATACTGCCCACCAGGGAAAATATGGTTTATTCATTTTATACTGACAAATGTTAAAATCACCCTACACACCTCATTTAATATTGCAGTTTGTATATTCAGTAATATTTACCTTGCAGCACAACATTTTTTGTGAAAATTACCAATTTAGATATCTGCATAAATGGTGTGTTCCTTTCTTCTCCATCCTGCAGCGTGAGAAGGAGCTCCTCAGAGCTGTAGATTATCATAGGAGCCTGCTCGTGGACGCCCAGGAGACATGTGTAGTAAAGGAGAACGAGCTGTATAATCTCGAAGAGCAAATAAATCATGCTCAGAAACAGGTGAAAAGATTTCCTGTTTTATTCAAATCTGCATTCAAATTCATATAAATAACATAAGAAGCACAACACATTTGTGTGTTTGTCGGTCAAATCCCTCTCTAACAGCTTGAGCATGTAATAGAAGTGTCACAGAAAAGCAACTTACTGTTTTAAATATTTTTTCCAGGTGAGACCTGTGTTCCTGTCAGGCCTCAAGGTTCTTAATTGCCTGAATCCATCTGACCTGGAGGAGGTGCGCCACTACAGAGATCCACCTGATGGAGTGGTGAAAATCATGGACGCTATTTGTTTGCTGTTTAATCGTCCACCAGGCTGGGAGAGTGCTAAACAGCTTCTTGGACAAGCCAACTTTTTCCAGGTGTGTGGAAAAAATATTTATATTGGAAAAAACTTCTTTTTTTAATTATAAGAATTATACAGTTGTGTCATACATACGTTTATAATGGTCCAAATGCTCTGCATATAGTGGCATAAGAGGCTGTTTTGGGATTACTTTCTTGCTAATATCTCCTATAGGAGTTGGAGTTTTTTGACCGCCACATTCTGACAAATGAGCAGCTACAGCAGCTCGGCCAGATTGTTCACAGTCCCCAGTTTGTTCCAGAATCTGTGCGAGAGGTGAGCAAAGCCTGTGAGTCCCTGTGTCGATGGGTCCAGGCTGTGTATGAGTGCTGCTGTATACAACACCAACTGTTGGTCAAGCAGCAATTGGAGCTGCTGGTCAAAGAGGCACGATGTCAACTGCACCTGGCCAAGCAGGACAAGGAAGATGCATATTATTGTCTAGAAGATGTTAAGCTTCAGCTGGAGTTGGCACAAAAAGATCTGGAGGAGCAACTGCTGGAGCTGCACACAGCTGAGAGCTCAGAAAGAGAAGCTATTACAGCTGCAGGACAGTTGGAGAGACATGTCAAAAGCTGGAGGGCCGCTGCTGAGGTAACAGAATTTGCAAATATACTGTACATATCACTTAAACATGCCACTTAATGTGTTATGTTTTGTATTCTTTTTTATTTAAATTATTATGATTTTCTTTATTTTCTCTTCAGGAGGCAGAATTAAATAACCAAACCTTACTAGGAGATGCCCTTCTCCTCGCTGCAACCATCTCTTATTTAGGTCCCTTTGGACCTGATATCCGCACAGAACTGCTGAGCAAGTGGACGGCTCTATGTCAGACAGGAAGCATCAACATAAACCCAGACGACCCCAGAACCTCCCTGTTGACACACACTGACGTGTCACCTTCTTACCCCCTTCTCGGTTTTCCCATCCTTGTGTCTGAGAGGCTGCAGCGGCCTCTGGGTCGGGCATTAGGTACGCTCCAGGATACTCCATCTGCCAGAATGGTTGTAAAGCTGCTGCTGTGGGGTTGCAGGAGTGCCTGGGTTCAACGCTGGCCTTTACTGGCAGACACCCAGCTACATCTAGACATAAGCTCTCAAAGCTGGCTCATCACAGGTAGGTCCTTCGATTTGGAAAACATCTGTGCTGGGACTTTCCCATTGTCGGACCTTGTGTCATCTAACCCCCCGACATCCTAGGCTTGTTTTCATAATTACATCATATCCTGTAGCATTGGTGATGAGAGTCCATTTCTTTACATTAAAGGAGTTCTTTGCCGATTTTCAACCAGCTTTCTATCATTACACTGTGGGTAGTATATGCAAATGGATGTTTAACTTTCCTCCCTGTTGCCTGCACCCAGAGTTCCCTGCTCATTTCCCTGCCAGCTAAAGTTCACCAGATGATGACTTTGGCCAGCTCTGGGGCTGGTATTCCAACTACAGATTGTACATCTGCATTTTCTATATTTTGTAAATACATTTTGTATGCATATTGAACCGGCTGGCAAATAAACAGGGAGCTGTGGATGTAGGTAATGTGGATGAAAGTTAAACGTTGTTCATTTGCATCCACTACCCACATTGTAGTGATACAATGCTGGCTGAAAATTGGCAAAGTACTCCTTTAAGGCTACCACAAATCAATTAACCTTTTAGTCTATGAAATAAACAAGCAACAAAACCATGTCCTCAGAAAATACATGTAACAAATATATATCACAGTTTTTTACCCTCTTTATTTGTATTGAAAAGCCCAATACAAAGCCCATGTGAATTGTAAATTGTATTGAAAAACCTAAAACCAGTCAAATAAGTATTTTTCTCTGCAGGAGAAAATGCCAAGCTTGAGGAGGAGGCAGAGTGTGGAATGGTGGTTTGTGCTGATGATCCAGAGCTGCTGGACAAGCTGGACCAGGCTGCAGAGAAAGGTGAATTAGGGGATGTTACACAAATGAAAAATATCATAATTTGGTACCAGATATAGTGCAATTTCTAAGTTACAGTGTCAGCCATAACACATTCTTACCTTTCGTTTCACAGGTTTAAGAGTCCTGGTTACACACATGGAACGTGCGATTCCCAGTCCACAGTTGCTGGCCAGATTGGCACGCTCTGCTGGATGTCGCCGTCCAGGATTAAAGCAGCGTGTTCAGCCGACCCACCCTGAATTCTGCCTTTTCCTCAGCACCCATCTCCCTGTTCAACTGCTTAGCAGTGGTAAGAAGGATTTTTAGAGTCAATTCTGTGCAGGGATATGCTCTGTTAAAGTCGCTTACTTGGCATTTTTGTTGCAACAGAAGTGGAGGATTTATCATCTCAGTACAATAGATATTTGTATTGGTAATTGGCTAAAGTTGTAACTGCTACAGCGATAACTTTTCACAGATCTTAATGACATTGACAGTATTAAGAAAGTAATGACATTGACATCTTCCAACACATCTAGAAGTGGCCCACTAGGTATTCTTGCTTTTGTTCCTTAGAGATCCATCCATCCATCTTGGCTGAGGTGTGTGTGGTTGACCTCTCTCTGAGCTCAGAAGAGATCCAGGAGCTGATGCTGACACAGCTGCTGCAGTCTGAGTGTAAAAACCTGCTGATTCAACACTTGCGGCTCCAGAATGACAAACAGTTGCTGCAGGAGAAACTGGTCACAGAAGAGGTGACGAGGCCACCATTTACAATCATATCGCACAAATACTGTTTCTGTGTGGGACATTTGGATATCATCATTTAAATTCTCTCTGCAGTTGGACTATTGATCTGGCTGATCTGTCGGGCTCAAATGATTATTGGTCAATCAATTTCCAGACTTGAATCTTATAATCTATGTTGTGCCCACGAGCTGTAGTCTTTGCATGTTTTTATTATATACATTAGATTGTAGACTATGTTAACCTTATTACCTGGACTGCAGTTGTAATGGAATCCATGTGGACTCTTAACATGATGTGTTGGTTGTGGCAAGGATACTGTACACTAGCTGGGTGCAGTCCTTCTATACAAAATCTGACATGATAGATGATAATGTAATTATCTGCTGTTGTTTGTAGATGCTGTACATCAGTTGACTGTACACAATCTTGTTTTAGGATGCTCTGATGGACTACATCCTGCAGTCTAACACCTCACTGCTGCGGGACTCTAATTTTCTCCGCCGCATGGCTGTTTGTCAAGAAGCAATGAACAAACTGCAGGAAGAAATCCAGCAGCTGAGTGAGGAGCTGGAGTACCACGAGTCCCTGCTGGCTGCGCCCCGACAATTAATGAGGCTGGCTGCTGCCCTCTACCAGGCTCTGCAGGAGGTGTCCCGTCTTTCTCCTGCCTACTACTTTTCCCTACATGGTTTCATCACAGTTATGCAAGAGGCCTTCATTGTGAAGGGCAGGCCATTAGTGTCATATGCCATTGGGAGAGTGCCAGCGGGCATAATACCAGAGGTTACAAACCGGATGGTTACCCAGCTGTTGGTCCAATACAGGCCTTTTCTCATCAAGAGCCATGTCGCTGTTCTGAAGCTGCTTCTGTCTTTGGCTCTGCTCCAACACAACCAGCTCTGCTCTGAGGCTGAGAGGGTGGCTTTCCTTAGGGGCCTTCAAGACATAGAACATCCTGTCACTAAAGTAAAACCCTGTTCCTCTCCTCCCACTGTCTCACAGTCCACTAGTGCTCTGCCCAGCTGGATAACCCCTCTTATCCACCCAGAGCTCCTCCGCTTGGAGAAGATCCCGGTCTTCAGAGGGTTGATTGCCTCTCTCTCCACTTGCCCCACACAGTGGCAGGAGTACCTGCACTTCCCTTCTTCTACTGTAGCAGGAGCTGTTCCCTGTCGGTCTCACTCCCATCTATCCTTGCTACAGCGGGCTCTCCTATGGAAGACCATGCTCCCGAACTGTCTGGAGGGAGTTGCTGAGGCCTTGGCCGCCTACGATCTCTGCCTGCCTGGACAGACAGCAGGGACTGAGGCCCCTCACACGGGGAACCCAAAGGCCCTCTCACGATATCTTGTCAAACATGATGGACCCATCATCCTTACATTGCCCAGTCGAAGAGGAGATAAGTGGACAAGCATTCAGCCTCTTCACTTAATTAACAAATTGGCCCACTGTGTAGAAACAAAGGAGGTAACACACACTGTTTCATTCAAGTTAATAGCTGTAACTAATGTACATGAATGCAGTGCTTGATGTTTTTCTTAATGAATATGTTGTAGGTTCAGGTGAAAGTCATTTCTTTTGGGGCTCTGTGTGAAAGAGAGGTCATTCTCTTAATGCTGGACAAAGCTGTCAGTGACGGCCACTGGTTGGTTTTTAACAACTGCCATCTGTTGGAACAATGGGATGATAAAGTAGTGGCTCACCTCAGCCAGTTGATCTCCTCTTTCAGAGGTAGGTGGTCCATCATGAATCAATTTAAATTGCATTTGTGTCATTCATTATCATTAGCAAATGTCTTTTGATTTATGAACCTGCATCTCTGCCTACTTGCGTGCCCACCTACCTATCGCACAGAGAAGCGATGCCTGATTCACCCGTGCTTCCGATTGTGGTTTATAACCCAGGAATATGCCTCAAGCCTCATACCAGGTAAAACTATTATATTGCCATAATTGCTCCATCCAAATCTTTTTGAGGTCAGTTACCATGGCTGCAGTCCAAGGCATGAACCAGTCTTTCTTTCTAATCTAGTCTAAGCACGACATTCCTCAAACAGTACACAGTCACAGAAATATGGTGTGCATTTACAACATAAAGTATACTATTTTTATATTCACTAATGAATTTATGATTCCTAAGTGATATAATTTATTGCCTCAAGTAAAACAGTAACCTCTGTTTGTCTTGGTTTTGCTTCAGTTGTAATAATGCTTATGATTGATTATGATGATTTCTATTTTTATTTTTAAACAGGCACAGTTCGAATGCATGCCCTGTCTCTGGTCTGTGACTCTCCCTGGGATCTGAAGGAGGAGCTGAGCTGTTCCTTCCAACAGGTGGTGTCCATCATAGAGTGTCAGTCACTGTCGGGTGTCACAGCGGACAGCATGGAGCTCCTCCTCCGCTGTGCCATCTTCCACTCTGTGTTACTGCAGAGACAGGCCTATACATTCTTAGGCCAAGGGAGAATCTACAATTGGTGAGGAAATGGGCCTACATAATGTATACTGCAGTTATTATGCAGCAGAGGTGTTGTCTCATCGTCTTATCCATTTAGAGTGAAACAAAGTGTCTCAGTATTTTAAAACCGATGGGGGATATATCATGATGGACTAAGACTTTATGCTTGTGCATGTGGATTGTTTCTGTTTCGAAGGAGTCAGGAAGACCTCCTGGCTTTGATGGATGCACACATTTGCATTGCTAGTCTCTGCCATGACAAGAATAAGGCTTTGCAGTATTTAGCAGGTGAGGCAGCATTAACAGATTAAACTGCCCCCCTAGTTGAGTTTCTGTATGCTTTAACCTTGTTGTACTTTTCATTCATAGTTAATATAGTGCATGGCGGCCATGTACTGGACTCTGCAGATTTGGAAGTTGTGGAGAGCGTGGCCAAGACATGCCTCAGCAGCGAGTCACCTCCCTCTGGCAGAGGACCACACATCCTCTCAAATATTATAGATCCTGGCCACTTCGGTAACCAGACAACTTTCTAATAGTACTGTGTTTTCCATAGTATACATCTAACTGGTGATACGTGGAAATGGATCATGCAAAGATTTTTTTTATTTATTCTTACATTTTAAACATTGAGCTGAAGCCTTTATGCAGAGTAAGTTACGTGATTACTGCTTCAAGATTAGGTTACATTTCTAAATCAACATTATAACAAGTATCATAGAGCATTAGAGTCACAGTGGGTGTTTCTTTCAACTATTCTGTGTAAGTACAATGTATTTATTGTGGCTATATTTCATATCCTCAGATTTGTCAGGGCTATTGCAGATTTTGGATCAGGGTCTTCAGGATTCACTGGACACCAATGACCCCCTTGTGCTGGGCTTCAGCGCGGATGTGGCAGCTGAGATAATAAAGATCAATAGCCACAATTTGAACATATTACTGCAGGCCTCCCAGACTCCTCAAGGAACAGGGAGGAGTTTCTACACCCAGCCAAAGCAGCCCGCCACACTGCCATCCTACAGCCACGCTAAAGACAGACTGCAGGCGCTGAAGAGTTACCTCGCACACAAAAATGACAGCACAGTTACAAATGCAGGAGCTGTTTCTCACAGTCCCCTGCGTGACTTCCTCCAGGCTGAGTGGGATGATCTCATTGATTTGGTGTCCTCGCTCCTCTCACAGCTCCAGCAGCCTGTTCAATACAGCACGTCGACCTTTGCTTCCCTCCTCAAGCTCACTGACTTTTCTCACTTTGAGAGGAGGGCCGAGCTCCTCAGTGCTTATCTCCGGCACCACAACACTTCAGATCCACCCGGTGCCTATCGACTATCTGCTTTCAAAAATTCCAGAGGGTTTCTGGTGGCAGTCATGAGAGAGGCTGCTCAAGTAAATCGCAAATCTATCAGTGATATATATCTACATTTTCAGGTAACTCAAACAAATAAAGAAATCCTACTAACGTGGCCTTTTAATTTTGGAACGCAGTGGATGAACATTGTTGGTTTCCTACTATTGCTCAAACTGTTAGCAGGTGCTGCAGGTTGATAACTTATATTGTTCTCTTTCCTCTAGGTTCTGAGTGATAGTACATACCCAGCCTCACTTCCCCTGGAGGCTGTGTATTTGTGTGGCCTTGAGCTGAGAGGGGCATCATGGGATACACAGCTAGGAGCCCTACAGGACACAGTCTCTCTGCAGCCATGCTCACTGCCCCTTGTTTGTGTCAAGGCTCAAGTCAGGAGCACAAGTACTGCCCGAGATACCTTCCCCTGTAAAAGTTCACTTTTAAAGGATGCCAGCAATGTCCAGGTTGCACAAGCTTCTTCACAAGCGTCGATTGCCCCTCAGTTACCACTCTATCACTGCCCGCTCTATATCGACGGAGAGCAAGAGAGTGGAAACTTGGGACTGGCAGACGTTAACATTATCGCTACGTTTCCCCTTCATGCCAAGTTTAATCCTGTGTTGTGTAGTTTGAGAAGGGTGAGGCTAGTGAGTATGCTGTGATTAAACCAACTTGGTATTACCTGCTGTGATGCACCAGACGGACACTCAGAGGCTTTTAATGCATAAACATCTTATCTGGATTGATAAGATTGATACTCATACTACATCAGAAATCTTGTAAATGTATTTGTCATTAGGACTACTGTTACATAAATGTATGTCTTTCTGTTATGATGTAATGCCTCTGTATACTTTACATTTTGTGATGTTTTGAATTTTGTTTTTCATTAAAAGTTTTACACAATGTCATAATGGCAATCTATGGCATTTTGTATGATCCAGCAGACTCAACTAGCACTGCTGTAACCACACCCAACAGTGATGTCATGATGTACTGACACACGCTGTGGTACACTTCTATACCATATCTGGTTTCCAGCTGGTGTTCATTTCTTTTGAAAATTGTTTAAATGTTTATGTATATACACTAAAATGCCCTCAAATACATCTGTAGTTATCCTCAGGTCTGGGGTGTTCAGTGTATCAGTGTTGGCATATTGTGTTACATAATTACAGATTATATGTGTAAATAGCTGTTTGTCCATATTTATACAGCAAAAACATTGCAAATATATTAATAATAAATTAACAAATACAAATTTTGTGTTTTGTAAATATTACAATGGTTTATATCAGAACATTTACTGTATTGTAGATTTGCATAGCTGGTAAACAATACAATAAATAGTATTCATTACTTAAATATTTAATTTTATGGAATATGTGTTGGTCACAACAAAACTATTTTCGAATGAATGTTTGATAGACGGTATGCACTGCATCAGGAATATTTACTGCAGAAATCTCGACAGAGGAGGTGTGAACTGTTGACAACCAAATTGCTTTTTCTCCTCTAGGTAACATGGACAGGCACCATTATGAAACTTTTGAGAAGTTTGGCAACAATACATTCCTACTACACCTTGACAATGGGAGGGCGTGAGTATTGCTAGTGTGTGTGTGTGTGTCTCTATGCTAATATTCTTTTTTGTAGGTTTTTTGGTTGCTTGGGTTGTTATTGTGATGTGGCTTGACTGACTCCATGTCTGTTCTCAAGCAGATTTGGGCGTCACTCCAAAGATGAGCCTTCTATCTTAGCTCCACTACAACAGTGTTGCAGGTACAAACAAGAATGTGATTAAATGTGGTGAAATCTCTTTATAATTGTCCTTGTGTACTGCAGTTATTTAATTTAGTCTTCAGTTGGAATAGTATTTAATTTAGCAAAATTGAGGTTAATCCAGTTTTGTCCAACACTTTTGCTTCAACTATGTTATTATACATACAAGACAGTATCACAGTAATATCACAACACAACAATCATGAAGAAGCTCTCTGGCTTCAAGGTGTGCATGGAAACACCCATCATTTAAAAATACAAATCTCTGCTGTAACCAGCTCTTCCTATTTTCTTTTCTTCTCTGTTATACATTCCTCCCTAATCACCCCACCCTGTCCTTTCTTTCACACCTCTCTCTATAATTTTGCTATTTCTCTAGAATCCGTCGCTCCACCTGGCTACGCCTGCGCCTGCTGTCTCTGCCACAGTATCGTCTCAGTGATGTCATGAGGGCCTCGCTCTCCCAGGATCCCCTTCACGGTGTCGCTCCACTGCTGTCGGAGCCCCACCTCGCTGCTCTCGATCGGCGCTTGAAAACTGTTCTTGAGACTGTAAGTCGTTGCCAAAAGAGACTAAGTGAAAAGGTCATCTATGACGACATTACCCTCACTTGAAAGACACGCTCACACCGGCTGTGTAGGGCAAGTCTGTGCCTCCCTTATGTTATGATATTGATGTATAAGATTACATTTCACACTAGCACATTCAAAATGGTGCCAGCAGTTACATTAATGTCATAATTAAAGTCATAAGGACTTTAATGGTGTCTTGACATATTCCCAGTTACAGCACAACAGGTTTTATAAACAGGACAAAACATGAAAAAGGAGTATTAAAAATGTTTAAAGTTCAAATGAGATGAGAACAAAATTGGAATGTTACAAGTCTGTTACAGGTTTGTGTCTGTGTGTAGTAATGGAGGGGATTTGTGACTACATGTTTGAGATGCAGGTTAGTTTGACTGCTGACAAACAGTAATAATGTGTTGGTGTTCTGTGACAATAATAATTTCCCCCAATATTAATATGACCTGGACTTATCTGTTTCAAAGGCGGCTTACAGTCAATGTCAAATGTAAATCTTTCACTTAAATCCACATTAGATTCTTTCCCATGCAAACAGTACTATGTACAGTTTACAGCAAAACTTGGTATTGTCCTTATTTCCTTTATGGTTTTTTTCCCAGTATATATTTCCAAATTATTTTCTCCATATTTTAAATACATTTTGCATTGTGACCCTTTTCAATATATTTAAATAAACTTGTTATTGATACTGACAATGTTATGTATGAAGTTGTGATTGATTCATCATACTCAAATACAACGTTTTATATGAAAAACGTAAAAATGTTGCTTCTAGAGCTTCTAGTGGAGTTAACTTCTTGTGTAGTTCAACTGCAATATAAAGTACAAAACATCAGAAGCACCCTCTAAATTTTGAAACGCACCTTCTGATTCTTTAATGCCCATGTGAATTGTTTCTCTCTGTGACTGGCAACTTGCATCTGGATTCAACATATTGGTCAGTTGATGGACAGGTGATCCTTATATTATTTTCATGTACTTGGTGTGAGACAGGTTCACAGTTTATAGCTCATAGATGTTCTATACAGTATGTGAGTCTTATGTACCTGTATGTGTGACTGACTGAGATATTTCCTCTTAGTGTTGGAAGCATTCAAGAGCAGGTGTTCCTTATAGTTTATGGAGTTATGTCTTTGTATCTAACTTTATATGAGTACTTCATATGTATCTTTTTGAAGGCAGAAGTTTGTTTCAGCAAAGTTGAGGTCCTCCCTTAGGTGTGAGTGTACGTCACAGGTAGTCGGTCAGCTGGCTGTCCTCCTTCTCCTTTCCTTTCAGGGCTTTAATCAATAATTTACCTGGCCCAGTCATATCGATGGCACCTACTCTCTTTTCTCTTCCCCTCACTCGCTTGCTCGTTCTTTCCACGAAAACTGTTGATGACAAGGGGGTAAAAGAGCTCTTTAACGAATGACAGAAAAAGGTAGAGAGGGAGGAAAGTACTATCACTCTATCAGACAGGTGTTATCGGTCTTTGGAGCAACAGCAGGAACAGCGGCCCTGCAGAGAAGGTGACTTTCACTGCCTTAAGACACTGATACACCAGGGATAAGAAACGCCTGAGGAAACTTCTTCAGAAGTTTGAATGGGAATACAGACTCTTTACAGAAGTTTGTTCTGGCTCTGACGTTAGTTTTTTTTAGGCTTTTTCTTGGTTCGAAGTTCACATTGTCTTTAAAATTGGTCACTATGTCGGGAGCCACCAGTGACCAGCTGCACAGATCAACTTTAACCGTCTATTTGGTGAGTTTATATTGTCTCCTTGTTCTTTACTTTTGGTTTCTGTTCACGGTGTGGACACATGGGCTGTAATGCAGTATTTCAATAGGAGGAAGAACTACAGTGTGATGTTTGTTTAATCAAGGCCTGCATGGAGTGACTTGGGCGAGTATCTATCAGATTTAAAATTCCAGTGTGTTTAGTGATAAATTAAGTAAACTGTTTATTTTGGTGTGTCGGTTTGCATGTATTTCTCTTTGTGTGTGTGTGTGTGTGTGTATTTCACAGAACCTGATGGAGCACTTCAATCCTGGCCTCCAGAAGCTTGTTGCCCTAGGAAACAGCTATGTCAAAGCTTTCCAAGGTGAGTGAGTGTTTGAGTGTCTGGTGGGTAGATGTGTGTCAATTCAAGTCAGTTTTATTTATATAGCGCCAAATCACAACAGAAGTTATCTCAGGACACTTTTCATATAAAGTAGTCCAGACTGTATTCTTTAAAATGTGTGGGTGATTAAATGAGCGTGCACACGTGCTGGTGTATGAGACAGACACAGACATTTTCTAAAAGTTATTTTGATTATTTTAATTTACACTTTTATCTTTCATTTTTAATTGTCAGTTTACACACATAAATATGTTATTTGAAAGTATACAGAAGTACATATATTGTTGTAACTGATTTTGCCTTTTGGTTTTGCATATGTGCAATATGCATATTAAATGCATGTTGTGCTTTTTGATGTTTGATAAATAACGGTGTTTTGTAATCCCATGTGGGATGGGAATATGTTTGGCATGTCACAGAAATAAAAACTAACTACACTTAATATGCAAAATATGTAATACACAATCAAATTTTAATTACAGGACATAATACTGGATATACTGTAACTGGATTAGTTGCTGTTAGTATAAGCAAAGATGATGGAAGAGGATTTTACACAGATAATTGTTCACAGATACAAGGGAATGTTAAGAGGAAGGTTATAAACCTGCTGAGGCAAAATCCACAAAGAAGTCACAAAAATATAAATGTGTTTCAGTACTCACTTAGCAGTAGCACTGAAAGTTCAATAGCACTTCAAGTTTTTACTGGAGTTGGTATTTAATGCTCCTGAAAAGTTTATGTAGTGTTTGTGAACAAGCACAACTTTTTGCTGAGGCTAGAAGTCATTGAGTTTAGAACAGAACCTTTCATGTGCATCCCATTGTGTTTGCCTGTCTGACCTCAGTAATCCTTCCTGTCTACTTTTCTCCAATCTTTATGGTGTGTTACGTTGGTAATTGGGTGAGCAGCATGTATCATTAATGCACCTCTCTGCCTGATAAAACAGGAACAGGCCGTCAGTCACGGGACAACAAGGCAGCGTGGTAAAACTATACCTACTGGCATGGGGCTATTCCTAGACCAAAATCACATATCACATGTCAGCACTGCGAGGCTTGTGTTTGCGATGGATAAAGGCAGAACTGACTGACCCAATTAGGAGTAATTTAACTGGCTGTGATGTTACTCCAGAACTTCTGCGTTTATAATGTTGAGTATTTGAAAAGCATTCAGTTTTTTTAATTTTTGTGTGTGCGTGCCCTACAGCCTTAGCTGTTTGCAGTGAGGCCTACTTCAGCGCCGTGGCTAAGATGGGGGACCAGGCCCTTCACACGCTTTCATCTCGCTCTCTTGGTAAGCATGTGCGTCTGTGCGTTTGTTTATACGTGTGATTGATAATTCAATATTTCCATTACAGGCTTCACCCTTAATTTATTGCATTCATTACAGAAACTGAATTGTCCTTTAGAGTTGGCCAAGTGCTCTATAACGTTAATGTCCAGCTGAATCTTACTGATGCATCCAAGATTGTGAAATACTGCACACACACACACAGTAATCTTAAAAAATGACATCCTTCATCCTTCCACTGTTCTTTCTCATCCTGTCTTGTGTATGTCTCTGTGTGTGCTCATGCATGTGTCTTTGAGTGTGTGTGTGTGTGTGCACGGTGCATGCATGAGTGCATATTTTCCACAAGCTTCACTTTCACTCTGACCCTGGGGACGTGTGATAGCATTGTTAGTGGTAATTAGCATTGTGCTAACGCATCCCCCATTGAGAGTGTGTGGGCTCGTACATCAGTGCTACCTCAGCATGATGAGCACTGAGAAGGTCAGGGAGCCACAGCGTGACCAGGGGCCCTATTGAGTGACGGCCTCTAAATATTAGATGGGGAGAGTCTTTCAGCTGCACTCAATTCATTAGCTCAACCACAATCCATGACAAAAGGCATGATCAGAGGCACCTGTAATATAAAGGGCCCGGCTAACTTTCCTCCATCTTAGCAGTCCAGCTGGTCAGAGCAAAATGACTCGAGATAACTTGAGCAGTGTTGAATTGTGTTAGTTATATATCAAATTACTGGCATTCCCGCTAAAATATCTGCCCTTCCTCTGTAATGGACATAAATTCACAATAATGCATTGATGTAATAATATTAATGTGATAATATGTAACATTTAGAAAACAGAAACCTCCTTATAGGTTTTTTTGATATTTTACATAGTAACAGCAGGTTTTTGATGTGTGTTGATCTGTTCCGGTCTTGGTCAGTCTGACTTACCCAATTTTTTTTTCTTTTAAACAGGCGATGTGCTGCTCCAGATATCGGAAACACAGAGGAGACTCACCGCAGAGATGGAGGGAGTGGTCAGTACATGTCTTCAGCCAAAACCTCTGTTATAAAACACAGGATCCCATCAGTCTCATAATCTTAGAATTTGAATGTCTTGAAAAGTTTAACAAAAAGTGTAAGTGTATAAAATGTTTTCATTGGTTGTAATTATGTTATATATATATATATATATATATATATATATATATATATATATATATATATATATATATATATATATGTAATTTAAAAGAATACTGTGACATGTTGGGAAATAAACTTGTTAACATTTTATCCAGAGATGATATCAATCCTGTCATCTAACTCTGGGAAAGACAGTTGATTAAGATGTGTGTGGGATGCTGATAGAATCACTTTTGACTTATTACAAACTGGTGAACCAAAGTTGAACTTTACAGAAAGCTTTTGGGAGACGAGTTTCTGCTTACATTTCTCTGCTTGTTTAAAATTCATAGTGCTACTTGAACCCTTGTGTTTGATTGCAGTGGCTTTCAGTGATGTGAATAAGCAAAACATGGCCTCTGATTAAAAAGTTGGCCTGAGGACGGAATACATTTGTATATATAGTAGATTTAGTCAAACAAAACATTATGATTATGAAAACTACTGTTTGAAGGCGACGGTTTTCATAATAACTTGGCTACGTCACTTTGTTTGTTTTCCTTCTGCAGTTTCGATGGTTCCAGATAGAGGTGTTGCAAGCCATGGAGAAGAATGTCAAGCTGGATGAGGAGTACATTGACGTGAGTTTACAGAGGAGAAAAGCATATGCATATATCTACTCTCCTGAGGACTGGGTCGAATCGAGGAGAATTTGGGAAACTTACTGGGCTATTTAGGTTAGGAGCATGGTTTATTGTAACAATTAGGCAGCTATTCTGTTATTTGTAGAAATTGGATAGAAATAGAAATTTTAAGAGAAACTGAAGCAGATCTACAGATTTCTACATATTTGTCAGTAAAGTTAAGTCAATCAAGACCAGATTCAGTTGAGGGTTAGTTAATCCAAAACTGTCCAAGTGAGATGTTTGCAGAAAAATGTCTGCTTGTGAACAAATTCAGGAAAACTTTTAATTGTCACATCAGAGCTTCGTAAATCAAACAGTTTCCTGTGCTGCAGGGTAGTCGCAGAGTGTATGAGCTGGAGGTGAGGAACCAGGCAGAGGCTTTGGAGAAACAGCTCAGACGAGGAGCCTACAGAGACTCTCTGGTAGTTACACAAACATGCACACACACACACACACAAACACACACACAGTGAGTGTCTGTAACTGCACAGTATTTATGAAGTATACTGTACACACACAGTTCAATATCAGTTCAATCACTTCTGTACCATGATGTAATTTCTCATACGTGTATGTGTGCATGCTTCCCTGTGTGTGTGTGTGTGTGTGTGTGTGTGTGTTTAGGAGAACAGTGAGTACATGCTGTACCTGAGGCAGAGCCAGCAGGAGATCCTGAAGGAGGAGGAGAGGAGGTATCGCTTCTTGGCGGAGAAACACTGTGGCCTCACTCAGTCACTGCTCTTCCTTATAAACAAGGTATACAAAGTAAATTGAGCATCTAAGTGGGCCAACTTTGGAAAAGAAGATTTTACCTAGAAGAGTTGCAAAGTATTATTATTATGTCAATTAGAGCTGATGGAATAGAACTCTCTGAATAATGAAAGCAATTATGGAAGTTTTGTAAAAATAAGATTTGAATATTCATAGTTAAAGTTCCCTTTTGCAATAATACAAATTGTACTTTATGATAATGAAATATCCCCTTTAATGCACAGTCATTTGCCAGGTTAAGGTATGGTTTAGTTAATGCAAATGTACCCAAGCCAAGATTATTGTTTTAGCAGTTAATATTTTCTTGAAGCCACACTGGGCTGCATGGCATTTGTATTCCAGCCATGTGATAGCATGTTAATTTCCTGATTACCTGATGAAATGCACGTCTCAGTGTCCATTGTCTCATTTACTGAAGCAATTCTGTTCATTTTGTTGCTGCCTGAGCAGGTTGAGATTTAATGAGGTGCCCACCTCTCATCTGTTTTCAGACCGGTGCATCTCTCCAGCAAAAGGCAGATGGATGGAAGGAGAAAGTTAATGAGACCAGAGGGTCCAGACCTCGAACTCCCACCCATTTGGACCAAGAAGCCCAGGTACCAACGTGTTACATGGATTAGTCAATTATTTTGATCCAATATGATGATCCAATTATACTATATTAGTATTCTAAGCACCAGACAGCCTGTAGAGAAACTGTACTGGCTTGGGACGCGTTACCACTGTCTGTATATAGCCTCAGTGGCATGATTTATGGAAAACTGCACAGTCCACACTGTGCTTTATATTTCATTCCCATGGTTTATCAGTATATTACTTTATTATATTTTAGTAAAAAGCATTCCTTGGTTTTTAATCTGCTCTATCATCTGCATTGGAAGGATTTTACTGGACACTCATGGATATCAGATGCAATCTAATACCTCAGCTCAGCCATAATTGTTTTAGGATAAGATGTTTGGTTTTGACTGACACAGGTAGAGAGGTATGAATTTAGCTCTATGTCTAATATTGAGGTTATAGTTTGCAGTTCAGTTGGATGATTTTGCATATATTTAGCAGGAAGTCTTTATCAGCTGTAGTAAACTTAAACTAATCATTGAAAGCAAAAAACCTTACTGTGAGATTTCTATAAACAATTGAAATTGAGTTATTTTACCCGTGTATGTTGTTTCTGTCCAGCTGCGAGGTTCAGTGAGCTCCCTGCTGCAGACAGTAGCCAGAGATGAAGATATGTCCTGGGCCAGGAGGGAGCAGCAGGCGCTGGGCAGGGTGCCCTCTAGAGGTGGGAGAAAGACTGTACTTTGACCCTGTGGATACGCATTCATTTATAAATATAGAAAACAGTCCTCTCTCCCCTTTTTCCACATTTGTCTTTTACTTTGTTTTTTTATGGTATGTTGAGCATGAGGCAGAAAAGTTTTTCCCTGACTGATTTAAGTCAGACGCTCTCTCTCCCCATCCTATCACTCTGTTACCCTCCACTCTGTTCTCCCTCTTCCAGCGCCGTCTCCCCTCCCCAGCCGTTCTCGCTCCAGCTCAGTGGGGGAATCCCTGGGTCTGGGTGGAGGGAGAGCCATGAGAGCCCTGGTTTCTCACCCCTCCTCATCCAACCCGAAGCTTCTACCTTTCAACAGAGGGGAGACTATCACTGTACTGGTCCAGGAGCCACGCAATGGTTGGCTGTATGGGCGCACTGACAGCAGCCTGCGGTGGGTAGCCGAGATAGAAAACAAATGTGTATGCATGCTGGGGCAGGAGCCATAGATTAATGATTGATTTGTTTACATGAAATCATGATTTACAGCCGTTGCTTCTTAGCCCTCCTATTACGATTAGCATTGTGAAATCACATCGTCACAACAGAGATGAGAAAGCTAACTAATTATTAGAGATACAAAAGAAACAATGTTGTAATTTGTTCATTTATCATGAGAGAACAGAATGTCCTCCAATCCTGATTACTCACTTGTATGGGCAGTGGGTTGATAGCCTTGGAAAGTAGAGAAAAAGCTTTTAAAATTATTTTGAAAAGAGAAATGTCAGCCCTTTCAATGTAATAGTTGAGTCATGGGTATTGATCAGCAACTCAACAAAGCAACAGAGACCAGTGTCATTGTGCAATAAAACTATTCATTTTGAGCATTTTTAACTATGAGATTAAATCAAAATGCTTTGTGTAGTTTTCCATTTAGCAAGGGCTCAAAAGAAAACACAGTGTGTCTGAATGTTTCACAGTATACAGTATACTGCTGGTACAAGAACAAGAGGATTTATAGAGTTTGAGTTATTTGGTTTGCTTTTTCTTCATCTGTATCTGTTTTATCTCTTCCAGTCAGGGCTGGTTCCCTGCGGCTTATGTGGCCCCTATCGAGGATTTCTCCAACACTTTAGCAACAAGGTAGGAATTAGTGTCTGCTCAGTAGGGTTTCACTATATATAGTTCCAGCATCGACATTGCAAGTTGAGTAAGGAAAGATATATATTAGATCAATTAGTCAGATTTAAGGGTTCTTGGATACACCGGCTGCTTTTGAGTGAGTCTATTCCTGTTATCAGCGGCACCTCGTCCCGGTGCTGGTTAAAAGGTAAAACATTACTGTCGCAGAGCTGGTTTGTGCCTTTATGTAAGACATGCTTAACACACACATATGTTCCACTACACAGATGAACAGACATTTGAACATTGTTATAAATGGTGGATTACATGTAAATAACACAACTGTGACACACAAGATAATTTGTAAAGTTTTATTAAGACACTTGTTGATTTTCCTCACCTGTTCATGCCGATGGAGGGGCGGCAGAGGGCTGAAGTGTGGTAGAAGTAGGAGGGAGGGTTTGTTTTGTTAGAAGAGAATAGACTTTTAAAGTACCCAAATTATGAGAATTATGATTGGTAATTGTATTTCTGTACATGACTAACACACATGTATCTGGTGAAATGTCCTGTAGTTTTTCACGTCACAATATATATCACAGAAAAAAAGTTTTTTTATTTTTTTCCAATATCGTGCAGCCCTACTGCACAGAAAATGTCAGCAGAAAATTTTAGATGTTGGAAACAATTCATCCCTGTAGTATAGTGGCCAATATTTCTGCCTGTAACAAACAAGTGACAGGTTGACTTTGGATTTAGAGAGACCCTCACCTGGAAGAATTAACCTCCCAGATGTTGTTCTGGTGCAGATCTTAACCTTTGGTCTAACCTTGTTGTCTTACAGGGATCAAACCGCAGAATGACTTTACTAATACCTGAAATGCATATTTAGATTGCTGCTTTGTAAGAGATATTATATAGGCTTGTGGAACATACCCAGACCAGAAGTGGGAAAATAAGTTTTAATTTTTATTAACTTTCACCACAATATTCCTGGTCACTGTCTTGTTATGAATCACTAAAAGTTCCTCTATGTGCACCATTAATCCCTCAGTGGTGGTTCTCTAAGAAGCCACAGTATGAACAATCTGCTGGACCCCACTGACACCTACACTGACCAATCAGAGAGCAAGAGCTATGGAGATGTCCCGCCACCAGCCACCCCCAACCGCAGAGCGTCTGTAGACGTCCGACCGATGTCTCCCCTCCCTGATAGGAAGCTGGAGCTAGCCCTGGAGACGAAGCCCAGTCAGACGAAGAGCTACAATGAACACCCACCTCCACCTCCTCCCCCACCGCCTCCTCCTGCCCCGAGTCAGAGTCTTAGAAGGGGCTCTACAGATTTCCGACCAATCTCTCCCCTCCCTGACAGGAAGGGTGAATCAGCATCTGATGTCCAGGTACCAGAGGTTTAATTCTGAAAAGAATTTACTCTCAAAGGATAGCAGAACATTCCACATAAAGTAATCCTTTTACACTAAACGTGCTTCATTTGTTTTGATTGTTTCCATTGGCAATCCTCTCTTTTCTTAGGCATTATCACCCCACGGGCCACCGGAAAACCCACTGTTTCCCAGGTAATTTTCAGTGTATGGCATGAAAGTTTGTATCTCCTGGATTCAGTTTCTGAATTTTTCTTTTTTGATATTTTAGTAAGGATTATCTATTGGCTAGTCAGTGTTGTATCTGGAAACCATCCGTCTGAACTTATCCTAATTCAACACAGTCACTTGATTCCATATCAGAATGCATGATCATGTATCGGGAATATGAAGAGTTAGTGGATTTGTTTGTCTGGGTTTCAGTGGGCAGTAGCATCCATTTATGTGCTGCTTCAGAGGATTTTTCTATCTCAACAGCAGAAAAAATTGAATACATTTTGGGAACGTCTTTTTGTGTTATGGACAATTAACACAAATGTAAAGTGATCCTGTTTAAAGTGCAGGTGCATGTATTTTATAGCTACATATTAGGTTTGTTTTACTATCTACTAATCCAGAAAAAAATCTGCATCAGCCTTCAAAAACAGACCTAGGTTGAACCGTAATTCTTCTGAAGCATGCTCCTTAGCCACAGTCAAAATGTACCGTCCTCTGGCTGGGGTCTGGTGTTAGTTTCCCAACCTGGAGTGTGTGCATGTGTGTGTGTACGTGGTTTATTTGTGTTGGCAGAAAGCAGTTGAGCATGTGAGGTATTGTGTTACATTTTTTCATCATCCTCTTGTTTCAGAGGCACAAACCCATTCGCCACTGTAAAGCTTCGCCCCACGACGACCAATGACAGATCTGCTCCTCGCATCCCCTGATCCATCGGCGCTCGTGAAGGCCGGGTCTGTAACCGAGGCTGCCGGATCAGGTTGTGGAGGCAGGATATACATTTTGTTTCAGGAGATTGTAATGACATCTCTGAAATGTGACGGCTTTTAGCCAGAGGGGCAGAGGAAGGTTTGGTGAGTTTTTGTATAGCGTTAGTTAAGATGAGGCATTTATTGCACCAAAAGCAAAAATGATACTGTAGTACACATAAATAATTTAATATCAAAACCATAAACTTTTTAAATAGTTGTTTTATCAACTCTTTGTACAGTATTTAAGTTTTTATATAGATAGGTCTGTTTGTACCTTATAGTAAATATTATAGAAAATTATAGGAAATATATATTTGGGAAATATGTTTACTCGAGAGTTATATGAGAAGATTGATACCACCCTCTGATCTGTCTGCAGCTGGTTAGCTTAGCATAAAGACTGGAAACAGGGAAACAGCGAGCATGGGTTACCTCCGGACAGAGCCAGGTTAATCCGGCTGCATCCGCCCAGTCTTTATGTTAAGATAAGCTACCTGGTTTCTGGCTCCAGCAACATATTGAGCATATAGACATGCATATTTTGTTGATTTTCTCATCCACATCTATGCAAACAAAGCGAATAAACGTATTTCCCAAAATTTCAAACTCTTAATTTAAGCTGAGCATATCTTTATTTTGTTTGCTTAAGCTGTCGTGTCTTGCTTTCATGCTGTGATAATTTTAAAAGCAGATGTGCTACAAATCAGAATTTTTTTTTTCATGTGACGCAGATCTGATTTGAACATAAACATAATCCTTTCAAATCTGACATGGGCCACTCTTATATTTAAATACAGTACGATACATATCAGATCTCTCACGTGACAGTAATAGTTTTACATCAAGGTTACACTTAGGCCACAGCTTCTCACCCAGTGATTGTAAATTTGTAATTCCCTTCACTGTCTTGTGATTGACTTGTTTTGCAATGTTCAGTGCATTATGTTTTGTGAGTTTAATGTTTTGTGTCCAAAATGAGAAACAATAAGTAAAAAGACGGTTATTACTCAAGTTTTTTTTTATTATCATTTCTTACTTAGATCTTTTCTTTCTTCACAGCTCTCCTTGTATATCATCTTATTTACTACATCATCTGATCGGAGGCAGGGAGTGAGGAGGAGGATGAGATAGAGGGGAGGAGGTGAGGTGAGGGAAGGTGGACGAGGAAGAGGAGTGGGAGGAAAGTGCACTGATATGTGAACATCTAGAAGTAAAACCTATCAGACAAAATGCACAACCTAAAATACACAGAGGAAGGAAATTAAATTCAAGAAGTCTTTATAACATCTACACCATCTACAGCACTAGTACCACCTGTTTTGAGACCACAAACTATCTTCATGAAATCATTAAGAATGATTCTGAAACCCATACAGCATGTGTGATTAAATAAATATAAAAAATGAAAAATGACAAAATGAAACTGGTGCCTGTTATGCCTGTATGTGCCTCCTCATGGTAACTCCCTGTTGGCCTGCTACTGTAGTGTTTTGTAGAGAAGCAGGCCTGGTCTGACTCCATGTGTGGGGTCCCGAGGAAGGTGAGAGGAGTTTGAAGGTGGCAGTTACAAAATATGAATGCAGAGGCTAAGAGGAGGAGGAAGAAGAAGGGGGGGTTTTCAGCTATCCCCTACTCATGCACCAAGGTCTCAAACTCTGAAAAGAAAAAAGAAAAAAACATGATACAGCTTAAAGTATAAGGCTGATAATATTCTTAATCTCCATGCTGTCCACAAATCCAATGAAAAGACCAACAATGGATGAATCCTACTAACAAGTATTGTCTGTGTATCCTTAGCCTGATTGATCGTATTCCTCTTAGCTATAGAGCTTCTTTATTGTACAAAAACTGTTAAAAACACATCAGTGAGCAACTCCATTGCCCTGCGTAACATGTCCCTGCATAACCATGAACACACACATACATACAGCAGTTTATTTCAAGTCAGTTCCACATTCACCATCCTACTGTGGTAAATCCTTGCTAAAGCACCAAATCTGTATTAATGCAAAGTAGTTCCCAATAAATTCAGTTTACTCACGTTAGAGTAAAGTTGCCAGTTGTTTAAGGAGATTATTTAGTCTTGTTAAAAAAAATGAAACTATATATTTGAGACCTATTAAAATGTATATGTTGAGTACAAACAAATGGGCTAGTCCATTGTTGGTTTTGGTCTTTTCAAGGAATTTGCAGACATTTATACTACAGAATAATGCCAATCATTTGCAGCCTAAATCTTGATTAATACACTGGAAGAGCTTGATGGTTACGGAAATTCAGCAGTTGAGAAAATGTAGTGTCAAAGTGAAGGGCTGTCTGTTGGCAAGCTAAAGCGTGGAAAATATTCTAATTATAGCGTGCACTTAAACTGATATTCATTTTTTAGGTGGTTAAAATCCATTTTGCCGCTGACCCCGTCCACAGCAGTTCGTCACTGAGCGTCTGTGTCTGGGGGCGCACTGACTGTCAACTACTGTAGTTAATACACTGGCTATGGATAAGTACCTCATACAACCCCAAAAAATCCAGCCTATCCCTTTAAACTTTGTTATACTTGTTCCTCCTTTCTCTCACCGTCGATGCCGATCTTGCCGTCCCCATCTTTGTCTGCGGCGTTGAGGAATGCTGTTGTCTCAGCGTCAGTCAGATCTCTGCCCTCCTTAGAAAAGCCCTTCAGTACAAACCTGAGAAAAGCCCAGAAAAGGGTCACTGTAGGACACTGTTCATGGACACTTGCCAGTGTGCAGGACATAGATTGTATACACTACACAGTCTTCTGGGCAGGCCGAGCCTCGTTTTTGTATATAGGAGTGTTTTTGTGTCTGTATGTGTCCCTCACTTGAGCTCCTCTTCCTCTATGAAGCCGCTACCGTCCACATCCAGAACCTGGAAGACCTTCTTGACGTTTTCAGCTGACATAGCCTTCATTCCCACCATTTCAAAGAACTTCTTAGGGTCGAATGTCTCTCCTACAAAAGGCCAAGACAGAAGGTACAGACTCAACCATCAAACAACTCTAACTTCTACCTTTACATTAGCCAGTTTGAAATGTTTTGGAAATTAAATATTGTACAAGGTTGTTCAGCTAAGAGGGCATAATGAATTCAATTAGAGCCAGTTGTTGTGGGTTTAAATTAGTAACACACATAGCGAGCAGGATAGACTGGTTTACTACACACTGGTTTGAAATGTGTGGATTTGCGTCTGTCAGTATCCAAAGTTAACTTCTGGAACGTGGTAGGCCTGTTTCTGCTGAGAATGCCATGTCAACTCTGCAACTGTTACAGACCTGCAAAGGCATCAAGAGCTTTCTTGATCTCCTCAGCTTTCAACAGATCTGTCATCGCCATTTTGTCAGCTGGATAGAGGGACAGAGAGACAGAGAAAGGGACAGAGAGGACATTCAAGGTGAGAAGTGAAACAACAATATTTCAAAGAGCTGATTGCAGACAACAGCTGAAATGGGAGACAAGAGCGGAGGATTTGGTCCAAAAGCTTGAAAGACAAAGTTGTACTGTTGACATTAAATAAAACTGAGAACTTAAATAAAACTAGGTCTGGTCTGGAGATACTTAAGGACTACATGATAGGAAATTCATATAGTCAATTGGTTGGAGGTGACATACACACAAATACTCACACAGAGGATTGACCTCGGTGAACCTGGTAGAATTACATGTGGGCATAAATAAAGTCTGGCATAAACTACAGCAAGGGGACACACATACATGTACCTTAATTGTACACACACGACAACATATTATCTAACCATTCACCTTTTGTACGCATATTGTATGCTTCTTTACTTGTGAATTATCTTTCTATTCTTCTAAAACTATATATTTGTAAGATCCTGTTTTCTTTGCCACCTTGCATCGCTCTGTTACTCATACTCATACGTTAACACAAGATTTGCACATCTGACTGGAGGATTGCACCTCTTGTCAGGCTGTTACTTTGCTTCTAATTTACAAACAGGAAAATGCAGTGTTCACAGTGGAAGACTAGCCTTTGTATGCAATATGAATGTAAAGCTGGATGTTGTGTGCTGGAAGTCATGTTTCCCCAAAGGTTGTGAATCTGTTGCAGGGCGCTGCAGTACCCTGTAGACACCAATAGGTGTCAGAACTGAGCTGAAGGCTCTCAGGGTCCTGGTTCATCTGTTTAAAGCACCAGGAGCAAATGTTGAGCTGTCAAGAGAGATGTTTGATGGATATGTTGTTCCCTATAACAGACCTGAGTTCCCTTGTGGGAGTGTGTGTGTCTGTGTGCCTTGGTGAGGATATGAGACTTACAGAGCCCCAGCAGAGTGGTTTTGATAGTCCCACTGCAGGTTGCTGTCTTGACCCCAACAGAATATTTACCCTCCCTGACCAAAGGACAGACTGACTAATAAAAACAGTGATACATACTCATCATCTGTTATGTGCCTAAATTTTATTGGCAGCAAAAGCCAATTAGTGTGCATCTATTTGTGGTTTTCGGGATGCCTCGAGTCGTGCAAACCTTTTTCCATCTATGAGATAATGTCTTACAAATAGAAAAGACTTGATGGCACCAGCTAAAGATTTATCATCATCAAAGAGTTGGTCTGTTATCGACAGAAAGGCAGTTTTCTTTTATATTTCAGCAACAAACCTTGACAGGCAGTTTTGGTCTGTCAAGTTGTGCTGGATCCTGATATCTTGTCAGTGTTGTTAAACTCAAAGACATCATGACGTATTCATCTCAGTCGTGCCTGGCAGTCATATGTTTGACAGCGTTTCTTCAGTCTAATGTAAAGTTCACATGTTCTTTCACAGCAGCTTTGACTTTGAGGTTTTCAGTTGATAGGTGTGGTGAAAGAAACTTTCCTGCAGTCCAAAGGCCAAAGCTTCTATCACCCTGTGCAAAAACCGAGTCCTAAGTGATTGTGAGCCTATTCCTTTTTCCTCAGGGAAGCTTAAAATTTAAAACATTGCGCTGCAGACACAATGACTGCTATGTGTCCCACAGAGAACAAATATGACAGTTGTGATGGATAAGTGAGGTCATATTTTAGCACAAAAATGACAAAATGACAGACATTGACTGGAGATTGAAAGTCAGTTCTCCACTGTGAGTGTGCTATAAATAAACAGCAGAAATTATATGTTAAACCTTCAGTTCGACATTTGGGATCAAGTTTTTTCCCTGAGGGAGGCAGATATTTAATAATTGGAAGAGCAGGTCGACATTGGCTGAGAACTCCAGAAAGCTACATCAGCCTACAGCACAAAAGATTTCTGCAAGCTAAACACTGAAATTCTGGTGACAGCAGTCAAGGCACAGCAAGGGTATTATTTATAAAGTATATTTTATTAAAACGGGCAGTCTCATTGAGAATCTGGGCCCCCTTTTTCAAGAGGGGCCCAGTTAAAATAGTAACAACAATGAAAAACATCTAGAATATGCATTACTATTAACTACTGTACTTAACGCCATGGCTGCCGTGCTGAGGCACTGTGCATAAACACCTGTTCATGGTGACACATGGGCCAAGAAAACAACCATTAGACCAACACCTGCTCCTAACATTAACTTTTATTTGATGGAGGCCGCTGTGGAGAACAACAAAATAAAAAGGAAACAACACACTGCAGTATGCAGGGGGATGGAAGAAGTGAAAGATCAATGTCAAACCAAACAAACTTTTAAATAACAATAATCCAAAATTCCTCAAAATTCACCCTTGTATTTTTAGGTACAAAGGGAAGGGTTTTATACTAGGAAATAAGTGGTTCATACAAGGTGTTGCCTGACCACATCGTAAAATCACAAGTGTTTACAGTTGTTCTGAACAGCTACACAGGAAGACAGAAACTGTTGAGAACTGATATCATAAAAACATTTAGCTCCCACTATTGATGACTTTGGAAGTTGACACGTTAATTTTGACGCTGCATTTATGTGGGTTGTCATTGCTGGTGCAGATCTTGTTTTTTCTACATTACTTTAAGATTAAGTTTATTGGACATTAAAGAGACAGTCTAAATAAAATATACTAGAATGGTGACAATATTCTACAGTATGATGATTTGGCATTATATCATAATTTTTTTATGATATGTGGCTCAGTATTTTTATATACTGCACCATATTCCATTTAATTTAAGTCATGCTGTTTTATAATAGTGGCTGAATTTACATCACTGAAGCCTCTAATGGATTTTCTGAGTCAGTTTAGTTTGTAGCAGAGCATTGACTCAGAGGTCTATCCAAAAGCACTCCTGCTGTACAATCTAAAGCTACAAAATATGTTATTAACGTGTGTCATTCTGGCTTTATTATTCATACAACTAGAAAAGGTATTTCATTCAATGGCAGCATATCTGCTAGTCACACACCCCAGCAATCATCGTGTTTCATTTTTCTGTTCAGCTCATTCTTGTCACTGACCAAAGCACCTGAAAGAACTCTGGTTTTTATTGTGTGTTTTTTCAAATAACCCTTTTCTGCTACAACATTTCATATTTATTTTCTTTCTTACCTGAATGAAGGGGTGGATGGGTGCACCTGAGAGGAGAGAAAGAGGGCAAGAGGAAAGGTGATGGAGAGAGAACGGAGTAGAGAGAAGAGAGAAGGGTTGGAGATGGAGGTAAGATGAGCAAGTTGGGACTGAGGACACAATAAGACTTTTATAGCTGCCTCCAAACACATACACTCTTACCCCATATACCCCCACTCGCCCGCCACATCCCCTCTCAGTATTCTCTCTATTTTGAGAAAGGTGGGGTGGTTGTCAAGACATGACGCACAACACCGTTGGCCCTGGAGTGCGATCGCTTTCTCCGCAGCACTAACAAATCACACACAGGCCTATTAATAATACCACTTTATCTGACTGCCCTCTGTCCGTATCGCCTCCCTGCGCGACCCTCTTCTTATTTTGTTTCTACACACATCCATCCCTTTTACTCGTATGTACTTTGATGTTTTCTCACTACCACTGCACAGTTGCCAATATTTTTCAAACACATTGAAATTGCACTCTGACAGTGCTGTGCTGAGACAAAAAATATGTTCCGTAAGAATTTTACTTTTATTTTAGTTTATTTAATTTTGTTTGTTTTCACATCAAAAAACATTGTATTGTACAGCTTCACATACATGTGCATCACCCAACAACACACGTACACATATATAAACATGAATAAAAAAAACCTCTGCATGAGAGGTGGAAGGGAATAACTTGTACAAAGACCTCTCCTCCTAAAGCTCACCAAATAAAGCACCTTTCATTCTTTAATTATAAATATTTAAACATGGAAAGGAAATGTAAAAAAGAAGAAATGGGGAAAGATAACCAAAGCTGGCAACTAGTTAGTAAATAGTGGAGCATTTGGCAGCTAAAGAGGCAGGTATTTCCCTCAGAAGTTGGTTGAGACCAAAAAAGAGCTAAAATCAGAGTGAATTTTGGACTTGATATACAAAAACAACCCAAATTGGATCTAATGTTACTCTGTGTTGTTGGATGTATAAACAGGGATCAGTTTCATAACAAACATGCCATAACATCTGTACAAGGCCATAACATGAAAGTGTGATTTGTGGCCTGTTGAGGAGTTCAGCCCCCAAGTGGTCATAAAAAGACCATTAAAGAGATTGTAACACACTCATCCTCAGCCCTTCTTCAAAAAAACATCAGCTTTACTCACAAATATGCTGAACTTGAATTTGTAGAACCTAGAAGACCAAGGCACTTTCACTGGTCTGGTTTTCTTACTCCCCCGAGGTAAAGTCGTGCTGAAATTATTTGTACTCATCTCTCTCTTTTACCTAAAACAGCCTCTACTCTTCACTCTCTTTCTTCCAGTATCTCTCCATTTATCTGTTTAGCTCAAACTACGTCCATTACTTTTTTGTAATCTCTCGTTCATGTCTCCTCCACTTCCACTTGCCTCTCTCCATATCGAAGATAAATGCGCTCCTCTTTCTCTGCATCCATATCTTCTTATTCCTCTCCCTTTATCACTTATCAATCTCCATCCAGTCAGCACACCGACAGCTGGTGTGATTCTCTGTCTCTTCCTCTCTCCTTCTTTTCTCTCTCTCTGTTTCGCTTATCTTTTCTTGACTGATGTAGCAGACCATCTCCCTTCCTTACGCTAGCCAAGGCCAAAAGGGGAATTAATTTATGGTAGATACATGTATGCGTGATAGAAGGAAAGAGAGAGCCAAAGGACGGCTAATGAGCCTCTGTTTTAGGTTTTTAACCATCCTAGTTACTGCAGCCCGGGACTAGTTCAACGTCAGATGTTCACCTGGATCGCACTCACCTGCACATCTTATGTGTTAGAAGCAACATGTTTAGACCACACTGACATGTTTCAACTGACATGTTAATTGATTTTAGTTAATTCATCCATGAAAACGCTGCCAAAAATAAGCACATATTGTCAAGAATAGCTTCCAGTTGACCCTCAAAAGTCCTCATACTTAAATGACAATACAGTTTCATGTACTGAAAGCTATTGCCACATAATCCTAATACAAATTATATAAATTGCATTTAAGAGATCATGTTCCTGCTGTTACAGTCAGATCTGTGTTGCTCAACTGCCTTATTCATAAAATACTTCTGTCTGCTAGTCTTTATGTCTGTCTCTCTCAGTCTCTTCATGTCCTGTGCTGACCCTCTGTTCTCTCAGTGCCCAGTCCTGAGACTCTCTTAGCCTTCTCCTCTCTATTAAATTACCCATCATCAGCACTTTCCAGCTTTGTAGAAGGACAGAGGGAGGGCAGTGCGAGGTGGTAAGGACAACACACTGGAAGAATTTATAGTGGGGAGAAAGGGTCAGGAGAGGAAGCTGGAGACACACAGCGATACATAAGGATGGGTTAATGTAAATGAAATGCAGCAATACATGAGGAGAGGCGGGCCAAGAGTTTGTTAAGGACAAGACTGCAGACAGGCAGATGAATAATGGGGATAATGAAGGAGTAACAATGTTATTAACACTGGAGAACAGAACAAACCAAGTGTAGGGTAGAGGGGACACAGATAATCTGAAAGCCTTCTATTGCTTTTGTGCTCATGGTTGTAAGCAGCCATAAAAAAAATAAATAACCAAATACCTATTAACACTATGGGCAGATAGATGCATGCGTAAAATGGATGGATAAATATTTATTACATACACAGAGTGCTCCTCAAATCAACTAGAAAATACGGAGAAAGGGATAAAGACAGCGACAGCCAGAGAAAGAAAGAGAGAGATTAATTAAATGTGTTTTTAATGACCAACAGGTGGTGCAGGGGTAAGCCACAGCTGTGTGTGTGTGTGTGTGTGTGTGTGTGTGTGTGTGTGTGTGTGTGTGTGTGTGGTACCGATAGCACTGGGGTATCCCTTGTCTACTCACCCAAACATTAGCACATATTGGCCCTAAAAATAAACACATGGGGAACCCAGCAACTGTGCTGATAGGAGGCTCTGTGGAGCACTGGAACATGACATGTGTGCTCGTACAGCGAGGACTCACTTTTGGTCTCGAATCAGAAAGCAAAAGGAACGACACATTTAATAAAGAAACTTTTAATGTGGCATGCAAATATTTTTTGTTCAAGCATGAATCACCTCAAGCTCTACCTGACTTCTTAGACTCAACCTCAAGTACATTTTGGGGGTCGGCATCTTCGCTGTCTTACTGAGAGTTTGATGGAGGTTGGTATCAGTTTCGTCTCCGTGTGTTCGGTAGACAGGCTCGTACGGTAAGCTTGGCACAGGGACCGGAGGTGTGGGGAGGCAGTCAGCCTCTATCGTAAGACGGGAAACACAACTCTCCTCTTAGACTGCTTGATAATGTTTGCCACTGGTATGCCTACATTCAGGAATCCCCTGATTTTGAGTCGGGGGGAGAAACAGAAGATGTGGCATGTAGGTGTGGAGGCTTTGGAGTTGTTCAAAGGAACCTTTGGTGGAGCTGAAGAAAGTAATGAATAATGAATAGTGAGTAATGCAGCTAGTTTTGTAATGTATTTACTTTTGCTGTTGAGTAATTAGTAATGTAAGGTAAGGTAACTTGCCCAACACTGCTCAGAAATGTTCTCAGTTTCTGACATTAAGGCGTTTGCAATCCTCAGTTTATAATCATTTGGGTTGGTGACTTAACTACAGCACTTCCACAACCTTATGAGTTCAGTTCAAGCCAATATGTACAGTAGAGTGGGAGAAGGAAGCCCCACTCTTTGCCAAATGTGCATGACTGCACTGCAGGCTCTGGTTATGGTGGTATATTTAGTGCTAATGTTACGCCTGGTGTGTGTGGGCGTGTGTGGGAGATGGTGAGTTTTAAAAGGAATGCACCAAGTTGTTGGGAGTTTGGGCTTGTTACACAGCCAACCTGTTAAGTAATGAGACACCGAATCTTCCACATTTCCCTGGTAGATTCCAGTTAGTCATGCTTATTGCTTAATATGTACTATGTTTAGGGAGAGTGGGTGACTTGCATTATCTCTGCAAAGACAAAATTATAACTTAATGTACTGAAATGTCCCCCTGATCCTTAGCAGAAAGTTAATTTACATCTGCAGCATCTATTCTAAATGATAAGTCAGTTTAAATCATATTTTGGCTATGACATTGTAACAGGTTTATAGTGTAGTATAGCTTATAGTGTTTTACTGACAATCACATGAATGTCTGACTTTTCAGAAAGAAGATTTAACTTAAAAAAAGTAACAATATAACAAGCAACTGTTACCAACTCTACTCCAAAGGCAGTAGATATTCGTTGCTCAAAATGCCTTCGTGTTCCATATTGCATATGCATTTGTATATGTACGTGTGAGTGTATTGTGAGGACAGAGACGTACCTTTATGTTCCTAGTAAGAATGTTTTTGGTCATTTGCAGGTCAGAAGATGTACAGGCATCTAGGTTCAAACTCAACTTAAATTGGTTTATTTCAAATTGTAGTAAAGGCTTTCTTCACAGTGAATTATAGTCATTCATAGTCAAGCAACAGTTATATGTAACCTAGATATCTAAAAACAATACACTTTTAAACCAAATAATAATGTTCATTAGCTCTTAGTACAGCAACTGTGCAGAACAATACTGGAGTTGAAGAACAAATATCATGTAATGTTCTTCTCAAGAACAAACGTGCAAACAAACGTCAGGTTAGGAACAGCAACAACCCTATTTCTGCCTTAGAAATCTTCTCTTGCATTTTTATTCCCTTCTTCAATTCCTCAACTACGGCCAGCTGCTTGGATCACCGTTTCACAGAATACATCCCACAGTATTATCTCCCAATTACTGTCTTACAACAGTTTTGCCACCCATGCTCTTATATAAGCTGCTGTCTCTTATAAACAAACGTTTTTTTGTCAGTCTTTTGAAGCAGTGGATATCTGAGTTTGGATACAAACCTTTTGAATTGTACCACCTGTATTATTATGTCTCTGACATAAACTCTCAGCATTTCGATTATCCCTGTGCTCAGCTTCACGTCTTCCTCTATCTACTTACTTTATGTTGTCTCTATGGTAACCAGCTGTCAGCATGGTAAACACAAGCTGTGTGTTTGTTGAGGCTTTCTGTCAGTCTCACTTCTTCTGTTTCTCTGTGTGTGTTTACGCGGGTGTTTTGATACCAGTTTGTCTGTCAACTTAGTGGCTTATTACATTTCATCAGCAGACTTTTTACAGTGCACTTCTGTTTCAAAGTTATATTCCAAGGCTGGCGTGCAATAAACTATATTCAACACACAGTTACAGTACACGCTTCTTTCACATGGGTACACACTCACAATCCACAAATTCTCTCTCTTATATACACACACATACACACACACATACTCACACACACACACACAGACACACAACAGCAGCTGGCCTGACCTTGAAGATAAATACACCCTTGAAAAAATGTTTCTGCAATTCATGGCTGGTGATGGTCTGTTATACGAGCAGCGTTTCAAAGGATCCATCTCATGCTGCATGAAAATAGATACAGAGTCAATATGTGCTACACACACACACACACACACATACATACAGACCATCACAGTCGATAGCACTCTTTGTTTCTCTCTTTTTCTTATACACACGATCACTTACACTCTGTTTCTCAGACTTTGTATAATAAATACAAGCAAATATTCACACCTACACAGTTTTTTCCTCATACACACTCCTACATTCTCTCTTTCTGTGTGTCTTTTTTGTAGTTGGCCACATTTTTTACTGTTTGCACTCTAATAAGTTGAGCGTAACCTAACCAAGCCACGACTCTGAAACATTAATATAAACACTTTTATCTCAGTGAAGACTATAAGTCACAGACAGGTGATCACGGTGAAGTTAACCCTGGGAAAACGCCTTCAACACACCTTGTTTGAGTATCTGAAGCATGTAACTCCTGTACTCCACTTTCCTGTCTGCTTTGTCCATCTGATGCAGTGATTCAGGTGTTGTAGTTACAAGGCAAACAACAGGCAGCGGTGCAGCACTGAAGCTTCAAGTGGCCGTGGCCTTTATGTGGGAATTGCAACTACAAGCAAGAGGTTTGCTGAGCCCGGATATTGTCTGTGATATGTTGACATACAGCACGACGGCGTTCAGAGAGTCTGAAGCCAAACTGATGTTGCAAAGACACACAACCAGTAACCTACATTTCATGTTGAGCACTTGCGTTATCGTTGTCTCTCTCCATCTCACACACAAACCTCCAGCACAGCCACACCTTTGCTGACATCTAGTGTTATAAACTTTAATCACTTTACATTTAATGTTGGAACTGTTTTCCTAGATTTTATTTCAATTATTTCCCCTCAGATTAATTTCAACAATCACCAGCCCTCATCTGTATTTACTTCTTATTGTCAACCACGTGTTTGCGTAAGGGCGAGTGTGTATCTATGTAACGCTAGAGATTTGGAGAATGTGTACTTTCTGGTTCAGTTGAGATAAGAAGTGGGAGAAGAAAGAAGGCGCACACCCTGCAAGAAAAGAGTTGACGTTGACTAAATAGGTGGAGGAGACAGGTTATCTCCTGAACTCAGCTTAAAGGATAAATCACAGGAACATTTGGACCAATATATTTCCCAGTCAAAAGCTGAACAAGCTTTATTTAACTTAAGCGCCAGCAATGTTAATACATTTATACGTGTAGATGTTATCATTAGGAATTAGTTATTCTATTATTACAATTAATGCAGTTAACATGAACAAAAATATCTGTAGTTTGACTTCTCGATCTAACTGGGCTACATGGAGATGAAGAGCGAGTGAAAATGTGTTTCCTACTCAGTGATGCTCTTTATACTCTGCCATCTCCCATGTATGCTTCATACAGTTACCCACAAATCTATCTTAACTCCACAAATCTACACTCTACAACTAACTTGCATGGTGCAACCTGTCTTCACCAAATTATACTGAACTCACACATAGCAGCGCAACAACCAGCTGGAAAACATCGTAGAATGTGAGCAAACAAGTTTGCATTAGAACCTGGTGAACTTTTTTCTCCATTCAGATGCTTCATACTTCATACAGCTAGATCTCAGATAAAGAAGGGCTCACTATGTCTCTTTAAACTAGAATTGTACCTTTAGTCCATCTGTTAAGCTTGACTCATCTGTTTATTAGACACATCCTTTATCTCGTACTGTATCGCATCAAATAAATTGTCAAAAAGGAGCTCTACAGTATGTTGTTCACTTAATGTTTATTCTGCTTCTGCCACTTTAGTGTAAAAAAGGAATAGTTTCATAATATCGACACAAACTGGAGTAAGGTTGTGCTTTTTGTTTGCATGACGTTAAGTAACAATCCTCTATTGTGGGATGCAGTGTGGGAGGCTGGAGGAGGCTGCCAATAGTCAAAAACCATCTTGCTTGTTCACAGTATAACACTAATCAGTCAAATTGAATGTGGGAGTGATGTATTGATGTTTAAGATGGTGCATGTGGCACCGCTGGTGTGCACAGGCCCTGGAGGAGACTGCTCCGGAAGTGTGACAGCAAAACTCAAATAAAACAGATGCTCTTTAAAAATATTCAGTGAAAGGCCACTTCCTGAGAAGTGCTTGGGGAGTCCCAAGGCATGATGTGACCCAAAAGTTTCTATTTATAAATATGCTTTAAAAAACTCATTTACAGTAGGTGATTTTGGTACTGTGGTCTGGTACAAGGGAGCAAAAATGCAAAAAACAGGTACAAAATGAAACACGATTTGAAACTAAATAACTGTATCCATTATTTTTTCACCTAAAAAACAGCCACTAATATAGTGTTTACTGCATATTGATACACTATAGACATTAGAGATTTTATGCATGTTTGATTATGTCACTTGGTAAGTGAGTTTGAGAGTTTGACATATTCATACCAAAAGTATATACATACTGCATATACCCGGTGATGAGACAAATATAGACTGTGCTCCTGCAGAAGACGTGGGCCCTCCCTCACTTGTGCAAACACAAACCCATGCAGAAACTTCATTTCAAGACACAAAGAAGCATGATTATGGGTGACAGGAGGGCGGGTTTTAGCGTCTTCTTTTTTGATATACCAAGTGAAACTGGCTGCTTTCCAAAACTGGCACATTACCAGTTTGTACCGTAGACACGTGCTTCTTATGACAAACCACAACCCGTGTGGCAAGTAAACAAAAAGCCACGTGCACCAACAGCGGTTACACACCTGTAAACACGTGTTTTTGGAGGCTTGGCATAAATCCTGAAAGAAAGGGCGTTGTACTGTCTCTCCAGATATAATACTGGTCTGACAGTTGCATAGATTGTGCTCACCATAATAAACAGATTTAATTTAAAGGGTCAGATCACCCTAATTACACACAAAAAACCCTCCTCATGTGACTCTAGTTCCATAGTTATATGTGCTTAAGCTTTCAGATATTGGCCTCTGATTTGATCATGGGTCATATAGTTCAAATGAAATCTGTTGACAGCGTGGTCTGTGGATTATCAGGACATTGTTGTCTGGAAATTCAAGTTGCTTTTAAGTTTTTCAAATGTCCTTTTTTTAGGGTTTCGAACAACAACAACAACAACAACAACAAAAGTAAATACAAACTAACCAGCCCATAATGTTTTGAGGTGGCAGCAGAAGTTTCAGAGTTGCATATTTCAAAAACACAGCACTGAAGTGAGCAAATAGTTTCTTTCCACTTTCCCTTCAGAATAATCCTACCTGATATTTACCAGTTTCTACGCTTCATTTCAGCTCATCATCTTCCATGTCGTGTCGCTCTCCCTGCAGCTGTGCGAACATACGCTCACAGATTACACATCACACCTGCCCCCCCCCCCCCGGATGAACGCAACATCCTCTGGGCTTTTTTAGTGAAACTCTCGCTTCCTGTTTCCGCACAGTTTGCGCCTGCAGGCGGCTCCAGGCGCGGTCAGTCGGTGCGGCCCGCAGTGTGTGAGCGGACACAAGAAGAGTTTTCCTCCGCGACAAAGTGCGAGTTCCTCGGGTCGTCTGCGGTCCGCACAGAGAGCAGCATCATGCCGCTGCCGCAGCAGTTACGGGACGAGAGGTGAGTCTGATTTGTGTCTGATGTCAGAGGAGATTCACTCTGGATTAATGACTTCATGCACCTGTAGTGCTCCATGACACCGTTTTATTACCCTTATAACCGGCAATAAAATGGGCAATACCATATACAATGCACAGATTGTATTGCTTATAGTCTTAACCCATTAGTTATAATATCACAACATGCTGTCAGGTTATTATTAGGTTCAGTCTGTATCTCAGTTCACTTTTTCTTTGACCCCTGCATCTAAAATATAACAGGGTACTGAAACTAGACGCGGACTTTTCTGCAGATGTTGTGGGGCTGAGCAGTGGATTTATTTAATTTTTTTTTTTTTTGCTCTTTCTGGGAAAACAATTGTTTCAGAAATGTTTTGCATAAGTTCGCTATGTTTTTTGGTTGTTTTGCTGCTGTCATGGATGGAGCTTGTGCAGCAACTTTGCCAACTATGGGGCCTCAGATGGTCTCTACAGGTGGATCTCTTGAGCTACCACACTTTAACTGTATCTGTATATATACATATGTATATGTATATATAATACTAATTATTATATATACATATACATATAACTAATAAAATCTGATAAACTAAAAATATCTACATAAAAATGTTTAAACTTTCCAGCAGTAACACCTCCATAAAATAGGATTACAGGGCTAACATTGGAAGTTGGGGTGTAAGTGTCTAAACTCTCATATCTCTTTCACTCAGTGACTTTGATCAGCTGCCTCATAATGTCCCTATCAGCGCCACCATTGCTGATATTGAGGAGAAGAAAGGCTTCATTGACTACTTTGTAAGTTTCAAAAATTACCACAAACTTTTAACTGAGCCTAGATAACAAAAGAATGACAAGAGTACAAATCAGTTTCGTGTCTCTGTTTCTCTGCCAGTCCTTTGTGATCGAGGTGAAGACTAGAGGAGGGAGTAAGTATCTCATCTACAGGAGGTACAGAGAATTTTTCAATCTCCACCAGATCCTCGAGTCCAAGTACTCTCCTGAAGACCCAGAGAGACCTGGTCCCAACACCTGCGTCCTGCCTTCTCTTCCAGGTGAGTGAGAGTTCACAGCACTGATAACAGCAGTGGCATGCAGACACATCACGCCAAAATACTCAGCACGGTGTCAGATTTCATGTTGTTCAAATATGTGTCAGTTACTCGCAGCTCCTTGATTCGGCTTTAAATATTTTCAAGTCTGACTGGCATGAGGAAATATCTGACCCAAACTATGTAAACAGTCACGCTGTCGGGTTTCCAATTTTGAGAAGTTGCTTTCCTGCCAAGATGAGACTGAACAAAAAAATCTGCTAAATACATTTCTAAGAAACATTTGAATATGTTCCTTAGAAATCCAGACAACATGGATCAAATTACATAAATACACGGTACATGGTTCTGATTTGAACCTACTGCAAGTTTAACTTTTTGTGCTGAGTGAAGGACCTCAGTAAATGCAAGTAAATGTAAAATATTCAAAACAGTATGTGTCTCGATGCCGACATACAGACAAACAGGTAAAACAACATAAAGGCGTTTTCATACAAACAGCAGCACTGCATGGAAAACGCAGCTCCTGATTCATTTTAATGAAGCAGGGGAGGGCTCCAACAAAGAAAACCTGGAGTAGTCCGACAAATAAGTTGAACCTGGCTCAAATTCTGCCGCAACACGATCTGATGTAATCTATAAACGCACTGTGTTGGACAATCAAGCAATGCAAGCGCATCTTCCCGCTAGATTACTTTGTACTGTGAGTGGCGTCATATTAAACTGCCGTGCAGTGTTGTGGCGCGTGAAAAGGGCTCAAACTCATGGACGTATTAATCCATTTCTTTTAATTCGTTTTGCTACTTGCAGCACGCTCCACTGTGCATTTCATATTTTTAGCTATTGTGTGTCTGTTTGTTTGACAACTTTTCAATCAGTAATTGACTGACAAACCTGTCACTGTCATGACAGTTAAGTACTATATACTATTGTAACACTACGGCAAATGCTTTTGATCTAAATTATAGTGTTATTTGTGACAACAAATTCAGTTTTCTTTTTCTTCTTTTTCTTTCTAATGAGCACAATGACAACAACATGCTTCAAAATGAAATAAGATCAACAGTAGAATTTTTTTTGGAGGATTGTGATTATGAGATTTTAGGTAATTACCAATTTTGTTTTAAATCACTCCAATGTCGCTGTATGGTTCTATTTCATGTTGCATTTCCAAACAAATCATCCTTTGAATGCTTCACTAAATGAAAACTTTAATTCTAATACTAAGGGTTGCATTACTTTCTTGTTTAATAAGAATAGAGAGGAGTCTGCAGGGCTACTGTAATTTCCAGTTTCACAGTGATGACGGTGATTTTGCTGTGTCTGCGTTTCCTGCTGACTGGATGCAGAGGGATATTTTTCTCTATTTTACTGCATAACTTCTGCCTTGTCACTCTGTAACCTTCACCTTCAAATGCAAACTCATTCTGCTCTGCTTCATGCATATGGAGAGGAACAGACCGGGTGTACGGTGACAGCTGGGTGAATTTTCTCCCTGTGGCTGGAAGAACTGAAATCCGAACTAAACATGGTTTTAAAAATGAGGATCTGCTCCATGTGTTGGACATAGATTTGTCATGTCAGATATCATCAGTCAAACACACACCCCTCTGGTTTTGTCCATGAGTGTTCAGAGTGGACCGAGGCATGATTGCATTTGCTTGATTTTTAAAAACACATTAGTTGCAGTTGAAATCGTGGAAGAATAGCAAAGAATAATTACTGTTGTGGCCCTTATAGACTTTATTACAATTTAGCCCAAACAATCTCTGTGAATTTACTCTTCTGTTTTTCCGTAAATTACTCACAGAAGTAACATCAGAAATTGCGACAGCTGGTATAATCTGCAGCCAGCAACATTTGTCGTTTTAACCGGTCAAAGTTACGGTCGGTGGTGAAAGTGAGATTCTGCTATCTGAATGTTTTCTAATATGAAAGACAAGATATAACGGACTTGTTAGCGTCAGAGTTTGGCGTCTCTGTGTATCTTACCAACCTCTGTCTGAACTCAGAGTCGGTCCCGATGGTGCGTGCAAATCATTTTTCACATGGACACAAGGCTGCAACACTAAGAGGCCGAGGGGGCAAAACACAGTAAAGCGCAAACTTTATATTAGCCAATACCCATCGATTCAAATATGCCTTGATTGGCCCAAACACTTTCCTAAGGAGTGGCTCGGGTAATTAAAGTCCCAGAAAGACAAAATGTTATCATCTTCTTTCTATTGGACTCAATGAACCTAATGCAATTTCTCCCCACAAAGCATTTTAGAATAGAGTCTCCTCTTAAGATATACCTACAACAAAGTGTCATGTTGTCAAGCTAAATGTCGAAAACTCTAGTAGTGTCAGTGATGAGTATATCCTACAAGGTCAGTTTAAAATCTTACATCAGAAGACTGTAATACAGAAGTATAATCCACAGTGACATTCAGAATATGTAGAAAAGAGCAGATGGTTAGAATGACAGATGAATGCCATGGGGAAAAACTGCAAGAAAAACAGCCATGTTGAAGGGTAAGGGTTTGGGAGAGATGAAAGAGAGAGATTCATCCATCTATCCGCTTTCAAGTGGCTTATCCTGCTCAGAGACCCCAAACATCCTTTTCAGCAGTACCCAGTAACTTTCTCCAGTTTGCTGTAGCGCCTCCAGGCCAACTGGGAGATAAAATCCCTCCATCGTGTGTGAATTTGATTCATATACTGCAAATGTGGAGGGTGACAAGGGGACCCCGGGCCAGGACACTGTGTTTCTTCAGCTTGACAGGTCAGCTTCATGGGACATGCTTCGGTCAACCAGTGAACTGAGCTCCTCTACCGACTTCTCATGCAGATATGCTGGTTGCTGCACCTCAGACAGCTGGCGAAATCTCTCAGTCAGTATCCAGGCTCAAATAGGTGGACAGCATCATTAAATACCTACTTCACAGGATGTATCAAAGCAGTTTTTTTTATCTATTTAATGCTCTCTGCGTTTTATGGTCCCTCCTGCCCACAGGGAAACTATGGAAGTGACAGAGTATGAACTCGTACAGACAAGTCGCAGAGCAGCTGTCCAACATACTGCAGAGCAGCATGGGGCTAACGCTGATGTGACTGTTTTGTTACACCTCTTGTTCACAGGCATAACTTTTGACTTATGATTCAACTCCTGCTAATTCTCTAATGACTCTTCTTTCGTTGCCTCCGCTGAGCTACGGGGACGCCTAGAGATAATAATTAACAAACTAAGTTAATGGGAAGTCCAAAGAAAGAAAGTCGTTGGCCCATGCATGTGAGCCATTGTTAAGGAAGATTAAGTGCTGGGAGGAAGCATCTGGACGAGCCACAGTCAAACAGAAACTTTAAATTAGATGAGTCAGCCGGTGCAATGAGCTGCAGACTGAAGAGTGCTGTTTGAATCTCAAAGTCAGTCTAAGCAGACAGAGTCCTGCAATTATGAGACCAGAATCTATCCTCAAACTGAATCAATATGCTAAATACAGTCATTGTACAATAGTTTGTCCATGATGCAGGGATAAATGCTTGCATTGTAACAGTTTCAGCTTGACCAACATACCGTTTTAGATTTATTTAGTGTTTTTTTTTTTTTTAATGGAGTCTGCAGACCATGTTATCTTTTAAATTAGGATAAAATGTAAGTCATAAAGACTGTACATACAAAAGTTTCACTTGACAACAGAACATTGGCTGAGCTGCAGTATGTCTGTGTTTGTCCTCTTGTCCTCATCTGCTCAGTGGCTCCAGTTTTATTCTGCAGCTCATTGTTTTCCTATAATCAGTCTGGGAGCCACTTTCAATGTCTATATTGATTATATGAGGCTGGAAACCAACATCTGCACCAATAAAAGCCTGAAGGCTTTGAATGGGTGGCTCGGACCATCGATTTAAGAGAGAAGAGGACAGAGTGAAGTGTTTGTGTGTGTGTGTGTGTGTGTGTGTGTGTGTGAGATTTATTTCTGTTCCAACTCAAATGGCTTTAGTTTAGCAAATTACTTGTGAACAGTGTTGAACAAATGAAACATTATACTTGGTTTAATATTCCATATCACATTTACTGCATCTGTTATATACAGCACTGATGCAGTGAAGCACTCTGACTCTACATCGTCGCATCTACTGCCTAAACTGAAGGGAAACCAAAAAGGCATTTACATTTTAACATTTACACAAATTCATGCTTAGCAAGCATGTTATGTCTTTGAAAATCAAGTACAGTATTTTTATAGGTTAGAGTTTACAGGCAAAATTTCAAGGAAGTTAGTTCAAACCTGTGAACTCTCCGGCTGTAGTAAAAAGAAGACTAATAGCGTGTCTACACATGAGCGTTTCAGCTGTATATTGGTGGAAAAGGAGTCTGAAAGTGTAACTCAACTTCTCCCATGAACCCTTTTGTCCGGGTACATTCACACCACATCAGGAACCAGTGGACAATATTACTGATGTGAAACTTGTGTATTCTAGAGTTACATTTTCAAAGTAACTTCATCTCTTTCATCTTCACGGTGCACCTGTGGTGTTGTCTTATGGCTGGAGCTCCGCCAGAACTGCATCCAATCCAACCCATTAAAACAAGGCCTCTGCTGTTCTCTGACCTCTTTACTGTTTGCCCAGATCCTCTCCGTCCTCCTCTAAGTGTCTCTTCCTTGCCTGGATGTTTACCGTTATGTGTTGTGTGCCAAACAGGGGGTAAAGGTACAAATGATTCTTATTCTTGGCATTGGTTTTCACCTGCTTAGAGGAGCAGATGAGTGGGGTTTGCCACGTAGAGTTTGTGTGTCAGAGGGTTTACAGTTAATATTCTCCTAAAAAGACACTAAAATTGAACATCTGTTAAAGATGAGGCAGTGAGCATGGGGTTCTCTTTAGTAAAGACGCTTTTTATGCAAAATAATTTATTCAAAGTAACCCAGTATAGATATATTAATTTCAGTCACATGTTACAATCATATAGACCAAAGCAACAAAGAAGATATTGATAACACTTTAACTTAAATTCTTCAGAGACTTTAAGGCAGTATCTCTCATTGTCTCAATCTATATTGGGAAAGTTCTACTTTTCTACAAACTCTGATTTAGCATCTGCCACTGAGGAGTCTGCTGGATAATATTAGATCTGATGGGTTTAATTGCAGTGCCAGATCTCATCAGGATGGAAAGGGAATAAGAAAGACAGGAGGGAGAGAGGAGGGAGACAGAAGGGAGGATGGGTGATGCGTGATGGGTGATGGGTAGGAGCAAAAAGAGGAATAGAATAGGATATAGGTCTGTTTGGCCAAATTGAAACTGGTTTAATTAATGAAAATTAATTATTTAAAAAATAGTGTCAGACTGTTTTGTTTCTTCCCTCTTTCTCTCTTTCCTCTTTTCTTTGATAGAATACATTTTCTTTTAATTTTTATGCAGTATATCGAACATCTTCACAGTGCAGAATGTAAAGTTTCTATCATATATCATATTAATCTAAATGTATCAGCTGCTATCAATCCTATTACCTTGTTTTATCACAGGCGTAGCAGATTTTTAATATAGAAAATAGAAATAAAAACTATTCTACAATAGATTTAAGTTCAGAAGAGCATTTTATTGAATGAGGCCCCAGCTGATGGTGACCAGATGAGTGAATGATTCATCAGTGAGTAAAGGAGTGAATTTGTGTCTGCGAGTGATCGAGTGAGTTATTGAGCTCCAGAGTGAATGAGACGAGAGAAATTGAGAGAGGAAAGAGGGCTGAATATTGTGGCTGAGGGTCATTAAGACTGTGCTAAATTTGATTTAACAGCAGTGTTAGATGGCTTTGGATGAATTGTTGAGGGGCCTGATTTAGAGCATCTGGAGTCTGTGCTCTGCCTCCTAATGTTTGACTGGACTTCTGATATCAGGGATAAAGGTTAATATGTCCACAATCTCAAGAACAATATGCCAATAATTATTCATATCGCTATGATATATGCATATCTTTTTAACTTGACTTTTTAACTTAAAAGAACTGCAAAACACAGCTTAATTAAATTTTGTTGCCTTAGTACTAGGGTGTAAAATCCACAACATATAGCCAAAATATAACATATCAAAGGCATATTGTTGCATCAAATTACACATAATTTAGATGCTTGAGATAAATGTTAGTACACCTCTTATTTGTCCTAGAGAGGCTGCTGAGTCTATGTGTGCTGCCATGTTTTGGGTTTGGCTTTACAATTTGCTTCACAATACAATATTAACTGAAAAGGACATTGACAGTCAAAAAAATAAAGTTTACAATGCACATTCTCCCACATGATTTAAGATTCCCTGTGTAGGTTTATTGTAAACAAAAGTTATATTCAGATTCAGTGTTTCTTGCTCGTAGATTCTTCTTCACTGCCTTGGTTGGTGCTTTGGTAAGCTTCTTTACATGCAACCGCCACAAACTATCAATCAGTGACATGGTGTATGAATGCCATGTCACGTTGTCTGGGTGCATAAGCATACTTCTGCTCGTGACAAAAACGCCACAGGGATTTAGAGGGATTTATAGCCTAAAAGAATAACACTGCATATTATATTCAGTCTGTCACCATATTTTTCGATTTCTAGTTTACCATAGCACACTCAGCTCCCGCTAGAAAAAACGTCTGTTCGCCTGGTCTGGAGTACAGTATGTGTGAGGTGTGCACAGCCTGCATGTTCTTCCATAAATACCAGCTTATGTGTGGGAAATGATGTAGGCCTTGATTATACTTGATCTGACCCCTGGTGATGTTATTCCTGCACCTTTTTAATTGTGAACATGTTTCTGTTTAGGTAAAGTCTTCATTGGCAACAAGAAGGAGATTGCAGAGAGCCGAATCCCTGAACTCAACACGTACATGAAGGTAATCACGTTTAGTTTTATGCACAGTGCAGTCTCTTTATTTTGTACGAAGGTTGTTGAGTTGTTGGCATGCTTGGTATCTTCTGCAGTGTGCAGTGCAGAAGCCTACAACTTAGTGGGCTGAACGATGCTGTAGGTGGATAAGCACTGACTCGGATATTTCAGCAGTAGTTTGCAGATAGAGCTCAACATGTAGGCGTTGCTGCTCTCTTCTCTTTGCTCTGCCCTGTGCCCACATCACGTCTGACTGACTGTAGTTGTGGGACTTTTGACATGTTTCAGTGTTGCTCCATCGCTAAAAACACGATCAGGTTCTCTTTTCTCCCACTCACTCACTTCTCTTTTCTGGTTTACTTTTTTTTTCCCCGCAACCTACATGGTTCTCACTTTGCCACACTCTCTCGCCTTCGCTCGCCTTGCACTTGTAATCTTTCTCGCTTCATCTCCTCTCTTTCATCCACTCCTTCCACCCTTCTCGCTCGAATCTCCCACCACCCTACTTCTCCTTCTCATCTTCCATCAAACTCCCACTCTCCGTACACCCCTTGTGTCTCCACAGACCTATCTCACCATTCACCCTGATTTCCCTCTTTTTCCTTCTCCACTTGTCTTCCCCATCTTCCACCTCAAACACTGCCTCATTATCCTTCTTTCGATCCTTCTTTGCTCCGTCCCTTTTGTTTCTTTCTTGTTATCCAACCCCTTTCCATCTCTCCTGCCTCATTCTCCGTCTCTCTCCTCTCCCAGAGGTTGCTGGGTCTGCCTGGCTTGTTGCTCGATGAGGCTCTCAGGATGTTTTTCTACCAGACGGACCAGGACAGCCAGCACCAACCGCGAGCCCTCAGGCGTCTCCGTCCACCTACCCGCAAAGTGTAAGCCCCCCTGCACACAATGCCACCAAGCACAAAGAAAGTGACCGGTTGTAAGGCTAAAAAGATAGCTGAGCCCCTTGAGCACCAGGCCAGATGTGACTAAATATCAAGAAGTAATCTCCACGACAGGCAGATTGTTTTTTATCACAGCTTCAGATCAGAGGAGACAATACTCCAGTTATACAAAGTGTTTGAGGGTGCAAAGGTGCCAGCCTTGGTGAATCAGGTTAAAAGCTGAAGCACCTGCAATTAATGATGAAGGGGTTTTTGTGCCTCAAATCAATTTGCATACATTTCTTTGTGAATAAGAAATCATGTAAGTAAGAGCAACCAAGGCCCTCAAAACGTGACCTTAGTGTGAAATATCAGAGGCATTTTGTTCATCAAGATAGGAAATGGCCTCCATTATTTTAAAATGTACCATAATTATTATCAATCTAGTGCCAGTGGGCTTTTGAGGAGTGAATGAATCAAATAATGAGTGAATCATGAAATTAAGTTGTTGGAGCGGATGGGGTTGAATGTGGAGAATAAGATCTAGGGAGGGCCTCCAACAACATGATGAGCCCCTGAGAATTGGAAAGAGATGGGAGAGAATGGACCATAAAAGTGTTAACCTTGAAATGGTTAGACTATTGAAATACTATTATTAATTACACTGATAACTTTGCAATTTTAGCATTTTATTGTCAGTTTTTCCCAGGTAAGACGTGTATAAACAGGAAGACGATGAACAAACATGATTAGATCTCTATACTGATTAATAGAGGTCATTTCGACTGAACATTCAGTTACACAGAAATTGAATGGAAGCAAGTATGCAGACTTTGTATCACAATTTAACTGATGCTGATGTACCTTTTTAGTATTATAGTCAAGTTGTGTGTGTACATAGCATCTGTACACACACAAGTATCAAAATAAAGCAATTTACATAAGCAGCGTCTTACTGAAAAGTATTCTTACAGGAAACATGGCCTTCGAGGGACGCGTCAGCTGGTGAATTGAACATCTGATTGTCATGTTATTGGGCTTTATCTTCAATCTCAAAGCCAATCTGGGAAATCTTTAAAAAATGTCTTAAAACTGTTCAACTATTTCCTAACATGACTAACCAGAAGGTCTTTGGTTGTATGTAAGGATGACCTGCAGTATTTTGGCGCAGGTGGTGTCCTGTCTTAACACAGCTAATGCAGTTTCACCCTGTCTCCTCCATCTTCCATCTCAAGACCATTTCTGTTCAAAATTCATCATATTTAAGGAGGTTTTGAAGTGTGTCTGATAGATGTAGTTCAGTCAGAGACACTTTCATCATGTGTTTGATGCTAGAGTTTATAGCAAATGGTTCTATGGATAAATCATGTTTGGAAAAAGCTCTGCCCTTTGAGGAAAATGAGGAAATGAGGAACTCTACTGGGAGGACGAATCCCCCAAATCAAACACATATGTGAATATTATATCTTCATAAAGTAACAAATACCAAAGGACTGTACTGTGAGGGTGGTGGAGGGAGCTGCTGTAACAAACGGTGGCTTGAAGGTATCAGCTGAGTGATCGTTGTGTCAGGTTATCATGGCCGCCGAATGTAATTGGACGTCTACTAGTCAGCTGGTAACAGCTGACGAATCAGCAACTGCTTGGCTTGAAGGAAGCAGCTGATTCAAGTCAGTTACTCTAAGTGCGGCTTCTGTGCTCTGCCTGATTGAACGCAATTCTCCGTAAGTCTTTTATCAGAACATATAACAGCTTTTATTCGTTTTGTAACCAGTGCTTCTGAAATAGGTGATATAAGTTGAAAACGATTAATGTTTGGATACCTAGTTATTTAATGGAACCGCTAACACTCACTTTTAAGTAGCAGTTTGTTCTGTATGAGTGGATCTATGAGATAAACAGCATTTAGTACAACGGTGCATGACATTGTCATCGTAAAACTAAGACCTAACCTTCCAGCCCAGTGGCAGGCGAAACAGCTGTGCAACAAGTCATAAATATTTTTATGTTAAATCAAAATGAGGCTGTCCTGAGTTATGATGTCCTATTTGGCAAATAAGTGCTGCCTTTATTCCTCCCATGTTACCCCTGCATCTCTCCCTCACATCATAAATGGATGCAGTTAAGTAGCGAGGAAGTGATGGAGGCAAGGATTCAGAAATCGGCATTGAGAAAACTCCAAAGAGACCTTTTTTTATGGTCTGCTTCCTCATTCATAACGGCTACTCAGGTTTCTGATTGGCCCATTTCCCTGTGGTCAGATTACACCAGCAGGAGATGTGGTAAATGGGGAATCTCTCAATAGGAAATGATGCAAAGGTAGACTTTCATTACTTCCTCTATTCTTGCATCTTGCCTGACTTTATTTACAGTGTATAGACGTATGATCGGTTTGTGTGTTGGAACATTACAAGGAACTGTGACATTTCCTCTTTCAAATGTTGTCACATATTTGATTATCCCATTGTCCTAGAAACCAGAAGCACTTTGTTGCATTGTTCCAATATTTTATTTTTACTCCATTTGTACATTTTGTGTTCTTGCAATATAAAAGTAACATGTATTGGAGTTATAAACATATAGAACAACTGAGACTGATGGTTTTCGGGTATTTGTACATCAACCAAAGTAGGCTATTAGACACATTGAGATGTTGACGCGATGATAGCGCTGAATAAAAAGCTGCAAGATCACTAGATTATTACAAAACAAAAAACTAAAGCTAAACTAAGCACTAAATTGCATGTTAATCCATCCAACAGTTGTCAAAAAATGTCACTCTGAACCAAAAATGTCAACAACATGGTGGCGCTAGACAGAAAGTCAGGGGGTCACCAAAGTCCGGAGGATTCATCCTCTATGAAATTTCCTGGCAATCCATCTAATGGACAGACGTTTCAGTCTGACCTTTCTATGTCTAGAGCCAATGCCAGAAATACACTAATGGGTCTGACAGGAACTATAATTAGAGGTCAAAATTTCCGACTTCAGGCCCTTCAGATTGTGATCTCACATCAGGAGATAATGCATCCTCTTATTGATCACACCTGCAGCACATGTTTATATGTAATCTTATCTCTGTCCCTCTTTGTCTTTTAGGAAGACAGTAAAACCAAAGATGGACCTCTTCTCCTCACCCAGGGCCGAGGTACGTGAAGCAACATTTTTTACTTGTTGTTGCTTTGGTTATAATCTCCATGGCCACCCACGGAGTAACAACTTTTTAGTCAAACAACCAACGCAGAATGCATTACATGACCCCGAGAAATACCATGTGATCCTGTCAGCACCCTTGGCGGAACTGCATCTCATGACAGGCACACACACACACACACACACACACACACACACACACAGACACATACGTAACTTTATACAGCTCTGCCCACTGCACTGCATTACTTTGTGAGACTCAAGGCACATAAAAACAGACACTAAACAAAAAACAAGAAACATATCGACTGGTGTGACAAATCAATAAGGATGACTTCATTTGTCAAATGTTGTGTCACACCTTTTCTCCTCCCTCTTGCCTGTGACTCCATTGACCTTATCAATAGTTCCCGCCTCGCTTCACTTCCTTTTTTAATTTCTGTATCCATCTCTCCTTTCTTATTAGCCTCCCTATCCCCCCTTGATTTCTCTTCTCCCTATTCCCTCCCTTCCCCTTAAACAACCCCTTAAGTTTGTCCTTGTTTCCTCTCCCCTCCCTCTGTCTCTTTTCAAGGTTGCAGCCGTCTATCATCCCTTTCTCCCCCTCCTCTTTTTTCTCCTTCACACCTTCTCTTTTTTTATTCCGTTCACGCCCTCTGCTCCGATGCCATAAAAAAGAGAAGAGAGTGTTTATATTCTGTGTTCGTTTTACCAAAAAGGTGTGTTTTTGTGTGGTTGTGTAGCTGGTGTGGTTCAAATGCAGGTGTGCAGCTTGGGAATACAGTCAGCTCGGAGGTTAAAGTGGTAATGACCTGCCAATTAAATCCTCCTAGGAGGCAAAAAATGGCTTTTATTCTTTGTACATTCAGCACAATCCCAGACTGACTTTTAAACGTACACATACACTTGCATTTGTACTTTCATTCTTTTGAGGACCCATACAGTCAATGCGTTCCCTAACCCCTAACATTAACTTTAACCATCACAACTAAATGCCTGACCCCAACCCTTACCCTGACCTTAGCCTGTCTGTAAATCAAACCTTAATCCTAAACAAAGTCTCAAGTGAGGAGCAGTCTAAAATGTCCTCACTCTTAAAGTATAAAACTCAAGTTGGTCCTCACAAAGACAGAAGTACAAGAGCACACACTTGCACACGCTGAATTACATCCATCATAAAAGTCTTCTTTTAAAATAAACCAATAGCGCTTTTTAGTAACTGTGTGTATTCAGCTATAGACAGAAGTGCCTGGATAAGCTTGAGCTTTTCTAGCAGCTTGTGAGTTTGATGCACCTTTGCTCAGCTGTCTGAGTGTCTGCACAGTATACATCCTATAATGTGACTGCAAGTCTGCAGGTGAAGTGTGTGTCTCTGCAGCTCTTGAACTCTTGTTTGCTTTATCCCCTTGCAAAAGCGCTTAACTTTTCCTAACCTTGCACTACAAAGAAAAAGGTACAGCACTAACACACACACACACACACACACACACACACACACACACACACACTCACTCTCTGTGTCTCTCTGCACACTCCAGTGGTGTTTTATTGTCAAACTAAGAGCAACAACTCCATTTTACTCTCTTCTCACTGCCTCCCCTCTCTCCCACACAGAAGTAAAACATTGGTGTACTCTACTCACGAAGCAGCCAACCTACTCAACATTTATTTTAGTTCTCTCTCTCTCTGAGAGAAATGAGTGCTCCTCTGGGTGTTTGTGTGTTTCTGTGTGTCCAGCCGTGTGTTTTTTCAATGCAAAGAAGTGGCTGTTAAACTCCGTCCAAACAATGATCAATGGCTGGTCTGAGCCTGATGGATAAGAGGAGAGCGCAGGCATTTGTCACAGTAGAGCTGGTGCAATCGCCAGCGTTTACGCTACAACACTTCATTCCACTCCACTTAGTATTAGCTCAGGCTTAGCCCCAAACAGCATGATGAGTAATTGTTGTTGGCTGTGGCACTATGAGCTTCAAACAAGGTCAATGGGACAGGCTGCTCTTGGTTTGCATGATTTTAACGATGCACAAGCTGGAGGGCTGGTTTGTCTGATGTGACAAAATTTGGGAGAGACAGACAAAAAAGCAGGAATAGATAAAAGAGACTAAAGCGGCAGAGAGTAGGTTAGCGAGGCAAAAAGATGGAGTTCAAAAATGCAAGATAAAAAATGAAAATTAGAAAATCGAGCAGGTCCTTATCGACCGAGGCCCAGCCCCTGATTCTTTTGCAGTGAACCATTAGAGCTGAAATTAGATCCTATTTTAGATAAAGTCCTACCCAGGCAAAAAAAAAGCTGATATGCAGGACTTTTACCTGTGTTTTGAACTGAAATGGTGCAGTAGAAGTTTCATTGGTGCATGTGGATGTGAGCCATTGTGATGAAATAAGTACAGATTTAGCAGGTTTGATACTGGAGTTTAGAAGAAGATTCGAGACCCTCACTGTCATGGTAACCTCAGTGGATATAAAGGTTAAGATCATACATTATGTCATCAGGTTAAGTGAATCTTTGTGTGTGTGTTTCTCCAGTTAACTGGGTTTACACAAGCTCATCTACTCCACTAAGCTATATATTTTCTTTATATTAAAAACACATCAAACAACTATGTTTAATGCAAAAGAAGAGTAACGGTGATACAACTGAAGAGAATTATACCTCTGCAGCTCTACTGAGCTTTCTAGCCTGTTGTAGATCACCATTTCGGTCTCATGGCAAATGAACAGTTTGATTCTCTCTCACCACTCCCATTAACCTCAGATCCAGCAGCAGCAGGAAGCTGTCTTCAGCAGAATATCTCTGGTAAACCCACTATACCCTGCCTGCCAGGCACTACAGCAGACAGACAAAGATAGCGACTGGTGAACATATTGGACCATTTAGCAGTTAAGGACCCAGCTGTTTTTCTCAGGAGTTGATGGGGATCAAATCAGAGCCAAAAGAAGAGCAAGTATTGAACTCACTGGCATCAGGTCACCAGAAATATGACTTCAAATAAATGCTAATCTTGCTCCATGTTGGCAGGATGTCCAAAAACTGAATTACTTGCCAACACATTTGCCACAACGGAAATTTCTGAGTTGATAATGAGCCTGATAACATTGTAGGGCTTTGTGTCCCTCAGCTTCTTTCTTCTGTCCCTTAGTGGCCAAAAAAAACAATGAATGCAGCTTTAAGTTGCCAAAGACGTGTAAAAAGCGTGGGTACTAACATTGGTGTTATACACCATTGATAAACCTACGCATAATTGCAATAATCAGAGTTTAGTGTACCCACTGATGTTTTCATCACACTACCATGCATGCAAAATGTCCATGATTTGAAGGCAGGTTATGAAATAAAATATGTTTTTTGATTAATGCAGAACATGGGATTTGCTAAAACTCAAGTCCATAATGTATTTTCTCTATGTGACAGCTGAGAAACAGAAGACTTTCACAGATACACACACGCAACCTGTGCAACCTGTGCACTACTTACTGTATATATATATTCATACATATCCTCCTATGATCCTTCACTCCAGGCCCTCTAGGAAGTGGGCCATCTACTTAAAAAAATACACTTTCATTAAACGTCAGGGAGAGAAAAAAAGAACCTCAATTCTCATCTCCACCTCCCTATTGCCAGGCTAACGAGCTGAGGGTTTAACAAGCTCATTAAGGCGGGGTCGGCGCGAGTCTAATTGTACCGGATGATTGCTCCCGGGGCTGGCTGAACCCAAGGGTTGTGTGGCTACATTTAGAGGCTGGCCCTTTACTGAGGGCACGAGGTACACCAACACAAAATACCTGACCTGCATAAACTACACTATAGTGAGAGGCGACAGAACAGTCTTATTGTTTGCTTTGCATGGCTGATCAAATTACAAAAATGTCATTGCAGAGGCCATTTTATTTCTCACATTACCAAAGACAGATTCATAAGGACACAAGCTGTGCCTGCATTGCATTTTGGTCCAAGGATACTCTGCTTCTTCTATGCTCGATTTCATCCTGAATAATTGTTGAGTAACATTACAACATGGTGAATCAGGGCCTTTCATTTAATCTAAATGGTCTGGCATTGTGCGACTGTCGACTGAAAATAGATAAAAACATCACCTGCCATTGATTAGGTCAAAACAAGACAAAATACACAATACAGTGTTTTAAGATGGACTTCTTTGATTCGGTATTAGGTGTATTTTTGTCTGCTGTCTGTGATTCTGTTTGTTTGTTAACACACTAAGCAAATTGTAGTGTGAATAATTGCTAAATGTGTCACTGTTACAGAGGCTAAAAAGAACAAATTGGATGAAAAAAAAACAGACTGAAATAGAGACAGGGAACGAGAAAATAAAAGTAAAGGGATGAAGAGGTGGAACAGTGATGTGAGGAGATGGAGAGAAAGAGCGAGAGATGAAAGGAGGTATAGAAAGAGGGGAATTGCTTTGTCACATCATATTTGGTGTTTGTGTTGGAGATAGCTTATCGGCTTCAACACATTTTCACATCATCTATAAATTACAGCCAGCGGCGGGTCAACACTGTAATAAAACAGCGTCTGGAATAATGTATTAAAAATAGCAGCCCTGAATTCAAAGTGTGTGTGTGTGTGTGTGTGTGTGTGTGTGTGCCTGTGCAAGTGTGTATTTGTGTGTATCCTCAGGGTTAGGGTAATCTCAATGGATTGTTAATCCAGCCAGCTCCCTCTCTCCCTAGCTTCATTAATCTGCCACCAGCCTGTCTCATTTTCTGAAGACACACATACACGCACACACACACACACACACACACACACACACACACACACCCACACACACACACACACACACACACACATCGTGTGTCGTTTTTTCCCACACAGACACACTTGAACATATACTTTGTAAGTATAAACAGTAAGATATCAACATGTCAAACCCAATTTTTGATGAAAGCATTTTTTCAGTAACAGCCATTCCGTATATTTCTCTTTGGGAATTGTCTCTCGATATAGTAATTGAAATTGTTAATGGTGTTAATGGAGTCTTCCTCTCCCTGCGCAGGATTCAAATTGCGTGCCCATGCACAAAGGAAAAGATTAATGCAGGTACTGGATGTGAAGGACAAAAGGATAATGCAACGTATTCTGAAGAGGGACTGTAGCTGTTGTCCATTCGTTTTTTGTTCTTTGTGACAACAGCATGACGTGCTGAGCCCGTGATTTGTTTGATGCGTTGTGGACGGATACGTGAGTTGCTCTTCTGTTGCATTTCCGACACTTCTGATTAGCTGTTCAAAGTGTGTTTGCCGCTCCCAGTGGTCGATACACGCCTGTATTATTCAAGCACCCTTGCTGTTACCACTACTGAACTGAATCAACCAGGGCGGAAATCTTAAGCCTACCTAAATAGCCAACATTTGCCACATGCGGCAAACCTGAAGCAACATTAGCATTTATTTATTTGGATTCATTTTTTTGTGTCTACCTGGTGAATGTAAATCTAATATTCACTCTACTTTTGGCTCTATTTTGGTCTCAACCAGCTCCAAAGGGAGTCTTCAGCTGCTAAGCTCCACTATGTTCCCCAGATAGTCATTAACCTTGTTTTTCGTCTTTTGGTGCTGGGCAGGTAGTGTACAGGACGTTTATCAGAGTTTTTTTGCTGAAAAATGCTTTGCTGTCTGCCGTGGTGAGACTGAACAGTAAATTTAATACCAAACCAATGAGCTAAATGACTCTGAAACACGTAGAGCTGAGGGGAACTGTAGTGTCCGTGGTTATCTGTGGATAATTACAGATGGTCATTTTACCTGTAGTTAATATAAAGAACACTGTTTAGTGCAGCTTTAAGGATAACTGTAAGTTTATCTCTTTTATTCTCTCTACACTCATGGCACAAGAAAGCATAGGTTCTTTCACGCTCGCTGTCCTGTGAGGATTGTCGCACAGAGTCACTCGCTATGAAACAACTGCATAAAAAAGCAGCGATCTACCGGCCCTCTGCAGCCCTGCACCTCTGTTTTACTTTTCTTATCTCCTCCTCCTCCCCCTCTTCCTCCTCTGCCTCCTCCTCTTCTTCACCTCCCTCCCACTGCTTTAACCGCTCCTCATTCTTTTTTGGTCTCGCTGTACCAATCCTGATTCTCCAACTCTCTTTTAGTTTCACCCTCTCTAGTAATTGTTCTCCTACTGTGGCTGTGATAGTCCAAAATAACTGCTCATCTTTGTTTCCTCCTTCTTTCTTTCTTTCTTTCCATTTTTCTGTCTTTCTGACCTTTTGGATCTACATGTACACATCACATTTATTGCAGTTACACAGCACAAGTACTATTACATTGAAAACATTATTGCAGCTTCTGTTTGTGTAATCTGTCTGTTTGAGGAGTTACTTTGCAAAAGGACAAGAATGAGTTTAAAGCATCGGTAATTACTCTACTGAGTTGTACTTTAAATGCAAATTCAACTCTGGACAGGCTTTTATTCCAGACAAACACACACATACACACACACACACACACACCCTTGCGTTGCGGTGCGTCCTCAGGCTATACCACTTTTGCGAACTCCTTGTACATGCTCTTTACTTCACCTCCCACATACATACACTCACTCATATTTCACTCACTTTCACACACTTACAAGGATGCACAAATACTACAAAGCTTTTACTAGCAAGTACAGTACATTTTGTATACAAACACTGAAGTGCTGCATAGATAGTGCTGAAGTGGTCAGTCAGTTAATCAATTAGAGTGAGCAAGAATTTAGATAACTGATCAATCACTTAAGTCATTAATCAAGCAAACACTTGCTGGTTACTGCTTCTCAAATGTGACGATTTGCTACTTTTCTCTGTTTTATATCCTTGTAAATTTAACATCTTTGGGTGTTGGACTCCTGGTTGGGCAAAACAAGACATTTGAAGGTGTCACCCTGTGATTGTGATGGGCATTTTTCACTATTTCCTGACATTTCATAAGAAAATGTACATATTTATTGATAATTAAAATAATCATTAGTTGCAGCCCTTACACACACACTTTGTAACACTAACATGTATTCACTAATTCTGTTAAATACTATTGAATACTGGTAGCAAATACGCTATCTGCACCACACAAACACACAGACAGAACAGCTCAACTGCATAACTGAATGCATGAAATGATCCTTCTTCTCCCTCATTGCCTCACTTTTCTTTCACTCTCTCTCTCTCACACACACGGGTTTACTTCCGCTCCAAACTTCACTCTGTTAATGTGTCAGTTTTTTCTAATTTGCACACAAATCTTAACTTCATCAAACTGGAAAAAATATAGCATCTCTTCTCTCTCCTTCTCTTTCTCTCACACACATGTTGTTCTCCATCAGCAAAAAGTGTGTTAAGTCTTACCTGTCTGCTCTCACCGTCTCTTCTCTCTTTGTGTTAAGTGTGTCCGAATCTCTCCTCTCTCGTTCCTCTCTCCTCTTACTAACTTGTGTGTGTGTGTGTGGTTTCTTTTGTGTGTGTGCGTGTGTGTGTGTGTGTGTTTGCGTGTGTGTCCCAGGCGATGTTTGACTTTCGCGGCAGCGGCAAGGCGGAGCTGAACTTGAAGAGGGGAGAGGTGATCTTCCTGCTGCAACGAGTCAACACAGACTGGCTGGAGGTAAGAACAGAGAGAGAGAGAGAGAGAGTGGGAGAGGGAGGGGGAGAGAAAGAGAGAGAGAGAGGGAGGGAGGGAAGGAAGAAGACAGAGAGAGAGAAAGGGAGGGAAAGAGTGGGAGAGTGAGAGGGAGGGATGGGAAAGCTATAGAAGAGGTGGAGGGGGAGAAGAGACACAAGCCAAAAAGAGAGAAAAGATAGAAGAAATGGAAAGAGAAAGAGCGAAGGAGGCATCTTTACCAGTGTAGGGGAGGACTGAGGAGAAAGAACAGAAAGGAAAAGAGGAGATTGATAGAGGAAGAGACGGAGAGATGGAGAAAATGATGGGGAAGGAGAGAGGGAGACAGACAGAGGGAAGGAAGGAGGGAGGGAAAGGGGGAGAGGGAAATATTCTACAATCAGAGAAACGAAGAGGAAGAGCGAGAGATGGAGGGAAAGAGAGATTAAGAGTGAGGTGACAAATTAATAGAGACTGGATGAAACGAGAGAGGAGGAGATTAGGGGGAGATTTTGTTGCTACCTGAGCGAGTGGATGACCACCCCTGCTCCATCTCTTCCAAAAGATGGCCAGAAGTATATGGACAAAGATATGTTAAGTCCATTTTATTGTTTCTGCACCAGCGTGGCCATGAGGGTCTGCATGATGTAACATTTGTCTGCAAGAGACCGCACGGACCGCCCTCGTGCAGCATGACAAATGTGTTAACATGTCTGCAGACACACACTGGAGTATAAACAGAACCACGTGCACGTACACGGGTCAGTTTTTGGACCATTCAACACCAGTGCCCAACCTCACTGATGATCTTGAGGCTTAATAAGGTTAAATCCCTGCAGCCAGATCACAAAATGTTGTAGAAAGCTGGAGGCTGTTATAGCAGCAGATAGATGTCAATGGTTGTGGGATGGCATATTCAAAAATCTCATATGAGTATGATGTTGACGTGTATTCGTTTGTCTTTTGACCATGGAGTATACAGTATATTTCCATTTTGCTTTATTTAATGATTCATTTTTAGTTTTTTCTCCTCTTTTTAATTGCCTATCTTGCTAGTTGCAGCATTCAAAAAAGTGATCTCCAGCGATGTGATTGGAGGTGCTCTGCTCCAGTTTCGTTTAGAGGAACAAGTACTTAATGAACAAAATGTCCCGATTACACACTGCAAGTGTCACGTGTAAGTTGTCGTCGTCCAGAAATGGGATGTGGGACATTTTAATTAGCTGCTCAACATAAAAATACAACAGTGGAACATTGGTGGCAGCAAATAGTTGTCATAGAAATTCTGCTTTGTCACAGAGTACTACAAGAAAGGTCAGGAAACATGTTGAATAAAAATGTGTAAGATAGAGTGTGAGAGAAAAGCTGGGAGTGGGTGAGTGGGAGAGAGAGAGAGAGGGGGAAGAGGTGGAAGCTGATGTGTATGGGAGAGAGAGAGAGTGTGAGAATCAACGTGGAGGAGGATAAAGATGCACTTATCCTCATAACGGAAAACACTGATAATCATAAATAGATGTAACGCTTACACAACAATGCAAAAAACTATCTTGTTGTTCTTTTTGGCAGCATGCAGGCTAATAGTAAGCGTTTTAGTTTTCTGGGGTGGGTGAGGTTAATGCAACACTTACAACTTGTGAAAAGTTGACTGAGTGCTTTTGATTTAGTCAGCGGACAGAGCGGCTGTGGGTGGAAAACGTGACAAATCCAACTGGCAAACTGGTGCATCAAGGTAAATGTTTCAAACACACCAGTGGAGAGAAACCTGAGCAGTTTCAGAGTAACTTTGTAATGGATGAGCAGCTTCTGTGAGGGTCAATTCTAGTCAGGTTGTCCTAAAATTCAATTCTCTACATTATGATTGCCTGTAACAATTTTATTAAGACAGAGCTGTACGTTCCTTACTGCTGCCGCTGAACCAATTGGATGGTGAAACGCTCGGCTAACTCATGGATCTATTATGAGGCTACTTATTGAGTGTTGGTGAGCATTGCAAGATGGATACAATCCATCCGGCGCCCCCTGGCTTAAAAGCGAGCGTATGGAAAATTTTGGCCTCTGTGAAGTTGAGGGGAAAAGAGACCTTCTTTTTCAATTATAGATCATTACAAATACCCTGTGGCAAGTAGTCACAGTGAGAAAAAATAAATCATGTTTAGGAATCAAATGTTTTTGATGCATCAAGATGCACTGATAAATGTTCAAATAGGCTAAATGTCCAACATCTCAGATTCTGTAGATTACAATTTAGAATTTATTTTACTGTTACCTGATCTCATAGAAGTTTTTACATTAAAACTTCTGCCTCGTGCTGCTGCGTGTGTGTGCAGACACACACATTCAGACACCGGGGGTGTAGTAAAAAGGCTGTATGGTTGTGTTGAGTGCGTGTAACATCAGCAGGATATTATGAACAGGCTAATTAGTCTGGAAAACTTCTCTCCAGATGCACGTCCATGCTGCTTTCTTGTGTCTCGCTTCTTTAAATCATCAACTCATCTCATCATCACATCCGTCCCTTATCACTCCATCTTCTGGGACTCTACTTATTTGCTATTTTTTCATTTCCTACTCCGCGTTTATCCTTCTCCTCTTCTGTCTTCTCTCCTCCTGTCTTTTTCTTCAGGGCACAGTGAACAATCAAACAGGTATTTTCCCACAATCCTTTGTGAAGATCATAAAGCCCCTCCCGGAGAGCGACTCAGAAGGCGAGAGCGGAGGCCCCTCATACAGCTGTCTGCGCTGCTTCCTGCTCACCCCCTCTGGAGTCGACACCAGGTCTGTTTAGAAGGCTGACTGAGTGTGTGTGAGTGTGAGCGTGTGTGTGTAATTAATAATTTGATATCGGCGCGTTAACAGGATGTCTATTGTTATGTCTGTTCTGTCATAAAATGTGTGAAAAATTGAAGAAAATGCAGAAATTTGACATTTAGTTTTGAGGAGGTGAAAATGTGTCATGTTCAGATAATATGTCAGACTCTTTTCCTTTGAAGGTGAATATTACGGACAGTACAAGGATTTAATGATTTGGTTTATGGTCACTGTTCTTACAGTTCAACACTGTGTAGTCTGTCATCCCAGACTTCAGGTTTGATATGATCTACTGTACAGTTTTAGCTTTAGTTTTAACTGGCACTAAAGTTAACCTGCAGGCATCTCTAACAGTTTGAATGCATCTTGTTTTCCCTCAGAAATAATCAAAAGTGAATCTCTCCACACGCGGGGGTATTCATATTCCTCAATAGTTCATATTAATAAAATAAAGTGCAACTGTGCAAAGGTGTTAATTGCCTACATCCAGATATTTCTTGTACGTGATCAAATCAAACAGTGTACCTTTTATTGAGTTATATATCTGTTAATTACACCTTTAGGTGTGATTCTCTTAAGGCTGGTCTATATTTTGTCTGTTTTAATGAGTTGGTTGCGCGTTCCTCCTTACAGAGATGTGTGTGTACAAGAGGACCTCACTATCCAGCCCAAATACAAGGACCTCCTGTCTCGCATGAGGTAGGTGTATACCAAAATCTAGACCTTTCTGTAACTTGCTATCATTTTTCTTTGATAGCGGTGGAGCCATTTTTAGGGAGAAACAAAATATTTGATGGACATTTAAAAGTGTATGTTTTATGTCATGTTTTTATTTAATTTACACCCATGTGGGAAACGGTGATTAAGAGAAATGTGAGGATCAATATTGTGGATGTTCAGAGCTGACTGTTGTTAGGCTGCTGAGGGGAAATGATTGTATGCAACCTCACACCTGTGAGTGAATTACACCTTCCAAAAAAATGTGATAATGGAACAGAAAATTGTCAAATTTGATGAAAGCTTGAAGGGGAAGCAGTGAAGCATGTGACAATTACACTATTTTTGCATGAAAACATTAACAATCTTGTGTGATACTTTTCCCAGTTTCCTACTACCTACTACTACTTTGCTACTAGGATTACGTTAGTGAAAAAGTACTAATTGTTGACTGGCAATCTTTGACCTCAGCTTTTTTAATCATGTGTGAAGTGTTTAACATGTGTTATTGAAGCCTTTTTAATAAATTAGACTTTAAAATATGGTGATTTAAATTACAAATTGAAGCGTTTTGTTCTTCAGTCTTTGCACAGCGGAGCAGATTTACATATGTAGTGCTTCTCCTGGAGATGTACTGATGAACTGAGGTGATTGCTGACCTTTGCGACCACACTTTCATTATTTCACTCCCTCAGTATTTTTTTGTGTATTGACTCCAGAACAAACAAGGATGAGTAAAAGTCCATTAATTCATCGGCCTGCCCTGAGGGGCAGCACACTTAGCCGTTGTGCACTGAAAACCTGCAAATTGCCAGTTCCAAATCGTCACCGCTCATCAAATTAGTTCCTGCGGGACCTCCAACAGCCCCCCTCCCAAAGCACCACCATCACCGGATGCATACGCTCATTACACTATCATATTTGTTCTTCTTCATCTTTTTTCTCTTTCATTCTCCCTCTCCCTCTATCTCTCATTATCTGGTAATTTAGATAGGTGAGTGCTACGATGATTAGCCCTCCCCATTCATAATCAGTTCATTTCTTTCGCTTATCCGCTCATTATTGTTTTTCTGTATTCAGGCCTATTGTGCCCTGGAGTAGGATGGATGAGACAATGGTCTTGAGTTTTAATATGGCTTAGCACTGATAAAGGGAAGGGGGAAATGAAGAGAGGGGAGGGTGGTGGTGGTGGAGGTATGAGGAGACACTAAGTAGGAAAAAAGAAGAGAGAGGATTGCATCGTGTAAAACAGAAAAGAGGAAGAATCAAGTAAATAGTGGGGAAGGACTGTAGCAACTGAAAATGTTGCTCAACTAATAGATAATGAAATAAAAGAAAATGTGATAACTTGCCTCAGGTAAAATTAGTCTAAAATTGACTAAAACCAGTGATAAGCTATCACATACCATCACATCACAGAAACATGTGATTGTAACTGATTTGGTTTCTGTTGTTTGTGAGGAAACACCTTTGAATATTTCTTTGCATTTCCTTCATCAGATGTAGTTCTTGAAAATGTTGTGCCTCCAAGGATCCTATAGAAAACCTCCTAAACTGTGACTGTGTTTCTCTAATGTTAATGTTTTTCTATGCCTCTCTCTTATTAATTCCTGTACACAAACATAACTGTCTGTTCGTGGCAAAAAAATAAAAAAATAAAACGTAAATATAGAGAAGGTGGTGCAGTTCATATCTGCACTAATTACCCATCTCCTTTGGTCCAGCACATATTTTCATGGTGATAATTCTCACAGCAACATTTTAATTAAGCTGTAATATATCCACGAAGGCCTTTTGGGGGCTGTCAGTTCCTTTACCGGAAGTATGGTGTGGTGCTTTCTTACAATGTTGTTTTAAATATCTTTATTGCTTTTAACATAAAAGTAAACAGCCACTTTATTCAAGAGAAACATATACAATTGTGTTTAATCTCATGGAATAGTCTGAATAAGGGCCCCCACACAAACATAATAAGATACAAATTGTATGTAATATTACATTATGCTGCTTGATTATGCAAATTTGCTGCTTTTATGGGTCTCTGCATTTGTTGTTGTATCTTTTATTGTCCACAGAAGAACTGGATAAGCTTCGGATTCACAAATGCTATAAAAGTTAATGTAAACAACTGATATTGCAGTCGTAACATTTGCAAACCTCCATGTCAAATTAGTATTTTATTGCTGTATATGTGTTTGCAAAGATATTTAATCTACATTTCAATTGGTCTCTCGTGCTTTTCTGTATCTAGTGTAACAAGAAGCTAAAAAAGCTTAATTCTGATTTATTTACAACATGTGATGGTTGTTTATTGAAGTTATAATGTTACACAAATCAACTTGAACCTCTTTATATTCTCTTTCTGGACATGTTTGATATAAGACATTTCATTAGACTGTCTTGGTAGGACTGTTTTGTTTGAACCTGAGTCTGACTGCATGACGTATTATACTCAAATTAATAAATGTGAAAAAAGGAAACATGTCTGGGCTTTAAGATATCTGAAGTCATTCTGTCCCTGTCCTCGTCTCTCCTCAGGAACGTCTTCAAGGAGGACGACATCGCCCTGAACTACCGCGACCCCGAGGGCGACCTCATCCGTATCCTCGACGACGAGGACGTCCTGCTGATGATCAAGGAGGGCAGACGTCAGCAGGGCAAAGTCAAGAGACCTGTCAATCAGTTTCCGTGGGAACTGCACGTGACCATGACCTCTGACCTTTCTGTTTACAACACAGAGGCCTGAGAGAGTTGAACTCCGGGGAAGTAGAGAAGATATTTAGTATTCTTGTATCAGAACGATGAACTTGACCGAGTGCATATTGTTGCTGATATTGCCTGTGTGTGGTTTGTCTTTTCCATTCATTCACAGCCTCATTCATGCTAAAACTGTTGCTGCTGTTTCAGATAAGGGCTGATACATTTCACTTAGTAATAAACTAATTTAATAACACTTTTACATTTTGCATGCTTGAGTGTTTTGTATTGTTCGAAGTCGTTGCTATCAGTTGCTGTACGCCGGAGAAGCAGAGCAGTACACAGCCTGGTGTACACAGTGCTAGTCTGAGAGCCTCACCTCGGGGCAAAGAAAACCCAGAGCTAAAGATTACATCACACATTTGCATATCTCAGGGATGGCAGGCGTACCTGAGGTGAACCTGATGAAGTGGGGCTGTCATTCTTTCTCTTGAAGATAAATACGTACACTTTTTACTCATTAATGAAAGGGTACTTAAATTGTACGCACATGTACAAATCTTATGAACATTTAGATATTCTTGTATACATTTGCAAATACAGCAAGAACCTCATAATTTATCAAGCAAAATATCAAACATTACTTGTTGCAGCTTCTCAAATATGAGGATTTTCTGCTTTTCTCTGTTTAATATCACTGAGAACTGAACATCTGGACAGCTGAGGTAACAAACCATTAGACGACATCACCTTCAGGCCTATGATGGAAATGTTTCACTCTTTTCTGGCTTGATATAGCCTAAGAGATTAATTGATTGACCAGGAAAAATAACAAAACCTAAACAAATAAATCAACAATTAAAATGCATAGTAAATATTCTAAATGCAAAGTCAATTTTCTTTTACAATACAGGAGCATCACACGACCAAAGTTCTGTATTTAGGTGCCATGATAACAGTTTGTCCTATGTGTGAGATGTATGGATCTGAATTTATAAGTATTGATCAACCCTGTCAACAAACTACAGATATTAAGTGTTAATTTGGTACTACGGGGGAACATTTTAAAACTTAAAATTGGACCCTCACGTCTATCCTCCATGGCTCTGCCTTGCTCACACTGTGCACACACATTTTATCCATGTGTCTGCATTTCATTCACACTCGCCTCAGGAAAATTCAAATACTGTATTGCCTTTGCTGGCAGGACAGTTTTTCCTCATCTCTAATGCAAAGTTATTCCTCTCATATTCCTTTTTAACAACCTCTCCCAGGCACTGAGGAAGTTAAGCATCTTTATAAGTTGCTTATCGCACCAGAAGCGACTGATACTAGCACATATGCAGGTGTAAACACCCTTATAATATTGAGTATTCAGGTGTTTATTTTGTTCTTTTTCTAGGAGTAAGCATTACTCGAAAACTGACAAATCCAGAACCAACATACAGTATTCATGTTGATTCCGTGATGGATTGGATTTGACATTTTATCGTCAGTTTGGGAAGAAATGCAAAGTATTTTAGACCAGTGTCCAAAATAACAGTTATCATAGTTACACAGTTAATCCTAAAATAGTATCCCTGGACACACGTTGGTGTAACTGGTGGTTCAGGTGTTAATGGGTTTTTTGTTGATGTTTTTTGATTCTGACCCTGTGAAGCTCAGCACATTGCCCCACATGGCACTGACATGGAAGCACATTACTGTAATTCACTCTCACGGAGATGTTATGTTGGTATGATTGTACTAATGTTTGTGGGCTGAAAGCATTAGAAACAGAAGAAGCAAACCCCGAGGGAAGCAACAGACAAAAATGTGCATGCACAAATACATGTACACTCATGTAAAGATACACAAGAACACACAAATACACTTTAAAGTTCAAGGAGAATTAAATGTATACTTAAATGGATAAAGGGAACATGTCCTTGATAAACCAGTTTGCGTGTGATAACTTTGTATACATATTACTCTGTTTCCAGTCACATCTATTCCCTTTTTCATTTGTAAAGAGCACGTGAGATGTCCCTTGATTGACAAGCACACTGACACTGGTGTGACCTTGGCAGAGCTGGAGTGAAATAAACACTCTGTGGCACTTTGTGATGCCACTAAAAGGCAGCCATACCTCATGTCCACATTCACTTTTTATTGCATATGTTAATGCTTTTGCTGCCGGAGGCTTTGTGATTGCTTCCAGTCACTGCTTTGTTTTTGTTGCGATAAAAGGAAAAGCCCATGGTCTTAACCTGCTGTCACATTTTCCACTTACATTTAGCTGATGCTTCCATCCTGGGCAACTTTACGCTGAGCGAGCATGCAGGGCTTGTTCAAGGGCGCTGCTTACTGACAGACAATGTGACGGATCACAGAGGAGTTGTTGTTGTTATGGGATTTCTCTGGAGTCAGAAATAATCTCATTGTTTGGGTTAATCTTTTAAGACAGAATTTCCTAACCATCATTATTATATCAAGTGGAGCTGTGACTGGAAATGCTTTTCATACTCACTGAGAAATGTTTGTTTAATGTTGACAAAGCTAATACTGTCACATAATGAGCAAATAACATTTTCCAAGTTGTGTTACATGGCAGATTGATTACTTTTTCATATTTTGTTGGTGTACCTTTCTGTTAAAAGAATAGTTCAACATTGCTTACAGTTAGATGAGAGGATCTGTACCACTCTGAGTCCGTCCGGTTAATACGAAGCTACTACCAGTTAGTTAAGCTCAGCACACAGCTGCAAGAATACCTGTCCGGTTTTGGTTTTACTTGAAGAACGATAAATCTCATCACTGAGGGTGACTGCATTATCCCTTGGAGAACATTTTATTCTTGTAAGTCTTTTTCTCTGACATTCTGTCACATTCACGCTCTGAATCTGTCTCCGTCTGTCGTCCTCCGTCTCTTCACGCCTCATGACCTACTCGGTATAGAAAGGGCAGCCTCTATTTAAGTAGCATGTTCTCCATTCAACCTTCGCCCAGTGTTTAATTATCAACATTTGTCTTTTCTGCCAAGGCGGCCTGTTGTACATCTAATTAAGCTCATAATGAATGTCATCAGGGCCAAAGTCATGTTAGCCTGCGAACTAGCCATGTACCATGAACCATCAATGAAACGTGCGGCACAAACTTAAGTAGGAAACAGTTGGAAACAAAGGAATTAAATGTAATTTTGGATTTTGAGTCCATACTTGGCCTCATTGTAGAAAGTGGCAACAGACTGGACTCAATGGGAGACAAGAGGACTCATCAGGTAAGCTTAACAGGCAGTTAACTTTGTTCAAATGTCCTGTTAGTAGGCAATGGGGGGCAGGAGTCAAACAAATCTGAAGGGGCTGAGGCAGGAAAGCAGGAAATAACAGACTGGAAACAGGCGAACAGGTTTCCAAAGGCAGGCAGGAAATCTCAGTCCAAACTCTTCTGCCTTCCTGCATGCATTGGTGACTTTGTGGCACTTCTACTCGATGGTTTCTCCTTGACCTGCTGTGGTTTGGATTGCACCTCATTTGTACGTCGCTTTGAATAAAATCACTCGCCAAATGAATCAAAGTTTCAGCCAGGTAACAGGAATGAAGAATGTGCTCAGATGTTAAGAAAGAAAGGTAACATAGATGATCTGGCAAAGAGGATTAGTGAATTAGGTTGACTGTATACACCCGCCACAAGTGAGTAAGAGAGTAGGGTCAGCTAGAAAACTCACTGTTTGGGTTGCATTTCGAGCAGATACTGGGGTTCATGTCAAACAGATTGAAATGGTGCCTTGAATCGGTGGTTTTTCACCTTCCTGAGTGACTGGTGAAATAGATGAATGTAACAGACTCGGCCTAAATTTACCAACATGTGGTTAGTGGATGGTGTTAATTTCCCCACACTGGTTCCTGTGTGCCCTCTGGCTCCCTCCATTTTGTTCCTGTCTCCTTTACCTCCCTGACCTTCCTTTTACCTTCTCTTCTTCTCTCTCCATCGTTATTTATCTCATTTGGCAATTCCAGTAATATAAATCTTCACTTACTGGATAACAGTTTTCACTTACAGTAGGTACCCACTCGGAGTTGCACAAGAGGTAGTTAAATCACATCCTGATAAGTTACTGCTCCTGGTCTGGCTATTTTTCACCACAGTTGTTTTGTGAGATTGCCTTTTTCAAAATCACATTACTCTAAGATCCAAATTGCTTTTGGAGGAGATTTGCACTGAGGAGGATATCCATTTAAAGTTTCCTGATAAGGTAAAGCCTGCCATTAACTTGAGCTATGTAGCCTTTTTAAAATAGTGTTTTGGACTTTTTCGTAGAAGGTGGGCTAAACATTTGTTGAACATGTACCTTTACAATTGCACACTTTGATAGCCTTGTCCCACATGGATTCTGTATAGCTGCTTATTTAAACCATGTTTAAAAAGATTGCTTTCACACTGGGGAAAAAGGTCAAAATTAAGTCTGCTTAAAATGCTGACATGCTTGGAAAATTACTTTAATTTGAGTGCAGTGTTGATGGACACTATTGTGCCAAAATCCACCATCTTCGTGGCAGAATGGCTCCAAAATTTTTACAAAAGGTTATGAATGCATGGGGAATTATTGGTATCATTTGGTACTAAAATCTCAAACTGCGTGTGAAAGGGTTACGGTTAGGGGTTAATTTAGTCATTGACCACTCCCTACATAATTGACACTCAATGCTTTACTCTATGATGAGCAGCTAATTCATACCTCACTATCATTTGACGTCATCACTGACAACAGTTGAGCTACACAATGGTACTTTTGTGTCTATAATATATGGAGCATTGCACTTTTCTTTTAACTGATTGTTAAAAGTAAGTATGGACTTAATTTACTAATTCTAGTTCTTTTTGTTCCATTGTGAGAATTTTTGAGGGCACTATTCGGTGAATAAATCTTTTTACATTTTTTTTTATCTGCCTCTCAGGTCCCTCGACTTTTTTGAAGTGCTGAATGTCCACGCTAAAAGGCAGAGGCAAGAAGCCTGCCGTCATAGAGACGTGAGACGAGATGAACTCTGCAAATGAGTATAATAGCATTCACTTATGGACAGTTTTTCCCCAAAAACAGTAATGGTGTTGCACACGTTTGTTCACACGAAGTGTGATGGATGTAGTTGTGTGAAAAATAAAGAAAGAGAGCCTGAGAAAGAGGTTAAAATCCTGCCTTACTTTTGGGCCTCTGCACACCTCGCCAATTGCAACGCAAAGAGGAGGGTGCTTGTCAGACTGTTTAAAAAAACTACAAAAGTTTTAAAAACTTTAGTTCAACTTAGTTTGAAGCATACTGAAGCCTTAGACAGTTTATGCTGTTTTTACTCCTTAGAGCCTCATTCCAGTATTATAATTTAGTTTAGGCTTTTCTGTTTTTCATTGTTAAGCATTGGTTTTCATATAATTTTTATCCCTTATGTTTATTTACATTATTGACTTTTATTAATTTTTTTACATTTTACTATTTTATTGTTTTACTCTTCAAACATTCTTTTATTGTTGTCTATTTTCTTGTTTTTTGTCTGTGCTGTTTTAATCGTGCTCTGTGAAGCACTTTGGGCTGCATGTTTCTATGGGGGCTAAAAATAAAGTTGAGTTGACCTCATCACACATCACCTGCTTCTTTGTATCACCCAGTGTTGCAGATATCGTGTTTCATTTGTATCTTTTATCTGATAAGTTGGACTCAGAAGTCAGTAATTTGCCAAAAAAATAATCCTCTCTCCTCTGCATTGATCCTCTTTTACAGATCAGCTGTAGTGCTGTGAGGTGCTGCCACTCATTGGACTTTATGAGGTACTGCAGAGTCAGCCGGCACCACAGTATAATTGTTGCTGTTAATTGCTGCAGTAACTTTTTCTGATTCGCAGTTTACAGGATTTTATGTTGGTGAGATTTCACAGGTCACAGGAGAGCAGCTCAGTGTTGTGCTGTATTTCTGCTGACGACAGACAGTGATGAATGAGTGTTAATGGTGACATAAAGCCAAACAAAGATGAATAAGTAGACGTATAAATGCTGTTGTTTATATCTATTTTTTCTTGGTCTCCAAATTTGGAAATGCACAGAATAACGACAATACACACACAAACACACACACACACTCTTGCTGGTGAGAGATGGATCTGCCCGTCTGCTCCTGGTTTCCGGTGATGACTTTAATCCATCTTTATCTCATTCTAATCCAGCCAGCAGGCATTCACCCTCCTCACATTTATGATCATGTAGAGATCTGTCATACAGATCACACACCCCCACTCACACACACACACACACACACACACACGGCCACATGCTCCAGACTGTCTTACAAACATTGGATAAAACATGACTGTATTTAACATTTGGTGTGCAGAGAGGGGAACTGGGAACATGTAGCAGAAATAAAAGTTCAAGGTGATGCAGTAATGCATTCCTGGTCTATAAAAAAGCTAATTTTTCCTTTTTTTGTGACACAAGGGGGCACTGTTTAACTGCTTTGGGTGGTGTGTGATAAATATATGCTGTGGGCCTTACCAGAGGTTATCGTCACTATTGCCATCATTATCTTTCATGATATCACAAACTCACTCAAAAAAAAAAAAAGACCAGATAGATAAGAGATGTTGTTATTTGTTATCTAAAACAACCCTAAAATCAATGCCAAAATCTAATACAGAAAACCACTTTATTGGCTTTAAAAATGGTATTTGCAATATTTGGTAAGGAATTGGTAAGCAGTGGATGAGTACAACTAATCCAATTTCAATAAATCCAAAACATCTGTGTGAATAATGGACTTTTGCTTATAGTAAATTATATTAGAGAAATGGTAGAAGGAAATTTGTGAGTGCTCACCCCATATGTGAATCCAGCATTCAGGGCTGCACTGTAGCATCATGTCCTCTCAGTTTGACTTTTCCGTCCTCGCCACGGAGGGGCGCTGTTGATCCACTCTGTGCACTTGTCGGATGACTGTATGCTGCAGAGGCACAGTACATCTTCATCAACATAATCATCATCATCAAGGTCGTCAGCATCAGGACCATTATCATTATCAACATCAGCAGCTTCCTGCAGATTAGATTCTAAGAAAAGAAAATAAAATTACGCTTCACCGCTCTCCATACTGCTTTACTTGTGTTTCCGGGAGTTTGGCAGCCGAAATACAATCAGAACATAACAGCACACGATACTGACGCGTCTATGCTTCATGACTGTTTAATGTTGTCTAACAAAGTAACCGAAGCTAATTCTTTTTATACTTTTGATATTCTTCCAAGTTTTTGGACACAAGCCCCTCTTTTATGCCAAAATAAAAAAAAAACATATATGATTGAAGCCATATTGCAGTCAGAACAGGAGCATGATGAGGAAAAACTGCATAACACTGCAGTATATTTTCCATCAGAGGAAAGAGGGGAGTTTTTATGGAGGAACTGGTCGATACTGCCATCTCCATTTAGGCCTGCAGGGCTTGAAGGGATAGGCAGACAGAAAAGGAGAAAGAGAGGGCAAAGAAAAATAAGTGGAGATGGACGAGTGAGCAGCACTCGCAGTGAAAATGTTCAAACAGGGCGACTGGAGTCACACAGATGGCCAGACACACACAGAAGGTCAATTATGAAGCTGTGGAGGAGGCAGAGACTGCTGGGAGTCTGTTGTCAAGAACTTGGCCTGAGATGCTGGTGTGAGGATACTGTGTGTGTGTGTGTGTGTCGGTGTCAGGGGGTGTGTTTTTGTCTCTGCATGAGTCTTAAATCTGTCTCTCTCTCTTAGATATGAAAGGGGGAAAGACGAGTTGGTAAGGGTTTGAGAAAAGTGGGTTGAGGGAGAGAAAGAAAAAGAAAGAAAGAAATGATAGAGTGAGAGGTTGAAAAGGGAGGGAGGGTTAAAAAAGCAATAGAGACACTTTTGATGTATAAGACAACAACAAAAAGAGGCTACGCCAGGAGATTTACAGTAACAAATCTGTTTTCCTGGATTACAGTAAGCCAGTCAAATTGTGTGTGTGTGTGTGTGTGTGTGTGTGTGTGTGTGTGTGTGTGTGGGGGGGGGGGTTGTACGAGTGATGGAATTGGTGGGGTTTTTTGGAAAAGACCAAAGATCAACTTCTGACGAGAAATGAACAACAAAAAAAGAGGCAAAATGTTTGAAGTCTGAAATCCAGGAAAAGTACTTAGCCTTTGACCCCTTTACTACAGGTTACTAGCTGTTCACAATCAAATGTACCCGTAGAGTGTGAAAAAGAAGCAGTTTACTGACAAACCTTGGAATAAGAGACAGTTAAAAATGAGGTTTGTCAAGGTGTCGTTCCAGTTTAAGACCACATTTTCTATACATGTTGTTGCTTCCTGGATATTGCCATTTTCAAGTTAATGTAATGATTTATTGATGTCAAAATGTATTGATAAGCTCATTTTGCTTTTACATTTGCTTTAAATGGCCAAGATAGGAGGGAAAATATCAGTCAAGGCACAACTATTAGACTGACATTCATCATCCTTCTCTCAACCATCAAATGTTCATTTTTAAAGACAAAACAGAGACAAATTTAGAGGGAAAGTACAAAGGTAGAAGCGGATATTATGTGGGAGAAACACACCTACAGAAACACATACACAAACACACACACGCGCACACATCCTCCCCTCCACAGGATCTGCAGTATAAACTGTCTGTCCAATCTACTGACAAACAGGAACACACACACTCGCCAAATTTCTTTGTCACACACATACACGCATGAAAATAAACTGTTATCATTATCACATACCGTCACTGTCATCAGAATAACCGGCCCCAAAATATCCAACACACACACACACACACACACACACACACAAACACACACACTCTCTCTCTCTCACTCTCTCTCTCTCACCCACACTCTGGACAGCGTTCAGACATGGGTGTGGGTGTCCACTGCAACACAGAATAGACTATTGTTAACCTTAACTGACATAGAAAAGAAAACAATTAGGAAAAGTCCCTCAAACTTACACACACATACACACACACACACACACACACACACACACACACACACAATGCATGACTGATATAGCCTGCTTAAGTGGAAACTGGGAGAAATTGCTCATGAAGTCTTTGTTGTTTCATTGTTCTGATCTGCTTCATCTCTTCGCGCTTCACCCACATCCAAACTTAATGGCATTTCCACTGGTCAGATGTGTGTGTGTGTGTGTGTGTGTGTCTGTGTGTAGTTCGTTCTCTCTACATCCATCATTCTTATCATGTTTCCATTTTTTGTTCATTCTTGTCTGTCTCCTTGTCTCGCTGTGCCATTTTTGTCTCCACTATTGTCTCTGTCCAATTCTCTCTCTCTGCCGGTTCTTTCTAAATCCCGTTATCTTTCCGCCGTTTCCTCCTCGGTCCTCCGCTCCTTCTGCTGTGCTGGCATCTGAAACAAAGGAAAAAATGAAAGCCTTTGTACTTCAATGACTTTGTATTTGATGTCAGAGCGGAAGCTTTTTCATGATGGTCCAAACTGTAATTAGGGTTTGCCCATACAAAGAGCTGCTGCCCTTGATGGGGCTTGTGTGGATAAACTACTGAAGGACTCACACCTCCAGTGTTGTTTGGGGGCGGTTGAGTATCTGCGGCCCCACGACCAAGATGTGTTTGACTTGGTTTCTGCGGTTTGCCTCACACTGACACAGCTGAACCCACAACTTCTTTCATCAGGCTACGATAGAGCTCTTTGGTGTGTAAACTGCCATGCACCACACTAATCATGTAATATAATAAATTTGATTGATGTAGCTTCCTTCTACAAAGTGATTTTGGCAAACAGAAAACAGGCAACAAAAGTGTACAAAAAAAGTGCAAATTAATGTGCATGTGCTGCACATTAATTTAAAATAGATATCAGAAAAAAATAAAGAGGAAAAACATTAATGAGTGAAAACAAAGAAGTACAGTATGAATAAGTCATGTTACTATCTCCCATTTTAGACGAAAGAAAGTATTGAAGTAGATGTACAATTATGTGCCAACAAAGCATCTACATTGTGTCACACTAGATATTGCCATTTGATAACCACAAGTATTTTATGTTGACCCTGTTTACCCTTAGCTAGTTTGAGACAAAAGCCTTGTTCATGAAAATAATTTCGTCATCAACATATAATCTGATTTTCAGGGACGCATAAACTGGGCTGTGTGCTACAGCAGTGTTATTTCTCCCCATTTACAGAAGTATTAGAAATACATTTATATGGACCCCAGGAAGAGTTGCTATTTGTGTTACAATAGCTAATGGTTTGATATTGACAGAGAATGGCAATTACAAAGCAACTGTTACACAAAATGTCAAAATAGGAAATTTGAGATTGATATCTCTAAACTTGGAAAAAATGAATCCAAAAACATACAATTGCTTGTAACAACTAGAGGAAAGTGTGAAAATTATCTTCTTGCAATTCTGGGGGCCCGACTGTTACTTACTTACATTTTGTGTTGCATAGAGGCGTACAGAAACCAATGGCTGTCTGGAAGGTAGTAAAACACACTCCAAGTCCAAATACTGCAATTTAGCAGCATGGTATTTGGAAAGTTTTGCTTGAGAAACTAAATACAAAAAGTATTTCAAGCTTTAAAAAAAAGTCAGTTATAGTTCAAGGAGGACACTCCCCCCGTCACCTTTATGTGTGTTATGTGTTGTGTCTTCACCTAAACCCTCAACATGCAACTGTACTTGCACCACATTAACATTTCCACTCAAAGAGATGACAGATGCAGGTTAGGATGCTGGTGTGTTTGTGTGTGTTGAGTGTATGTGTACCCGTACACACACCAGAAAAAAAGACAGAAAAGGCTCCACTTTCATTTCAAAACATCCTGAAGAGGGAAATAGATACACTCATTCTTTAGTGATACCCTCTGTGTGTGAAGGATAGAAGTTAGCCAAAGTGCATTCATCCCCTATCAACAGCTTGACTTGATGGGAGAAGGATCCTCTTTCACTCTCAAACCACTTCCACTACCACCACAGCTTTTAACACTTTAAATAGGACACACTGACATGTAAGCTCTGTATATACAGTACAGGGCTGATAAAACTGGTTTTATTTTTCACAGGAAGGGAGCCTTCAGAAACTGTTTCTTTTGTAATTTAATCTTATCTTTTCTAATCTTTGTTTATCCTTTTACAGTATTTTATATTGTAAACTTTATCATATACCAAAATAAAATTGTCAACTACCTGTTTTGTGGACACTGATTAATGATAGTACATACTGTATATTTTTTGCATTACTTTTCCCAACCTTTAATATGTACTCAGTTTTACAATGAGACCTACAACTTTAACTATGTATAAGTGGAGAAAAAACAATTGGGTAGCACGAATATATAAGTGAAATATGAAGCAGAGAAGCTGCTCGAAAGAGAAATCAGGCTGAGATTTAATGTCAATCTGCCAATCTATACCTGTGTTCAGGTATAGCCAGACGAAATGCACAAGGCGGGCAGGCTCTGCTGACACTTCACCACTGTGAGCTGCTTGTGGGTAGATCAATCATGCTGTCAATCCAAACAGTTTCCTACTTTCTTCCATGGTTGTCGCAGTTTAGATCACAAATGACACAGGTGGGTGAAAGGGTTGTATCTAATTGGAGTTGTGTCTTAACAGTCAAATATTTAAGCTACAATAGGCGTGATATGCATTCAGTTACCAGAGTATGTAAGGTGTGAGTGTTTTCCATTGAAGATTTTCAGCCCCTTTCAAGTCACAGTTTGTTGGTTTGAACTTTGACCTCTTTGGCGTCTGTTGCCACCTGTGATCCCATTGAAAATAAATGTGATTCTATACTCTATACTTCTATACTAAAGGACAACAGATGAGTTGGACAGACATCAGGTGTGATGGTCAGCTGGTGTCGTCCTTCTCCGTCTTTGTTTGGCTTTGTGGTCCTTTAAGGCATTGCAACTTGTCCAGACTGGCAGCACAACCTGCTGCACTGCACATAGAGGGTTAACCAATTCTGCTTTGCTTGCTTTAACTTTACTATTTGCTCTTAATGTGAGGTTTAAACTGTGTGTTAAATTTTGCAGGGTTTGCAGTCATTTATGAAACCGTGTTGACAAATGGACTGGCAGATAATCCTCACAAAGGCAATCTTGCTAACACTTGAAAATAATTTTTTCAAGTGTGAATATCTGTGTCTTGCTTTTCTTTCTTTACTGTGAGTATACAGCCACTCCCTGGACTAAAGAATGTAGTCTGAGCTTTTGGTCGACCACAGTGATACAGTGAGTACAGTTGTTGGTAGTGAATATTTTCTTCCTTTTTGGTGTCGGACCATCAGTGGAAACAGAGCTGTTACGCCTTATTAGAGCTGATGAATCTGTTCCAACGGTCGCCATCATAAAATACAAAAGAGCTTTGTTTCTTCAACAGAAACAGCAGACCCACTGACCCTTGAGAAGAGCTGAAGTCAACATACTGCGTACTACTCGACTTATAAAAATTAGCTTTTGTGCCAAATAGTAACTTTAAACATTAGGATTAAGATAGCTGATGATCAATAACACAATGTGAGCATGCAACACATCACTAAGGATTGTTTTTTAGTGAGTAATGGAAGTGTTATCTAATCAGTTATTTGTGCAGCTTACATGCTCAAACCTGAAGGGAGGCGTGTTCTACTGCACAAGAGGTTGTGATAAATATTAGACAGCATAACAAGTTGAAGAGAAAGCATGAGCAGGGTAACACCGGAGCATTTTATTCATGGATAAATAAGAAACTAAGCTATAAAAATGGCACGCTTTTTTCAGGCGTCTGCTGTGCTGCGTTTCTGTCATTAAAATGTGCACCTACTTCCTTTGCAAGCTATTATCCCTGATATACGGTCTAATATTTTAATAAGACAAGTTACTTTTCAAGGTAACAAAGTAAAGAAATTCAATGATTTAAATACTTAAGAAATTAAGAAATATTATGGCTAGAGCAAATCCTCATTGATTTAAATTAGTCTCTGGTTGCTATCTTGATAGTCCTATTTTCAATAGTATTACTGAGAAGCAAAAAGTACCAAGAAAGTTAAAGTTACCCTGAAGAGTTTTCTCAAAAGAAAGTGCATTGTGTGCGTCCTTGAAGCTTAACAAATATGTTAAATACATTTGAAAATATTTGCAAAGCTGATTATTTACAATATTTTTGAATTTGCATTGTTAATCTTCGTCCATATTTTCTTTCTAGCAGTCTTCGTCTTCCCAACTTTTTCCTATCCATTGTTGCATTTGCTGGTGTTACCACCACCAACTGTCTCTTTCTCCACTGACGTCTGGAACAGCATGAGGCTGTCTTTAGATTTGCATCCAACCAGGGCCCCCTCTCCTCACATTTTTCTATGATCTCTGTAGGATCAGCTAATAAAAGCATAAAGTGCCATGAACAATTATTTTAATAAAAGACTGTGTATCTTACCAGCCACATGCTCATGCTCTTTCATGAGCTTCCTCTTTCTCGTGCTAACAGAGCATGAGATAGAAACAAAAATAGGACCTGCTTATCAAAACATGATGATCTCGATAACACCACTAGTAGTTAAAAGCTCCACCTCCTACCTTAGTAGTTGTCAGATAGTTTTGTGTTATTACAGGCAACATTACCCAGCCTGGCAGCTGCCACTGTAACATGGCCGACCATTCAGACTTACATCACTCTGATCGTAACAGCCTCTATCAGCAGCTACTGTATGTTTTAGCCTGTGTTTGTGTCCCAAACACCATCACTGCAGTGAGGAAGAACAGCGTGTTCACTGAGTTCAAAGCTTTTTGTGATGCTCTCAATGAACACCATCTGTAGTGTGTCTGTGTGTGTTTGTGTATGCATGTGTGTTACTCTACTGTCTTTGATGTGTACAGTATAGGTCTGTGCATGTCTGTCTTCCTCTTTATGTTGCTCTGTCTCTCTTTCTCCACTGACATCTGGACGGGTGTGAAACAGCTGTGTCTGCTGAAGTACCCCTTGGGATTTATAGCCTATCTACACACACACACACGCACACACACATATACAAATACTTCCTCATGTAACTCCTCATCCCTTATCTTTCCACAAGATCCCTCCTCATGCTACACCCCTCCCTTACTCGTCCTCCACCTCTCCCAACCTGTTTAAAGGATATCATTTGGAGATTTTAAGACGCCTCTGCACACAACATCTTAACATGTTGTGTGTGTAGTAATGTGGACAGTGTATGTAAGCAGGTCCACGTTTCTGTATCCGTGCATTTGGCAGTTTGTGCAGTTGCATATATGTGCTTGCATCACTCTTTTTTGGGCCTGTTTATGGGTATATATGTGCAAGCACATGCATGTGGGCATTCATAGTTTCATGTGCTTTTAGTGCTTGTGCACTCCCATGGCGAACATTCCTCAGCTTCTGATCTTCCACACTTCTCCTCCTTTCGTCCCTCGCTTTCTCTCCTCCTCTTCTCTGCTCTTCTCCTCCTCCTCTCATCCTCCTCAGGGCAGCCATTCATAATCAAGATCATTCTAGAAGAAAAGACGTCTGTTGGGGGGAAAAAAAACTTTCTTTCATCCTTTGCCCTTTTCTCCTTCTGCCATTTGGATTCAAATTTGCTTCAATAAAATGCTGCAGAAGGATTTATAGGATGAAACCGGCTTGATGTCTTGATGGATTCTGTGTGATACTGACAGTGACAGTGTCTGTACACTGAGATATCCAGTAACTGATAAATGAAAAGGAAAGCAAAATCTTGATATGAAAAAAGTCAGATAAAGTACATTTGAAAAAGGGCGCCATTACAGAAAAAGTGAATCTTGATAAAGTTTGATGCAAATTTGGGATGTGTGGAACTTCTTTCGTTTAACAGTTCTGCAGTAAGATTTGTCTTCACCTTGAAATATATTACATTGATTATTTATTTAAACCAAACTATGTATAAATGTACTGGTTGACTGAGGTGCCCGAAATGCCCTCTTGGACGCCCTTATGGTACATTAAACATGATAATATACCCTCTAGGGTGGTCCAATGTGCAAGAAAATTAGATAAAGTGCTGTCTCGGGTATATTTACAGTGGAGAAAACGTGATCAGTTAGCCTCTTCATGCCTCTACATGGTTAAATAGTTAATAGTTCCCTGTGTGGTTTTATTACAGAGCTGTAGTAGTTAGACTTTAAATCACATAATAAAACAATTTTAATCTTAACCAGGGTTTTGAACTGTTTTACCACAATTTTCTGTGTGATGGTGTTCAGTTACATGCAGCTGGTGCCCACTGTATCCTTATCGTTACAGTATGTACAACTAAGTGGCCCATTTTTTTATGTATACCTATCTGGTATCTACTATATTGTACCTCCTTTGGTCTTCAGAGCAGCATGGATTTGTCTGGACATGGATTCTACAAGATGCCAGATGCAAAATGAATACTGTACATGGAAATAATACTGCAAATTGGACGGCTGCACAGTCTTGCTGTGAACCCTTTCCACCTCATCCCATGGAAGCTAAATGGGGTTGAGATCCTGGCACGGTAAGAATCACTGAAACAAAAGCAATAAAACACCAATAAAATGAATGTGATGTTCCTGGAACCATTTGGAGGCTAAGCATCCCTTGACTTGCTGTGTTATCAAGTCCAGTCAAGTCAAGTCACTTTCATTTACCTGCAAGTTGTAGTCCCAATAATGCTACACAAGAAAAACTTTTTTTAAATGATAGAGTTAAGGAGTCTTCCAGCCTGAGGAAAGAAGCTGCTCTGAGTTCTGGTGAACGATGTCGGATACTCCTTTATCGTTTGCCAGACGGCAGCAGGGTGAACAGCCTGTGGCTGGGTGGGTATGGTCTTTTAATATCCTTTGGGCTCTGTGCAGGCACCTCACCTCACCTATATCAATGATGCTCGGGAGGTGGGTACCAATAATGTACTGGGCAGTTTTAATCACCTTTGGTGGTGTATTCTTATGTTCTAAACTAGTGTTAACTCTAATTGTGTTTTGCCAGGTTGTGGCCAGACTGCTTGAATGAATTCTCTTGAACAACAGCATGGAAAGACGACAGCTGCTAGGGAGATGATAGCAGCTATACCTGGCACAACCGTTATGCCACCTTCTATGTCTTAAAGGTCACACATTCTGCCTGTTTCAACTTTTAACTGAACTCTAACTGATGCTACAAATGCTACAAAGTCTGCCTGACTTATACCACACACCATGGCAACGTAATATATCACTTGTTGGAATGTACATTTTGTGTGTTGGTAGGAGGTTTACCTGACAAATTGCATGTGCTTGTCTGTATCAGTTTTTATAATAGCCTAATCTGTATGTGCTAAACTTTTTATTTTATGATTTATGTGAACACAGTGTACTGAAGGAGAGAAAGCAAGACAGAGAGAGTAACAGACTAATTGGAAACAGTGCTTGCATGTGTGTCTTTGTGTGTGTGTGGTTAGTGCCTGATGGACTGCAGCTCCCGTTATAGCCCCAGAGCAGTGATTAGACTTGTCTGTGAGCTGATTAATATTCTCCAGAGACGCCGGGCGAGGTGAGGGAAACGATTATGGGATGGACAGATAATGGAAAGATAATGCCCCCATGGATCACACTGTCAGAACAGAGAGAGACAGAGAGCGAGGGAGAGGGGTGGAGGAAGACGGGGGAGAGAGGGATGCAGGTACAGAGAGCAGGCAAAGTAGAAAAAGCTTTTCCAAAGAGTTTTAAAGTTCACGGTACGGGATCAGATATAAGAATATAGAAACAGGCCAAGACAGAGGGGTGGCGAAGGAGGTGAGTGAAATTAAAGGTAAAAACATACAATATATGGCCAAAAGTATGTGGATTTTTGTGGATTTTTTGGTTTTGGTTGGTGTGGGAAAGCTTGGCTGACCTGCACAGAGCCTTGACCTCTGTGCATCCATCGAACAACTTTAGGGTGAACTGGAATGTGGACAGTGAGCCAGGTCTTATCGTCCTACATCAGTGGCCGACCTCACTGACGCTCTTATGGCTGAATGGGAGCCCACCCATCGTTTTCCAACACCTGTTTCTGGAAGACGTTTTGAAGATAAAAAAAAGACTAGCCCTGTTGGGAAAACTTTTTTGTTTTCAAAAATAGTCTTTTTGAGCTCCATCATGATATTTTCTGATATTCCTTATCTGTGCCAGCTTGACAGATGAATCTTTCCCCGTTCAATTTCTGCAATTTCTCGTCAGGAATATATTTCCTCCGTCTAAGTAAAACACATTACGTTAGAACCTCCTGTAGATTAACTGGGCTACTGTAACTAAGCTGATCAGATATTGTGAATACATAATTGTCTAGTACTTAAATATAATATGGCTCCTACTTCTTAAACCTAATTTCCAGAAAACCTTGATGTCTTATTTCCAGGCCAATGTGGTATTGCTAATGGTTTTAGAATCACATATGGGTGTAATGTTTGGTGTCTGCATGCTTTTAGCCATGTTGTGCAGAAAGAGATAGGGATGGAAACGGAAAGGAGGAATGGAAAGAGAGATGGGAGGGAAGGAAAAGTGAAAGGTGTTATTGGCAGTAAAGGGAAATGAGGACAGGTTAAGAGTAAGGAGGGTGGGAGGAAAGAAGAGAAAAACTGGTGGAGAGGAGGTCAAGAGGAGACAAGGGGGAGTACAATAATGAAAGAGGATAAGTGCTGAACAGACAGGGAAGGTAAGAGTGAGGGAAGTAGATAGAAAAGTAGGGAGGTAGACAAGGAGAGAAGAAGCGGTGTAAAAACAATGAGAGAAAGGGAAAGATGGATGCAGAGGAAAGAAGGGAGACAGCTCAGAAAGAGGGAAAGGATAAGACTGGAGAGAGGGAAGGGAGCAGCCGCAGTGGAGGAGTAAATCCAGCCAGTGTTTGGCCCGGCATAATCTATGCCAACATAATAACGTCACCCACAAGCTGACAAACAGCGAGGCTGAAAGAGCAGAGACAGGAGGAGAGAAAGAGCGATGGAGTGAGAGTCAGAAGACGGATGAGAAAGGTTATATGAGGCCACACGGAGCAGGAGGAGGAGGAGGAGGAGGAGGAGGAGGTATGAACACAGCGCTGAGAGAAAAAGGGGGAGAACAAGAGGACTTTAAGAGGAAAATTGCAGCTTTTTGGGAGATCAGCATGTCCTTCAGGTTACTGGTTAGGTGAACATAGTCACTGTTCAGTCCAGCCATTAAATTCTTTCTTGGATGGTCTGAGCACAGCCAAACAGCTAAAAATATAGGTGTAAATGCATCAAAGACGCACTGAGAATCCGATCACCCAAACCACAGAAACGCATGTGACCACTTTGCAGTGTAGCTTGTGAACTGTGGACCATATTCATCATTTGCACGAGAACAAAAGCATTTGCAGCAGCGATGAAATGAAAAGATTCTGATCAACACATTTAACAAATGTGGAAAATAACTTCATAGCTCACACTTCAATTATGATCTAAAACTTTGAGGGGACAAGCTCACCTTGTGGATGCAAAGTTAAAGTCAACGTAATGTTTTGAGTCAGCTGCACAGGAAGTGTTCACAAAGTCACAAATGGTCACTGGAGATGGAGTTTGTGAAACAAACTGATGCCAGGAGAAATAAAAAAAACATTTACCATAGCAATTACGTTCACATTGGCAAATATTTAAATGGTTTTGAAGTATTTGAATTTTAGGTACACATGGATGGATTTGTGTGTTGGGTTTATTACTGCTTTGAAACAGGAATGACATTCCTGCTGCAACTGTTTCTGGAGATATGTGCGTATTCGTCCATATCCGCCATAATTGTCTCTTCTTTCCACAGCTTCATAATTGACCTTTTGTGTATGTGTAGCCATCTGTGTGACTCCAGACCTCCAGTTTGAACATTTGTCTTTTTTGGTGAAACTCTGTGCTGCTCATTGTTCTCTCTCTCCGGCCCTCTCTGCTTCTGGCTCTCGCTCCATCACTGGTGTAAGAAAAATGCTGGAATTCGAGGCACGCAGTTTGTACTTCCTGTGTTTTCCCTTATGTTGCTAAGGTAGCACTTCCTGTCTCAGGAGCTGGAAAACACTGCTCTGATGCAAAACACATACGTGTGCCCAAACACACATACACAAACATGCCCACTCTGTACAAACATACTGTACTGTAGCTTTACACGTATCAATGTATTTTGGCAGTAAATTGAACTTGCATTCACATGCTAAAATATATTTCTTTCTCTCCTTCTCACCATCTGTACAAAATCAGCCCCTTTGACCCATTTTACCCATTCTACAAACAAAAAAGATATTGTGTATAAATTTACTTTTGCATGTTTGTGTGTGTGTGTGTGTGTGTGTGTGTGTATTGGTACTGGGGCCGTTACTGATCCAACAGGGTGCATCCCTGGTTATTGAATATTTCTTAGTTAGTTAGTTATTAACAATGAACCAAGAGTGAAATGTGATTTATCACCCAACTCTTCAGCTACCCTCAGCTCTACGGAGCCTTTCAGTGTTTTTAAGGTCATTGTTTTGGTTTTTGTAATCCCCAAACTCAACTCTTATTAACCTTATTTCCAGCAGTGACAGGCAGCTGTTTTAAGCAAATAAGCTCTGACAAACCCAATGTAGGCTGCGTTCCCAGCACAGAATGCCAGACAAAGTTTGCTATTAGCTGGTGAAGAAAGTGGAACATCTAGTGCCAAAAGATATTTTTATCAGGAGTCGTTGGAGACCAAAACAGAGCTAAAAGGAAAGTTAATGTTAAACTTACATTCATCAAGTGGACAGAAATGAAACTCTTGTTCTGTGTCTGTGTTGGCTGTATGTATAACTAGGCAACTGTTTATTAACACATCCATCATAACAACCTTATAAGGTGATAATATGTCAGGTTGTTCTGCTGCCATGTGGCTGGAAAATGTCACATGGTAATGAAAAATTGCTGCTTTAATGTGACAACAATGCAAGTCATGTTTCAGACTTGCTGCTTGTTCACTTGAGCTGAAAAATGGAGACAAGATATCTTACTTTGTTCAAATCATTTTAATGATTTTATACAAATGGTGCTTGACGAGATCAAATTATCTTGATAAAAAGAACTAAACTAATCAGGGCTATAAAATAAGATATTATTGCTTCCTTTAATTGCCTGTTTTCTCTTTCACACACTTAGATATTCAAAGTAGCCTCTCTGACCCTCCCTCTCTCCCTCTCTCTGGCTCCACAGTCACACCAGGTTCGTGACCCCAACTTGGTCACAATGGGAGCCCGAAATACAGTCCTGCTGTCATTTTGTCAGGCTCATCTCTCTCTCTCTCTCTGGCCCTGACAGCCTGTGACAGTACGGAGGGGGACACGCACACAAAGTCACACACAGACTCACATTCTTTCAGTCTTAGTCACTTGCTCACAGAAAATGCCATTGTCAACATCCAGAGAAACAGACAGAGGGGGGGAGCGGTGGTGCTGCTGCAGGGGGGTAAAAGAAAGAGAGGATGTTGAGTGTTGACTTGTGACTTTTTCAAAAGCCTAGCCTCGTATTTCTCAGCTGTCAGCGGCGGAGAGAGGCAGAGAGATGCCTACTGAAAGAGAGAAGGACTGATAAGTCCAGTGGTGAAGTGTTAAATGGCTGATGACCTGCTTGACGTGAGGCGTTTGTTAGAATTTGATCATTTTCCTCTTTCAGTTCATGTTCTGCACAGTGTTGCTGTTTTTATTAATCTGTCTGACCTGTTAGACATTTAGTATAATTTCGGTTTGATCACACGTTAGACCGATCCGGTAAAGATCGCTGATGAAAGGTGAATAGAATGGGCTGACAATAATCGTGAGAAAAATGGGGAACATTTAAAAAGTCATTAGCCTACCTCAATAGCTTCTTCTGTTTGTTAAATATTCGAATATATTTTTACACCCTTTCTCCTCACGTCTTGTAACATGCATTGTCATGTGCATGGTCATGTAACGTGTGATATTAGTTGGTAATTTGGGTTCTGTAGCCTTTGACACTTTGCCACGTGATTTCCCACTCAAGTCAAGAAATCTGTTTCCAGGGCAACAGTCGTTCACCAAATGTGATAAGATGTTAGATGTCAGTCTTTGTCTTGCATCACCCAGTGTGTTAAACCCGTTCATGTTTGCCTGTTTGCGTGTGTTTGTGCATTGGGCGTGTGTAAAAAAAAAAAAAAAAAAACCTGGCTTCTTACATAAGCTAAAACCTCCCAGGCTGTGGCACACCTCCGCTGTCAGAGTTTCCACTGCACTGAGCTCACACTGATGATATGCAGACACATGCATACACACACACACGCACACATGCAAAATTTTATATTCAGAGCACAAACAAAGAACACAGACAGTACAGATGCACACACAAACACACGTGCTCAAAAATGCACCAACGTATATAATACAAACACACTCAAGCACACACAAAGCAAACAATATCTTTTGTTGTGTTGTTGTTTTTATTACACACACTGTGTGTGTATATATATATATATATACAGAGCAGCTGATTTTGGACGTGGGTGTAAATTAACGTGTCTTATAGAGGTTGCCTCGATTGTTGATAGTTTAACCAACTATAGTAGATGTGCTGAGTAAGCGCCGATCGCTCTTTGATCAAAGAGAAAGCACACACACACTCACACAGAAAATGGGACACCACATGCACAAACACACACACTTTCCTCCTATAAGGAAAAGGTGTGTGAGCGCAACTGAGCTGCAGCATAATAACCACTGGGCCAGTGAGGACAACACCGGATTAGAGAGAGACAGAGAGAGATCAGGGTCATTACAGAGTGAGAGTGCTGAGTGTTAGAAAGGACCGATAACAAAACCAAAGAGTGAGTGACGAGGAGGTGAGTGGGTCAAAAAAAAGAAGGAAAGAGACGAAGGTAAGGAAGTAAAACTGCAGCAGAGTAATTTGAAAATAAGAAGCACTGATTCAGGCACAAAGAAAATATTTTTAACTCCTTTTCTGTTCTTGGCCCAATCTATTTTGCCATCTGATCATCACTGATAAAGATAACATACAATAATGTGGCCAAAAGTGTGTGGACAATCAATCATTACACCTGTATGTGATTGTTCGCAACATATTATTCCAGATCCATGGACACTAATATGCTGCTATAACAGCCTCCTCTCTTCTGGGAAGCTTTCCACCAGATTTTATAACCTGGCTTCAGGGATTTGCTCCCATTCAGGTACAAAAGCATCTCAGTCAGCTAACTCAAGCATGCAATCAGGGGTGAAAGTAGATTGAAGTGAGATTGAAGTTGTTGCTGGTAATACGACTCCAACCTTCATATTGTCCCCCCCCCCCCCCCAGCTTCATGCATCCCTGAACACACGCATTCCATTTTTCACGCCGATATGGTGTCAAAAGAAATTAGAAACACTTCACTTCATGTAGTTTATAGCACATTATTTATTTAAATGCTGTAAGTGCCACAAAATAATCTGTGAGTGTTGACAAAGCTTTCAAAATCATAACAATTTGTTTTGTTTCAAATTAGAGGAAAATTAACTAATTCATGACCACAGATGAACAGTTCTGTGTTTAGACGTCTCTGAATTTTCAGAGCATTGGCACATAAATAAAGAGAATATGAGATAATGAAATTATAATGAGAAAAATATCAGTACAGGGAAATAAATCAAACGTATCCTTCCACAAACACTGTGTGTGTTTAGGAAGTAAATATGAACATGTGAACCGTTATTATGCCAGAGTTACAGAACAAACCACTGACGTCACATAGCTTGTTTGACCTGCTGTCTGTGTTGTTGGAAAAGTGAACATCATGAAACAGCCCGACTTATTTTGTCATTTTATTTGGGATATTTTTTTTTGCAAGAAACAACTACCTGTCAAAACCTCACCCCACTTGATATCAGACAGTTAACTGCTGCAGAAGTTGACGTTAGCCAGCAGTAACTCAACAGTTTTGGAAAGGCAGCGGGCTTCCCTCCTGCACAGATGACAAACCCACAGCTCTGTGCTGGGCATAAACACACTGTAACAATTTAAAAACATTTTGCAAGAAAACTAACTGTTGTTTATGTTGACCCAACGTCAGCAGATGTGTTTTCTTGTTGGAAATGTGATCGTGACAGGTTGTTGTATGTGGGTTTGGCGGGCAGCTGCTGTCCCCTCTTCCAGGTACGGGGTACTGGCACTGAATCTTGTCGTGGTACGGAGTACCGGACCGTATCGGCCTATACGTTGACCCGTGGTGGGAAAGTTTATTATGCAAATGTGGAATATGTACAATGTTGATGTTTGGCCTCCAGACTCATCACTCCCTACAAGGAAACCACCAGGGAATCGTCGACTCAGAGCCTACAGGTGGATTCTGGGGAGGAGATACAGCTTATGAAATGCTATGAACAGCAGCAGCAGTAGCGGTAATCGTCAGCATAGCTTTCAGGTGAGCAGAGCACTGACGGTTTAAATACACCGCTGTGATCATAGCTATCAGGCTTTGAGTCATTTGTGAGGTTGAGCACTGATGTTGGGTGATAAGGCCTGGCTCGCAGTCGGTGTTCCAGTTCATCCCAAATGTGTTGGATGGATTTGAAAGTCTTGGCTCTGTGCAGGCTATTCAAGATCTCCCAAACCGAACTGAGAAAACGGTTTCTTTATGGCCCTTGCTTTGTGCACACAGACATTGTCATGGTGAAACAGGAAAAGGGCTCTCCCCAAACTACTGCGTAAAGTTGAAAACACACTATTGTCTAAAATATCATTGTATACTTTGGCATTGGGAGTTCCCTTTATTGGGACTAAGGGGTTTAGCCCAAACCATGAAAACCAGAACAAAAGTATGTGGAGAGGGTTGTCCACATACTTTTGGCCACATTATGTATGAAAATGTGAGCAGTTGTCTTCTGACAGTTGGTTGTCAGAGGACATAAATACTATTCAGTGCTGCGAATGGCAACATTTATGTATTCATTTATTGGTAAAAAGAATCTTAGTTTTAATCACAAGGTGGCTGTAAAACAGAAAAAAACCCACTGAGCTTGTCAGCTGTGTTTAGTGGCAAATAACCTTCTAATTTGTAATCAAAACATATTAGACATTAGATAGAGGTAGAATCAGTAACATTATTACTTTTTTTATTACTTTTTTTAAATTAGTAACTATTTTGTGTTTCTATTTACATTTTAGTATGTATAGTATTTATTTATATTATTTTTCAGATTTTCTGGTATTTCAAAAAGCACACAGAAATAGGAACCAAATGACTGATATAAACATGAATTAAGGTTATTTTCGGTTATTAAGTCACAAAAAATTTCAATGGTGAGACTTCTGCACAACAGACCGAAGTGTGTGTTTTTTGAGGATGTGAGCACATCCAAAATGTTGCAACACGGGTGCCACATTACACCATATCCCCCAAGAAACCAGAGACAAATATAGTTCTGGTTAGAAAGAAAGAACTGTTCCTCTTTCTATGTTGCTTCCCTCCAGTTATACATGTGAAGGACAAGTGCAGAGTAGCATGACGAGAAAAATGTGATGAAAAAAAAGAGGGAATATAGGAGGAAAAAAAAAGGATTTTAGCATTTTTTCGCGATGAAAAGGATGGGGAGAAGAAATGGATGAGCACGCACTTCTTGTTTCACTTCTGTAAACTTCACTGGATATCTGGAAATTAGGTAATGCATAGTTACCGTAACCAAGAGCCCTGGGACAAATAAACTTGTTCTTAAAATACTTCTAGCTGTCCCGGGGATCTGCTAGCTGCAGTGCCACTCCAGCTTTTTTCCAAGGACTAAAATCAGGGTTAATGAACAACTGACTTAGGGTCCCAGAGCAAATAAACTCTCTTCGGGTCTTTTCATGGTCAAAACCCTGTTCAGACCCTGTGAACTGAGCTACCAATGAAGGATAGTTAATTTCCCTGTGGACAGCGAACATTTTCATGATGTCACCGTGTACAAATGTGGCCATTATATAGACAGGTAAAAAGAAAATTCTTTAATGTCACAGAATGATGGCATCTAACAATGTCCAAAAATGTAACAAGGCAGTGTAACTTCTCTTTGAGGGAGAGAAAATTGATTTTGAGGGGGACAGATGCAAGAGAAAATGATCTTTCTATTGATTTTCTCTCTCACACACATAGAGTCCAGTAATTATGACTTCAGCTCCCTGTGAGATAATAACAGGAAATTTTGCAGGATGATGTGCGGGAAGACCACGCTATTGTGTGTGGAGCTAGAATGATGACAAATATGGAGCAAGGGCACAGCTGAAGTACTTTGTGTGCATGCTTTTGTACTTCTTTGAACAATCATTGGGAGGACCTGATAATTTCAGTTTGGAGATTTTTGGAAAGTGAGATCATTTTTGGCAGTCTTCACTTATTCAAACGATAGGTTCAGACTTGGTTGTAGGGTAAAGCTTAGAATTAGACTAAACACTTTTCTCATCAGGTCAAGTCACATAAATTATTGACTTGAAACTTGAATTGGACTTTGATTTCTGTGAGACTTGACTTACTTGGGACCTGATCCCCTAAATACTGAATTTGATGACACTTTCAGCAGCCATTTTTTTTAAATTTTTGAGCTGATGCCAGATTTGTTATAGTACAAAATTAGGCTCATTGGAGCAAAATGAATACACAAAGAAAGTTAAGGTCAAGAGTTTGTCAGAAATTTGGACTTGACTTCTGTGAGACTTGACTAACTTAGGACCTGGGTCCCTCAATCAAAAAAGCTTTTTACCTAGTAAAATGATTACATTTTTAGGCCTTTGCATTGTATGAACTCAGCAATATATAAAGCCACCACCGTGTTATTTTAATGGCTGTTCAGAGCACCGAAAGATTTGCAACTGACTTTCACTTTGCTTACAAAGACTTGTTACTTTACTTGCTTTGAGCAATTTAAAATTTGATTTGAGGTCTTCTTGTCCCAAAAGACATAAAAATAGGCAAGGGTAGGTGTTGTGTATGTAGTTGTAATTGTTAAAGTTTAGGGCTATGTCAGGAGGCAGTTTGACAAAGATAGAAATACAAATGTGCAGATTTTAAATGAAATGGCTCCCTACAGTCGAATCTACCTTGGCAGTTAGTGTCCGCAGCAAAGCCAGGATTTCTTCTGGCTGTCTCTTTGCGTTTGAGAGTCAGACTTGCAAATGTGTGTTCAGAATAACGTGCCCATGGGTGGGGTGTGCATGTGTGTGTCCTGTGAACGAGGGCGGTATGAAGACAAAGCGTACGGGGGTTAGACAAGGCCGCACATGGAGCCACAACACCCCCACAGCAAACAACAGGGAGACCAAACTACTAGTCTGGCCCATACAAACACACTCTCACCACATGACAACACTATTGTGGCAGAGGGAGACTGTGTCTGTGTGCATGAGTGTGTTGTTAGTCGGGTGGGGTGGTCATCTTGGTTTCCTCCAGAGAGTGAAACAAACAGAGTGAGGGAGATTCACTTCCCCGTTGGGACAGACTGATAATATTGACACAGTCTGTCACAATAAGAGGCAGACTGAGCCAAAATGTCTAACCTGCTCGGACAAGTTACGGAAAGTCTGAGTCCATGTGACTTTTTGCTCACAAAATGTGTTTTCCTTGTAATTGTGAAACAAATGAGTAAAAAAAATCAAAATTAAATTTTTTTTCAAGTTCAAAGTCAGAACAAAAAAATGTGTGATCTCCCTCTTACTAAAACAGATTTTTTCAACTGCATGGTACGGCTCAACTCTACTAGCTCTTGGTACTAGGTACTTTTCTTTACCACCTTTAAGTACCGGCTCAGCTCGTTTGGAGCCTTGATGGAGGCGATACCAAAAAAAGTACCAGGTACCAGGAAATATCCACAACTTTTGCCAAGAGTAGAGTAGAGTAGAGTTGAGTCGATCTAAGCCATACCATGCAGTGGAAAAGAGGCATTTGTTAGATGGTTGCAACAATTTCTACCACTGTATGTTGATGACACCCACCTTTTCTTGCCCCGACGACCTTGCTACTGGCTGCTTAACTACCTGAATGACTGCCTGGTGGATGGAGAGGAAACAAGATACCAAAAAACTTCTTCATGTAAATACTGGCAAAACATAAATTCTTGTTATTGGCTCTTTGGGGCCAACTAGCACTGCTGGAGCCCAAAATGTAATTTCAGTTCACTTGAGTTTCAAACATCATCACTTAAGCAGAAGGGAAAATTTGGGGATTTTTGGAGGCTGTGGGAATTTGGCACACTTTTGGGCAAAAAGACAAAATCAGCATCTGTGCGTTTAGTTGTAGACATCACACTTACTGTTATTCATTATTCAATTTTTGTAGTGCAATGCACCTTTTACCAGCCCTTTGTTGTGGAGCTATTGCTGATGCTCTGAGACACTGTGCATGAGGCAATCTGATTGTTTGAGTCACTGGACTTTTACATCAAACATGCAAACACGTCATTGTACAGAGAAAAGGCCATTGCTGTCAATTGGGAATACAGCTTTGCTCACCTTAAAAATCTGCACATGTGAAAGCTGTGCACTCTCTGAGCCATGCCCAGTGATAGACAAGACATGAGCAGGTGACAAAATTTACATCATGCTGACCCTCGTGGCTACAAGGACACATCATTTTAAATTTTCCTCACAGCTAACTTATGTAATTGTCCAACATGTTCATAATGGTCTTAAATGGAATGGTCAAATATCCCATAGGATTTGGACAACTGGTAGGAAAAATCTTATCATTTGTTCAGACAGAACCAACTTCCTGTGTAGTGCCTTACCTCATGCAAACTCTGTATTTTTCGTCTCTGGTATGAAATGATAGTACTTTTAATGGAAAGCTTACCCTGATTTTTTCATCTTCTCTGCTCTTAGTTTTTTAATCTTTAACTCCTTGTTCTTGCTTTAGTCTTTTTTACCCTGCCGTTCAAACCACTGCTCATACATCAGATAATTATGCTGATTTTACAGGAATGTGTGAGATTTATGAATAAAATGCAAGTAAGGTGAAACACAGGGTGTGTGTGCCTGTGTTTGTTTGTGTGTGTGTGTGTGTTTGTGCTGGAGCAAAATCATAATGAGTCACTCTCCATTTTCAGGGGAATTATATTGAGTCTCCCCTCAGGAGAAAGTGATGACATATCTCACACACATAAATATACACACAGTGGTGAGTCAGGAAGGTGTGTCTGGGTGTGTGAGAATGTATCCTGTCTGCATATATGCATGTAAGCATCTGTATGTGTTTATCCGCTAAAACTGTGCCCTAACCACTGTGACCTCTCCACTAAGTGTGTGTGTGCGTCTTGTCAGGTGTGCGTCAAATGTAGGTGGGCCGACCGCACTGTTTACACTCGGCGGCATGGTGTGACCTCGGAGGTTGCCGGTGACCGTGATTGGCTGCCAGCTACCAGCTCATTAAGCTGCCCGCATGGGGACACCGTGCCAGAAGACACACTCTCCATTTGTTTCACAACACACGGATACAGTCACATGGACTCGCCAGGGGGACACCGCAGGTATGGCAGGCAGCCACATGCACATGCCCACTCCTGCATATGCACACACACACACACACACATCACAGTTCATCAGTAGCAGAGAGTCTGTCTGGCCTCGGTGACCTGGCTGAACTTGGGCTCACCCTCATTGGTTCATTACACCGCACAACCTCACACCTAGATGCCTATTGGCTGGTGGGCCAAACTGCAGGGTCGTGACTTACAGGAGGAGAGACGAGAAGGAAGAAAAGAATTCAAGGAGGAAAAATTTGGAGGAAGATGGACATTTATTGAGGAGAGAGGAGAACGAGGGAGATAAAAAAGGAGAAGAGACAAAACGAGAAGGAGAAAACAGACACAATGATTATACCAAAAAAAAGATAAGTGAGAAGAAAGGAGAAGATGGACACTGCTCTTTGGTGGAAATCTTAAAAAATGTCAACTTTAGAGGAACTAAGAAAAATGGACATGATTTTATCTTGATGACAATGTATTTTTCTCACAGTCCAGTGGGTGTCTGAAAGTGTTTTGTCAGCAAATCTGGTCTGAGAATTTTCTCAACCCTCAAAAGAGCATCTCAGAAGAGGGAAGGAGCAGCTAATCAATGACTGTTATAGGATAATTCCCATTTATTGCAACATTGCATTCCTGTCATTAAAAATACCATTATACTCACGAAGTAACATTATCATAACTGATAGAAATGATGGTTACTTTTACTTGAGTCAAAGTAGTAATACCACAGTGTGCAAATACTAGTACAAGTGAAAAGCCAAAAAAAAAAAAAAGTAAGCTACTCATTATGCAGACCGGGCTATTTGAGAATCATATAAATATAATTATATTAATGTATTATAATCATTGACACACTTTAATGTTGTAGCTGTTAAAGGTAAGGCTAATTTTAATTACTTTATATACTGCTGTGGAGCTTATGAATTTTCCTTCTGGGATCAATAAAGTCTTATCATATCTTAACCTCTAATAATACATCAGGATTTATCTTTTGATTATGTTTTGTATTATTAAGCTGAATCTGCAAATCATTTATTTACTTAATTTATCAAATAAATGTAGTGGAATAAAACTATATATATATTTAATATGTCGTCTTGGGGTGCATTTTTTCTGTCTAACTTTGTTTATTGTTGGCATGCTTTGTTTCTGTTTATGTTTTGCCAAAGTAAACCAAAATGTATCATTTGAGATATTTCATATCTAATACCAAGTTAATGACTTCTGGGCTGTTTAATGGGTTTCTAATGTAATGAGTTGCTTTTTGAACATTACCGATGGCTGGGAGAGCACTTATTAACAATGGTCATTAATTTTGGAAGATCATCCAACCATCATTTGAGGAACAAACATACCATTGCCTCTTCTGAATCTTTATTGATTTGAAAACATCATTGGATATTAATCGTCTTCTTCTTCCTATTATTTCTTCCTCCTCATTAACATGCAAGTGCACAAAAAAGCCCTCAAAGGGGACTTGAGCAACCTGCCGTTTGCAGAGAGAAAGCGCCCTTTTTCTGAGGCAAAACTGCACACGTACGCATACACAGGCACTCAACAGTCAGTATGAATCAATCAGTGTGATGAGTTACTTACATACAGACATCAGGCCAGACAAAGTATAAATATACTGTTTATTGTCGTTTTATATTGATATTGATGCACTTTAGGAATTGCTTGAGCTTTTTAGCAACTCGAAATGTGCCAACTTGCTATCGTTGCTGTTGATATCTTTTGTTAGTAATGTGGGAATCAGTGGAATATGGTTGAATTCTTGTGTCACATTGTCTCGATAGATAGTTAGCTAATGTAATATGTTAACTAGTCCTATTAAAGAAAATACATGTTCTCTAATCATTAAGATTAAGTTAAGCTTCTCAGGATGTCAGCCAGAGGGTTAGGTGAGAGTTGGGCTGGTTAACATGTTCGGAGCATTTACTGAAATACACTTCATTTCTTTGCATTTATCATTAATGAACTGTCATGTAGCAGTGTTGCAACCAATCTTAGTCAAGGGTTTGTTTTAAAAAAAATTAAGATCTTTTTCACTGTGACTGATAACTACACCCTCTGGCATGACTTGTGATACTATAAAAATAGTTCCAGTACAATTACAGTATTGAAAACGGTGACATTTCTCATTTCCGTCCCTTTGAACTATCCCACTATTCCTTCAAATTGATTACCATGAATCTCACCAAAATCGCAAGTTTTCAGGTGACTACAGTGACTTGAATTCACAGTCAATCTTCATGGTGTAGAATTTGCCTAATCAGGCAGTCATAAAGTATTTGTGTTTGTGTGTTTATGTACCTCGAGGCCTGGTACAAGTACAAGCTGAGTCATCTTTCTTAAAGAAGAGAATCTGTTGACTGAATTAGCTTTGCAGGGGAAACCCCATTACACAACAGAATGACATTTAAACTGCCTCTCTTTCTTAAATGATCTTCATGACGGGCCTGTCTTCTGCTCTCTACTCCATCGTTAATTTTTAATAGCCCGATTCTTTATTGCGATTATTTTCATATTTTCCTTCTTTTCTGTCCCTGCTGTCTTTCTCTCTTTCTCACTTCACTGTGATGTTTCAGCTCAATCCACCCCTCACTGGGCCTTTTTACCCCCTCTTTCTCCCTCTCCCTCTCTGTCGTTCATCTTCTGTCCATTCCTGGACTGACAACCCCCCTCCCTCGTCTCTCTTTCACCATACGATACTTCTCTGTTGACGTGTACGTCGGCGAGTTCCTATAGCAACCAGACATTTCTGCTGACCCCCGTCTTGCTTTGCGTGACAGAGCTGCAGGACGTGCAGTCATAGGCCAAAGATTTGCAGAGGAGTCTACTGTATGAGTGCACGTACACAGCCAAACACACATGCACACACACTTTATATGCATATGCACTCATAAGCATGCATTTACATGTCGATTTACCACTTATTCATGAAGTTTTACACATGCATGCATGTTCAAACTCGTGCAAAATCTGAAACACAAGTTAACAACAGTACACAAACTGTATATTCCTTGAATATTTTTATTTTTTTAATAAAAATAACATTCATAACAGTAACAGTTGTACAACCAATAATTATAATCTGAAACATGTCTGCAACAATAATTACACTTGAGAACTGGAGGACTTCCTATCCCCCTTTTTTTAAATAAGTTAAGAAATAAAATTTTTATTTTTCCCCCCAAAAATCATTTTCTAAAAGCATTTATACATACAGTGTTGGCTATAACTGGCTCACAGCGATCTCTAAAAGCCAGGTCTTTAAGACTTGCTTTAATGTGGATATTCATAGCATGATATCTAGGCAGGCATTTGGTTGTTATTCCATTTAGATCTGGCAGTAGTACAAAATGAGCAGGTTATCAATATTTTCCAGTACATTAAGATACAGTACACGGTAGAGCACTTCTCTAGTCAATGTAGTATTATCAGTGTACGGCTACTCCAGTGTTAGATAAAAGTTAGATTCAGACATTGTAGGATAACAGTAATGTTTGGCATTGAGGCATGAGCTGCACTCTCTAGTTTCCAGTTATCGTCCCAGTGTAGAAATCCAGTTCTCCACGTCTCCAGTTTCATCTTGAGCTCCACATTTAGCCCCTAATAATGACTTATTAGTCCAAGTCATAGTCAAGTTCTCCATTTGTGGGCCAATCAGTAGTTGTGCTAGAAGTCAAAAGTGTTTAAGCGGCCAATCAATGGCTGCCAACTGCAAGAAGAGACCACCAGTCTAGCATTGGGAGTCTGATGAACTTCCATCGATCCACGCTAATGGGATTTGTGGTTCATACAAATGAAATCCAGTCTTTAGTGTGACAAATATCCTCCATTCCAAGGAGTTCATAAGATTGCACTTTTATTATATCCACGAAGCTGGACGCTCTGCGGCAGCTCTGAAGCAGGAAAGGTGACTTTCTCTAAAGCTGTCCATTGAAATCAGCAGTAGTGTCCGTCACGTCTGCATCCGTCCACAGAGTCAATCATCCCACATTCAAGAATCCCATGTTTCTTGTCTCTCCATATTCCTTTGGTGCAATGTGTCTGGCCAACAGCTTTTGGTTAGCTTTACCATTTCCTGTCAGAGAAACAGAAAAAAAACATAAGATAAATATGTTCTTTTTCTATTTTTGTTTACACTGATAAATAAATTAATCTTACAACCTTGTTACATACGACTGTTGTTAATATATTTCTCTCCCACCTCAGTCTCTTGTGACTTCTTTCATTAATATATCGGCCTCAGTGGCCTAACTACCTATAATGTCTTATACAATATATATAGAAGCCCAAATGGAAAGATTTAAGAACAAATACAGTACACTACTTTTTCATTTCACCTTTCGCTTTTGATGAGAATTGTTCTTTAAGCAAAGTCAGGCCACTTTTAAAGCAGTGGTAAAGATTATTAAGAAATTCAGGCCAGGCTCTGCTTTAGCACAATATCCCTTCAGCTGGTAGGGATTCAAAGCATCCAAAATACTTTCTCATTATGCCCCATGCTGCTTCAGGTTACTAAATCAGGATTATCACCTCTCCCTCCATCACTCAGGCTCGTTGTCTCACCTGCAGCTCTACATGATCATGGCTCTGATGGCTGCTTTGCTGATGCGTTTGCGGTGTTTCCTCCTGCGGCGAGGCGAGGCTGGTCGGAACGGGGCCTGACGGGCTGCGGGCGAGATTGGAGCCACAGTGGAGATGGCTGAAACAAGCCAAGAAGAGGTAGAGGAAACGTTATTACAAAAGTTAATATCAAACACAAAAAAGTGTACATCTTTGCAAAATTTACATTGGAATCTTATAAGTGGTGCCTGTCCACCCCAGAAAAATAATTTGCTCAAACAGCTAAAAGAAAAATTCACATGAACATCAGTGTCATCTTGGTTTCAATTGCAGTATATAGCACCAGTGAGGAATAAACAGAGGGTGTGTAGCTCCTGTAGTGGCTCTAACTGCAATCCGCTTAACAAAGCCGTGTGACTGCCTGCAGGTTTAAGTCAAACATGAAGCAGTGGGAAATCCAGCTCTCTGACTGCAGAGCTCTCAGGGGGTCGAGGAAGAATAGCAGGACACATGTGGCCATGTTGTTTTGTCATACTGTACATGTGCAGCGGGCTGCTTCCTGCCTGGAAACTCTCCCACTGATTCTCTCATACATTAAAAGCTGAAATTACAAGACATGTTCTAACAGAGAGACAATACGCACATGGCTACTGGAGCGTAGCTTTAGTAGTGGTAGTTAACCCCTCACTGGGTCTTGCATTAAATTTGTTAAAGGCAGCAATCGTAATACATGCACAAACTTTTTCTCCCGACTTGGAGCAACAGAAGTGCGTATCATCTGTGTAACAAAGACATCTTCCTTCTAGCATTTTTATTTCAAAGGGTCACTCCATCAATTTTATACATATAGATCAGTTTACTTGTCATGAGAAGTACTACGTAACGTGTGAAGACAGTATAGTGTCACCTGTGGCTCTGATGGGAGCTCTCTTAAATATGGGAAAATAACCCTGATGATGTCATAGTTATGTCATCAGGGTAATCTCATATTGAGTTTAAAACTTCAAATTTGTAATAGAAAGTTTAAAAGATGTGGTTCACAAGTCAGGGAGGGTCTAAAGAAAGACGCTATTGAGTTGCATTGTGGGAAATGTAGGATCGGGTGTTTCTGGAGCTTGGCACATACTAGGGACTTAAAGTCAGGATATTGGCTGCTTCAGAAAGTGACTTTCAAAACCAGCTCTCACCCCTAATAACATTCTCACACAGCTGAGCAGTACCTGTTTTGAATGTTGTCGGTTTTGGTCTTTGCTGAGGATGATGCGGATGAAGATGAGTCTCTCGATCCAGTTCCCTCTGTACCGTCTCCAGAGTTTTTTGTCTCCTCTCCTCCTCCGTTAAATGACCATCACCAATAGTCACTTTTGAGTCTTTTTCCTTCCCCTGATTGGCCAGCTCTGACCTGGCCGTGTCCCCACTATTGGCCGACCCACTTTCCTTCCCTTCTTTCTGACTAGTTGTTTCAGTCTCAGTCTGTTTGTGATTTGTGACCCCTGTATTTTTTTGGCTGGTCACTGAGTCTTTCTGATTGGTGGTCAGAGGAGGGGTGGGGTTTTGTTCTAATTTGGGCAGCTGAGTTGGGCTGCCAGGCGGAGAGGCGCTGTCTGATTGGGGAGCGTTGAGTCGATATTGTGTCCTCAGCTCTGGGTCCTCCGCTCCTCCATGGTTGTACTGCGGTGTATAATGCGGCTGATGATGATACTGATATTGCTGCTGTCTTTGCTGATGCTGTAACAACTGTTGCTGCCTCTGCATGTGGTCTGGATGATGAGCTTCCCCACCGCTGTTTGCTACATGCCCGCCACTTTCCTCTCTGCTCCCCTCATACCCGCTCCCGTGCCCGACCTGCGGTGTACTTCCCATGATACTGTGCTCTGCCCTCGCTTCAGATGGCCAGCTGCCAATCGGCTGGTGCACCCCTGGCTGCACGTGTGTGGGCGCCTGGTGCACCCTGGGCTGCGTCCAGTGCACCAGATGGGTGTAACTGCCCTGCTGCCACTGCCTCGCCACCGGCTCGCGCTCCTCAGGGTGGTAGTGCTGCTGGTTGTGTTTCAGGTCGTCGTGGCGATGCAGGTCGGCCTTGGAAGCGTGAGTCTTTGGTGGAGCTCGGGGGAGGGGCAGGGAAAGATGGGAGGATGGGGGAGGCTGCTGTGGTGGCGGAGGGTTGGGGTTGCTCTGGGCGGAGGAAGGGGACGACGAAGATGAGGAGGATGAGGAAGATGAGGGAGATTGGCACCTGCAGCTGACGTGGTCTTCCACTGAGATGATGGCTTTGTCGTAGTGGGCTTTCCTGTTTATGTACTGGATCTTTATCACCTGGAAAAGAGGCAGAAAGAACAAAAACATTAGCACACAAAGTCTGATACACATGAAGTGAAAATTATGAATAATCCACCCAGACATGAAAAACAAATCCTACAGAAACTATGCAAATAGCACTCCAGCAAATCAATCTGATTGTTTTGGTTCACTTAACTGAACATACTCTGGCTGTATGTTCAATGTGTTGCAACAAGTTGCACATCAATCTGATTTTCTGGTTGAATTTGGTGGCCTCGTGCCAAGGCCTTTATTGTGTAATTTTCTGAGGAAAGAAGTTGAAGCGATCAGAAAACATGTCGAGAATCAGGTTTTGTATGTTAACTTGCGATGTTTACCCAAGTGTGTGACTCATAGCTTGAAGAATTATCATGATATTTCTGAAATTCTTTTATTTTAGGACAGCAGAACTTTGTAAAAAGGTAATATAATGTTATCATATTGTCACGATACAATTCCAGTAAAAGTCAGTACAGAGTAATATTTAATTATTGTCCAGAAGACTGTTGACCCTTGTCATCCTAAAACCAGTGTAGATTACAGCTCTTACAGATTAAGCCACCAAATGCATTTGGAACAGCAAAAGCAGTCATTGTCATCGGGAGAAATTTCCACACAGGTACTTATTTTAAATCATGACATTATGTGTTCATGGCAGTTGTATGCACTGTGTACCTGCAGGTATCTGCTGGAGGTGACGGTGGGAACACACTGAAGAAGCCTGGTGTTGCAGCAGCCCGAGCATCGCTGCACCTCCACGCATGGTGGCCATAACAGGAAGTTGGCGTTGCGGCGGTCCAGCATCGACCTTGTCACCTCCATCACCTCCGTGCGAACTTTACACGCCGCCTGCTGGGCCGGCTGAGCCTCCGCTGGTGGGGGAGGAGAGGGAGAAAAAACAGAATAAGAGGGGGATTTCTGGTAGGAACGGCATAGGATAGGAATAAGAAGTGTTGAGAAACAGATGGCAGAAACAGACGAGCAGAAAAAGAAACAAAATGCAGGCAGGAAGGGACAAAAATAGATGCGGAAACCTACCAAGACTTCTAGTGTATCGGCCATGGGTGTGGTTTGTGGGAATATCATGCTCGTCTTCTTCCTCTTCTACAGAAAACGATGGGGGACGAGTTAAGGGGAGAGAATGAGACAAACAGAGAGAGAGTTAATGAAGTCAATTTAATATTTTCCAACTTTTATCTGAAAATATTGAGCCAGCACTTTTCCAAGTGATGAACGAAATCTATAAAGCATGTGAGGCTGTTTTTAGCAAAGCTCATTGTTCACTGCAGAAAGGAAGCCATTTTTTCTCCTCACACTAAAACAATTAGGCTATTTTCTGCCGCAATTTGTCCCCACGCTGTCAAGAATACTGTTGAGGAGAGATATGAGTTGTTAAATATAGCTCATGTGTGGATCTGTGGGTGTGTGTTTGCACTCTCACATATGTCGTCATTTCATACTGTAGCCCCTTAGTCCTAATTATATCCCTGGTGTAGATTGCTTTTGGTCACTGAGTATGTGTGTGTGTGTGTGTGTGTGTATGTACAACGCACAGATACACAAAGTGTTATTTGGTTGCCTGTTAGCCCTAATTAACTGCCTGGTGCAGAAACACAACAGTTTCTTATTGTTCTCAGAAGCTACTTTCTAATTTTGCCTGTGCATTTATCTGTGTTGACATGTTTTGCAAGACTGATTTCGTTCTTCCTCTTTCATTTATTAACACGTGACGCATTTAATTCTATTAAAGCGAGCCAGACATTAAGAATCAGCATACTGTTTCTGCTGAATCTGATGTAACTGCAACTTACAGCAGATCTTGTTCCAACTTAAACTCAAAACTCAAAGTTTTCATGGTCATGGTGATGAAACACAGAAGTGATAAAAAAAAAAAGTAGACACACGGGTGCTTTGAGCTGAATGCTAAAATAATCAAAATGACGATGTTAACATGCTGATGCTAAGCAAGTGCAATGTCTATCATCTTCACCATGTTAACATGCCAATTAACACAAAGTACAGCTGAGGCTGATGGGAATGTCAATAGTTTTGCAAAATTTGACCTGATGATGTTGCTAAATGAAAAGTTGCAGCATCACTAAGCGTGTGTGTGTGTGTGTGTGTGTGTGTGTACCAAATGTCGTGGCCAATGTCATGGCCCAATAGTTGTCTAGACAAAACCACAAATGTCAACCTCATGGTGGCACTAGAGGAAAAGTGAGGGGATCCCAAAAGTTACTAGTATTCCTCCTCTGGGGACCAAAGTTCCTGTCAATCCATCAAATAGTTGTTGAGATATTTCAGTCTGAACCAAAGATTGACCGACACTGTCATCCATAGAGCCCTGCTGCTGGCAAAAGACACCATGTTTAAGATGACAAGCAACGTCATCTGAACAAAAACAGAACATGGCATCAAGAAAAAAAAAAACAATGATGACAACAATAAGATCCATAAAATTAATCATTTATCTAGTGCCTCAACTCAGACCTCAAACTCCCAAACTCACAGGCTTCAGCAAAACAAAAAAAATGTATTCTTAATAAACACACACTTTGAGTCACTTCCTCGTGCCCTCTTTCTGAGCACCCTTCCCTCTGTTGGTTCCTTTCTGTGGTCGCTGTTATGTCACTGTGTTATTTATGCGTTATGGAATGATCAAAGGACCGTCTATTAATATATGTATGTACGACTTAGTTCCTCAGAAGGATAGGATTAATGAATTTTTTAATAACCCGCCAAGCTGCGTGCGTATGTGTCTGACTGTGTGCACGAGTTTGTTTTGGACTCTGTTTGGGGGTGGAGACGTCACACAAACACACATCCATATTTCAAAACCTGAAGAGGAATCCAGAGCAGGAGAACAATGCAGTGACCTTGTGCTTGAAGTTCCTCTCTCTCTCTCTGTCTCAGTTTGTCCAACACACACCAAGGTCACAGCTACTCTCTCTCTCTCTCGTTCTCTCTCTCTCTCTCTCTCTCGCTCTCTCTCGTTCTCTCTCTCTCTCTCTCTCGCTCTCTCTCGTTCTCTCTCTCTCTCCCTCATCAAGCTGGCTCATCATTCCTGCTGCTGTCTCGGGTAAATATTGCCTTAACATGGTGCTTGGCTGACTTGTACGCTGCTGCTCTCTCTTACTGCATTCCTATCTCTCCAGACCTCTGTAGACACACCCACGCACTTACCTCCTCCATGTCTGTGTTGTGTGTGTGTGTGTGTGTGTGTGTGTGTGTGTGTGTGTGTGTGTGTGCGTGCATGCGTGTGTGTGTGTGTGTGTGTGGGGGGGGGGGTGTGTGTGGGTGCATGTGTGTGTGTGTGTGTGTGTGTGTGTGTGTGTGTGGGGGTGTGTGTGTGTGTGTGTGGGGGGGGTGTGTGTGGGTGCGTGTGTGTGTGTGTGTGTGTGTGTGTGTGTGTGTGTGTGTGTGTGTGTGTGTGTGTGTGGTGGTCATTATTACCTATTGCACTGGTCTCCTGCTGCAGCAGAAGCTTCAGGTCGTCCACAGAGGAGATGGGAGAGTTCCTCACCAAGTCGACCAGCGACGGAGGGAGCGGATCACCCTGTGGAGACACATAGACAAACAGTTGTAATGCATTGTTACCTTTACCTTGAAAACAACTGTTGTTGCTGTTAAGTATAACAACAAAGTTTTGAATTGAGTGTTTAGAATCATTAACTGTGTATCTGCATTTCTAGAACATATGAACATATACAAGATAGCGGATTGGTAAGGCCTAGGCAGCAAAAAAAAAAAAAAGAAAACCAAACTTGACCCAGTTTACCACTGAAATTTAAACTTGTATGGTTATATAAAAAAAGGCAACATCGTGATGATAAATTGGGAAATATTTTCACTTAAAGGGTTGATAGCGAGAACTAATTAGTTTTGGTCTCTATGAGGCTAGACGTCTTCTTTGGGGAGAACTTGCAGGTTCAGTCCCCTGAAATACCCATCCTTTATGGGCTGCCACACAGTTATTATTATTCAAGCACTGAAGTGCACATGGTACTGCCACACCTACACCATATAAAACATAGGCTTTCTGTGTGGTTTTTGATCATTAGCACGGTCAACCAATATTGTTAATTGTTACATAATGATGGCAAAAGGTTTGTAGGATTGAACTGCAATAAAACAACAGTAGTTCATCTGGTTTTTACCATTCTAGAAAAATCTAAAGCGAAAGTGTGAGAGAGAGAGAGAGAAAGAGAGAGATTAGTGAACAGAAAAAAAGAAAGATAATATCTCATTCCTCCATCTCCAGTCAACACTTGCTCCAGTTTCACTTCCCGTTGCAGAGGAAATGATGGTTGTGATTGGTGTTTGTTGCTGCTGTTGTCACTCTCTCCCTGTCTGTTTACCCACAAACACCGCTGTTGCTCCCGGTGTTACACAGGAAATTAGCCTCTCTCTGCCTCTCTCGCTCTCTCTCAATGCAATTTCAGTTCAGTTTAACATGCTTTCGCATCAAACATTGAGAGAAGATCAATTGTGTTAAATCCCAGATTTGGTCCAAGATTGTTTCAAAGAAAGTTTATCATTAATAATTAATTGAATTACCACTCAAGAAAAACAGGATAATATCAGATTTAATTAAGTTTTAATTAAGTTCCATTGCAGAAAATTCATTATGGGTTCAGTGCGGTTGTTTTTAAGGTTTGTTGAGATCAAAGGCAGATTACTCAGTGCTCTGTGTCACTTTCTGCTTTGGTTGGCTGTAAGTTGATACTATCTCAGAGCAGTTGGAACATAATTGGATACAGTCACATACCAGAAAAATGCCAAAACAAATAAGGAGTGTAAAGAATGTGACAGGAAAATATTTTGGATAACCCCAGGAAAGAAAAGTAAAGGCATTCATATTCTCACTGCAATCATGATACAAAATGTGGGAAAAATTGGAACAAGTGAACATCTGGCTCCAGCTTGAAATGTGGTTTTGAACCTTATTCTACACACAATCAATAATGTTAACTCAAACAAAACAATACCACCACCAACTTTTACCCAACCTACTTTATTCTAACAGTCAAACCAGGTATCTGCTGCAGGCACTCACCCCTGCTCTGATAAGACAGCATGTGGTTACTGTTTATCCAGAATGGGTTGGACTGCAGGTTAACCTCACCTGAACTCTATGTAGCCACCTGTTAAAGCTAACGTTTTTATTATTTGAGAGGTTAAATCAAGATATGAGCAAGAGTAATTACACTGGACAAACAATACAAATATGGTTTATTTAACATTGTGCCCAGGTTTCAACACAAATTTATTGTAGGTTACCGTCTCCTTATCGCTTCACACAAATCTGATGTTTACATCTGAAGCCATTTTTTGACATTTAGGTCGCATACTTCATGTACATCCTGATTTATTTATTTTCAATGCACTTTGTCGCATTTTGTTTTTATCAATACACCAACTTTTCCACCTCATCCAAGCCTTTTTGTAATTTTTATTTTTCCAGTCAGGTTTTTTCTGGTAAAACTGAAAAATGTGGAGGATGGAGGAACAAAAAATGGACATAAAAATACCATACTCTAGGAGAAACATGGATATAGCTGATTTTTTGGTCATTAAATTACCAAGACTACTACATTGAGGGGTTGGGCAATGTGACTATGTATACTATGAGACTATGAGACTATGTAAATATGTCAATTGTCAGAAATGTTGCCATACCGTTAAATTCATATCCTGTCAGGGGAGATTTTATCCCTATGTCAAAAATATTAGTATTTGTGTTGCATGCATCTGGTTGTATACTGTATGGTTGTGAATGAGCAAAATGGGGATTTCCTTTATATATATATATATATATATATATATATATATATATACATACATATATGTGTGCTTTCCTTGGGATGATCACCAGCTAGAGGTACTTTCAGATGTAACATGATTTTATGATTTGAAAATTGTCTCTTATTATCATTTCATGTCCCTCTCTAAGTTCATTCTTTCATCGAGCTCTCTCCTTCTCCCTCTCTGTCTGTCTGCTTTGTGGGCAGCGGTGGCTCAGGACACCTGGATGACTTTCACGAGCCATTGACTGACCTAGTTAAGCAACACACACACACACACACACACACACACACACACACACACACACACACACACACACACTCGCCCCCTCTTTTCCAGTTCACATACAGATGCTTAACCACTTAACTGTCCGCCCAATTTGTCCAGAGAGCCTCACACACACACAAACGCACACACAAACACAAACACACACACAGTGTCTCTGTAACAAGCTATCATTACAGTGCCAGTGTTAATTGCAAACACACATACACATACATGCACAAACACACACAGAAATTAGAGAGTGGAACATACAGACAGGAAATAGTTCTTCGCATGGACAAACAACAAACCGCTGGTTAAAAAAAGGGCAGAGAACTGGACAGCAAGCTAATAATAGTGGTTTGAGCAGAATGTATCTGACACTAAGTTCCTTATTTGCTATCTAACACACACGCACACACACAAAAATAGGCCTGTCTTGTTGTTTTTAGTCTGTGTGAAGCCTGTAAATGCCTTTTCTGACGTTGTTATGGAAAGATTGGCGTTTTTCATATCTTACACTGCGTGAGTGTGTGTAGCTAAGCTCTTGGGTGGAGAAGACTGTCTGGCAGGATGTCATGGTCTACAAGCAAGTCATACACACACACACACACACACACACTCGTGCAA